>OW240912.1:308012503-308190760 GCA_933207985.1 Pelobates cultripes | reverse complement strand
CACTATTTTTGACTTTTCTGAGCCTGTCAAGTCCTTCTTTTGACCCATTTTTCCAAAGGAAAGGAAGTTGCCTAATAATTATGCACACCTGATATAGGGTGTTGATGTCATTAGACCACCACCCCTTCTCATTACAGAGATGCACATCACCTAATATGCTTAATTGGTAGTAGGCTTTCGAGCCTATACAGCTTGGAGTAAGACAACATGCATAAAGAGGATGATGTGGTCAAAATACTTATTTGCCTAATAATTCTGCACTCCCTGTAGATAGATAGATAGATAGATGGATACACACACAAACATCTATTAATGGCTAAAAGAGACTGATTTCCTACTTGTCATGTATCATTCAGAGTAAGAGTTATATCCTTAATTGCTGACATGTACATAGATGAGAAAAACTAAACAAAAATCATGACATAGAAATTGATAAACTATTGTCATAACTGCTTATATTTCAAACTATATTATTATTTCTAAAAAAAGAAATGAATAGAAAACCCTTTGTACAACTTGAAGCCAAAAATCTTTCACAACCAATTTTGTGGCTTAATTTTGATGATGTTATCAATAGTAATAAGCCTTATAGTTCATATTAACATTTAATCCATCTACAGCCTTTGGGATATTCAATGCGTTTCTTTGCAATATGTTGCAAGACCCTTTGGCAACAAAAAGATTAACAGTTCCTATTCATCTGCAGTACTCTCACCGATAATGATTCAACTGAATAAACTATTAGAAATAACCAACTCAGATAGAGAGCAAAGCCAAACAAACATTAAAAGATAAACCCCGAAGCTGTAAAATCTGAAAGTAGCAGTATTAGATAATTTGTTTGTAAATTATTCAGAAGACTTAACAAATAAAACACACACTTTCCCGTTTAGCTAATTCATTTCCATTTAATTTCTAAGGTAAAAGAAGATTTTCTAGATAAGTTGTCCCCATCTAACTGCATTCACACATGTATAAATGTGCTTAATTTGTTAGCACAATTTCACCTCTCTTCCGTAACACCTAAATATGAGCACAGCATTCAGAATAGCAATAAAATTGATGAGTGTTTTTCATATTAGTTTTATTAACTCCTACTCCTAAACTGCCTGGTAAGATGTTGAACAAAACAGAATCAATATTGCTCAGTATTCACTGGTGGGGGACTTGTAGGCTTTATGGGTCTATTCACTATACAGTGAGTTGTAGTGATTTCAGAGGATTCAGTTAAAAAAACTAGGCTTGGTTGAAATGGAGATTACATCTAACACAGTGATCTCCAACACTGCCCACCATTTATCAATGAACTACAACACCCGTTATTCTATGGCCATGTAAGTACATTCACAGAATTTGGGAATGTGTACTCCAGAGTTTGAGATAGCTAGTCATCTGTGGTATCTTAAGTTTAATTTGTAAAGCTGTTCTTCAGTCTAGGATTCGACTATCTAAAAGAAATTAGTTAGAAAGACTTACATGCATTAATTGTTTTAACTAAAATCCGATGGCCATGGCAATTTTATCCAGTTTACATTGATATAAAAGTGCCATTGTTTTTTACATTCTTGGGAATTATACAACTTCTTTTCTTTACTTTAACAAAAATATTTTTTATTAGAATTTGCCTTTTTATTGTATTTTTCCAAATCATAAAACTGTTCTAAAGAAACGTGGAACATCTATATTTAATTAAAATGTTTGAACCTTACAGAAAACGTGCTTTTTAAAAAAGAATTACAAGGGATTTAAAAGTCACGTATGGCCCTAAGATGCCTGTGTCTCAATCTCTGCAGCTTCTGAAAAATTAATTGTGGCAGCTACATACATCATAACATACTGAAACCTGCAAATTCATTGACTCATCGGCATAGGATAAAAAGCCAAGTCTTGTCAAAGAGCAGGTCATTAGTAATGCTGCTGCAACACTGAAATTATATCAATATGTAAAAAATAAAAATGTTAAATAACATTTCAAAAAATTAAATCATTTCAAAAGTGTATCCAACACTATAAAAGCATAATTTTAAAAGCTTTATAGATCATAAAGTGAAAAACTCTTGTGATAGTACGGCACTAAAACAGGGTTATCTGACTCTGTTTCACTTTTTGGTCTATATTATTTTATTTTGGTGAGGGGAGTAAGGTTAACCCCTAAATGTGTGTTTTAAACTTCTATTTGTATTATTGGTTACATTTAAGTGCTTTAGTCACACTTTTATCTTTTTCCATTTTAAAACCTTGTCAAAGAAAATTAAATTGAGACCATTATTTCAAGAAATTAAAATCAGCGCACACTGAATCGACAGACAGGGTTATTTATTAACGTGCTAAATCATCATATTTTGAAGTAGCATATTCTAATAAAAATATAAAAGACTCCATATATAAAGACTCAAAAGAAGTGTGAAAATGTATACTATCATGTCCATAACATGTCTGGTCTGGGATTTTGTGTTTTTTTTAAGTTCATAGCAAGCAGTAGGCGGAGACTGATAATACCATAAAAACACTTTTAAAAGCAGTTATAACTATATTGCATATTATAAAAAAATTGTATATCTAAAAACAGTTTGAACTGAAATTTCTCATAATGTCTAGACACTCTTGCATGTTTACTAGACTTGTGCATGGGAAAAAAAAATAATCCGTCTGAACTCATTAGTTCAGAAAAAAATCTTTGCAAATTAAACCAAAATGTATCCATGTGGTGTTCCAGTTAATCATTGTGATTCAGACAAAATGATGTGGAAGTGTGACTATTACTGTACGACAAAGCAAAAATGGCTACAATATTGCCAAGCCTAATGGTTAGGCAATATCAGGCATTCTTGCACCTCCATCTATGAGTTGTCATAATTACACTAGTGCAAAAACTTTTTTAGACAGTTCTTCAGATTCTAATATCTTTTAAGCCACACCAGGATATATCAATTGTCCAGGATTTACCAGTAGAGTCTTATTCATTGAATAAATCCCACATGATTAATTCCTCTAGGCAATTTAATTTGCTTTACTTTTGTTAAATAGTTAAATAAATCATGAAACGGTGTAATGTATCATGTGTTCTTTTTAATCAGAGGTTGTATTTACCTAATTTTAAGACCTGCTATGGAACAGATGATTGGTTTTAAGTCCTGGTAGGTAAAACCAAAGTATTCAAAAAGGGTATACTTTCCTTTTTCCATGACTGTATATATTACTGGAGTTAAGAAAACAGACCTGCCAGTCTCAGCAGAACTTACTGCAGCATTAATTTGTGCAGTAAACTGCAACACTCTGTATTGTAATGTGCAAGGGACAAGCAGTGGCCCTGAAGCACAGTGCATCTGCAAATCAAGTTAACTGCCTCTGTCACAAGAAATTAAAAAAGGCTTCAATGATGCTGTACCCTTCCTAGATTTTTTTACTTATCCTCCTTTTTGATCTCTTACTCCTCACTTGATCTGTAAATAAAATCAACATTAAGTAGCTGTCCACTAACAATCAACAGTTGTTGTTCTCATCAATCATTTTATTTCCCCACCTCATGATTAGATGGGAGATATAGCCCACATCATTAGGAAGACCTCTTGTACATCATGACAAACTAAGCTGCTTTTTGACCCCCCCCCAAAAAAAAAAATAACATAATCCTTCATTTCATCTTCCTTGTTCTGGCACCAAGGTCGAAAATCCAAAAAACAAAACAAATACAACAGCTTGCTTCATTTACTTCATTATTCATACATATGAATTTGCATAATTCAGAAAATTCACCAAAACCTAAAAATGCGGACAAAGCACTATTTGTCCAAAACTGAATGCACAAGTATAATGTTTTCAGCTTACTGAAAAGCAACAAGGAATTCAAAAGTCTCTGAGTGCAATTTTCAATAAATACAGTATGTTCTTCATCAACACCAAACACTAGATCACTGCCATAATCAATGTTCTGTAAGTAGTGTGAACTCGTGATAAGACAAAAACTACTGTACCACAGCTGCTTCTCTTCATACGTGCTTGGATTATATGTGCATGTATGTACATAGTGCTGAAATGAAGAAGCTATTGTGTAGGAGTTTTTATCTTATTTGAATTAATAGACAATTTACTGTGGAACCCATGCTCTCTGCCCTCCTGGGACAAACCATCCATTTCCAAACTGGTCTTGTGTTACAGATTTAGGGTATCCATTTCTAGTTTTCCTAACTATGACTTGACTTTTATTACTTCTTAAATATCTACCCCTTTACTCAGAGAACACTTGATTACATGCATGTAAAGTGGTGTCCCACAGGAGGGCAGTAGGATTCTGCTTTGTGGTGTTTAATAGAGTGTCTGTGCATATTCATTCTTCCACTTAATGGCATTTAATGTCAGAATGAATATGCACAGACACTCTATTAAACAAGACAAAGAAAAATCCTACTGCACTCCTGTGGGACACCACTTTACCCAGTCTGGCCACTCACTGAAGGACCTAAAAATCAAAGTACTGAAAGGGGGTTTTAAAAATACCCAGGAAAGAAAAGCCTTTGCAACCAGAATGATTAAATGGTTTAACTAAATATTGATTTGGGATTCCTGTCCCACTACCAACACTTTTCATGAACACTCTCCCAGCATTATCTTACTATTTTGTCATATGTACCAACACTTTCAAATGCATTCCTATATGTTTATTCTATCTATATTCAAAGTACTATGTGTAGACCTATGCTTTCCCATACTCATATGCATGAATGCTTATATATATTACTGTGCATTTATATTTCTGTATATGAGTTCATGTGCATGTATGTATATGTGTTTATGTATATGTATATGTACATATGTTTATGCGTTCACATATAAATATTTTTAATTGCGTCGGTTCTTATGGCTTTTTATTTGGCCTTTTTTGGGGCTGAAAAAAGAAGATTGTAGAAGAAAGAAAACATCAAATGGTGAGTTATTTTTATCTATTTTTTTTATTTTACATGTTTTTAGTTAAAGGTCCCCCCCTCATTATTTTTAGGGTGAGGGGGGTAGGTAGGGAGCTAATTTTTTTTTGGGGGGGAGGGGTGACTAGGGATCCCCCCCTTTGTATTTAGGGCCCCCACCCACCGTTTAGGGGTGGGGGCCCTTATTGTTAATTTTAGGGCCACCACTCAGGGGTGGGGGCCAGGGGGGGACAGTAGGTCCCCCCTTATTGTTATTTTTAGGGCCCCCACCCACCGCTCAGGGGTGGGGGCCGGGGGGGGACAATAGGTCCCCCCCTTATTGTTATTTTTAGGGCCCCCACCCACCACTCAGGGGTGGGGGCCGGGGTGGACAATAGGTCCCCCCCTTATTGTTATTAGGGCCCCCACCCACCGCTATATATATATATATATAAGCACTGTGATCTCCCTGTACATTGCAGAGGGGGGCCCAGCAGCACACCTCTATCTTCCTTTACTTGCTCTCTGTCTGACTTTCCTGTGGCCGCCAGAGCTTTGCCACGGGTTACCATGTCAACGCTCCGCACAGCACGCAGGCTGGTCTCGCGAGAGTTCGTCAGAGAGGAGGAACAGGAAGACAATGTGCTACTGGGCCTCCTCTGCAATGTACCGCGGCTGACTCCCTCCACCATGCGAACTCCCCCCTCCCAGGCAAGGTAAGAAGCAGGGAGGGGGGAATACAATTTAAATATACACAAATAAATGGAAAAAAAAATACTCCCCTCCCTCCTATTTTACACACACACACTGCATCCTTACAAGCACACACTCTGCACTACATTCACTAAACACAATCTGCATTACACACACACTACATTCACTAAACACAATCTGCACTACACACACACAAACACACTACATTCACTAAACACACTTTGCACTACACACACTGCATTCACTATACACACGTTGCACTACAAACACACTGCATTCACTATACACACACGCTGCATTTACTACAATCACACTATATTCACTATACACATTTTGTATTTACTACAATCACACTACATTCACTATACACATTTTGCATTCACTACAATCACACTACATGCACTATACACATTTTGCACTCACTACAATCACTATACATACTTTGCACTCGCTGCAAACACACTACATTCACTATACACATTTTGCATTCACCACAATCACACTACATACACTATACACACTTTGCACTCACTACAAACACACTACATTCACTACAAAAACACACACTCTGCATTCACTATGCACACACACTACATCCACTACAAAAAATACACACTCTCCATTCACTGTACACACACTACATCCACTACACAAACACACGGTCTGCATTCACTATACACACCTACATTCACTACACACACATGTTAAAACATTACACAAAACGAACAATCTGCATCCATGACACACGTACCACATCCACTACACACATTCAATATCCACTATGCACACTGCATCCATGACACACATTCTACATGCACTATACACACACACTTCATCCTTGTGGGCGGACTCGCGGCTGGCCCCAGGGCCCAGATCTTGAGCTGTGTCAGGGGCCCTAAAATTTCTAATGGCAGCCCTGCCACTGGTGACTTTTTTTCTTATGTTATACTTCTGATAATATGTGATGTTGCTTTGTACTGAGATGCATTTATTTGAATTTTCCATATTAATATATTAATTAGCTATTCTTGATGCACAGGATCTAAAACAGTAAAATCTAATAGAAAAGCTATTTGCTCTTTTTAGACACCAGATGCAAAATGTAGTCATAGGGTCTGAAGTAATCTGCAGCATTTTATTATTTGCCTTACTAGCCTTTTATTAATGCAACTCTCTATACTATATTTTATTGTTCAGTCTATTAGAATTTCTCTTTATATTTGTGCAATTTGAAGTTTTCATAAAATGTATTCATTTTCTGAATTTAGCTTCTTTACTTCGTTCTTTTGTTTGAACCTAAGTGACCTTGTTTATCGTCTCGCTGCTTCACCTTTGTACTGTGTACCCCTGCTATTCTAGAAAGAGAATAATCCAGGAACTGTATTTTCATCCAGGAACTGTATTTATTTTGTTAAAATGCTGTTTCTGTGATGAAGACAATACAGGACAACAAAATATATTTATCTATTTTTGTTGGCAGTAAGACTTGTTTAATACTTGTTTCCTAGCATATACATCATTAGTTCTGTTTTCCTACAAGATTCAAAAATACAATGTTCTTTAGCCATTTCCTAATATTGTAATATAGAACTAAATTTAACAGCTGTTGAAATATTTAAATCATATACCTGCTGATTTAGGTAAGAACTGAAAACAAACTGAAACCTTAAATTATGCCAATGCTTAATTTTGGAATAATTTTAGTTACTTAGAGTGCCACAATTAAAGGAACACTATAGGGTCAAGAATACAGATCAGAGGCAGAGCCAGCGCAACTCAAACACAGCCCTGGCCAATCAGCATCTCCTCATAGATTTTCATTGAAAGTTCAGTGTCTGCATGCAGAGAGTGTAGACACTGAAAAGCAGTAGTGCACAGTCTGCAGCACTGCCCCAGAAAGCACATCTAGCAGCCATCTGAGGAGAGGCCACTGGAGTTATCACTAGACTGTAATGTAAACACTGCATTTTCTCTGACAAGACAGTGTTTACTTAAAAAAGCCTGAAGGGAATGATTATACTCACCTGAACAAATACAATAAGCTATAGTTGTTCTGGTGACTACAGTGTCCATTTAAATGTGTCTCCTTTCCCAAAACAGCTAATACAGTTGAATATGGGATACAGTGTTCTTAGGTGGCAAAAAGTACAAAGGCTTCAGTCCAAGTGTACATTGTATGTCTCCATTCACACCTGCTGTATTAACCCTAAATAATTTTGTATTAACCCTATTGTAGTAAAATATCTCCAAATGTTGTGCTGTCCCAAATTATATAATTCTAGGGGTGATTTCTTTCTCAGTAATACAGGGGACACAGATTAAAATGGTGTACATTCAGGGCTTTTTCAGGACTTCCTGAGGGCTGTCAGTCCTTTCTCCCCAATGCAGCTGATGGGAGACAAGCATTTCCCATTACCTCTCTACAGCTTACTTATGAGGAGTTCAACAAAGTTATGTATAAAACACTGTAGCACTTCCATGTTTAGTGAGACATCACATGATGCTGTCCCATGATACTCTTGTCACCTGGTAGTTTTATTAGAAAATGGTGTAACAGCACATATATTTTTTGGCATTACTATCAAAATACTATATATATTTATGCCCCTTCATAGTGCCTGCACGGCACCACAGAGTGTAAATGAATGTACTTCATAAGCTCTGACTGCTGGAACAGGTTGTAATACGATGTGAATAAAAAATTGCAAAAATTTTAAAAAGCACAGCTAATAGAAACACTTAGTAACTTTTACTTTTGTTTGTGACAATTGTTTGAGAAACTGTAAGCAGCAGTATACATATATATGCAAGCATCAGTGCATTTCTCATAAACTGGCTTATTAAAAAGTAAGACGGTTTTTAAATCCTATCTTCTCTGTTTTCTTTTTTTTTCTGTAAGAATACTGCTGTATGTGATGGTGTGAGTTTATAAGAGTTGATCCTTTATCAAACTGACTGGCTCATTTTATATTGCTTATATTGTTTTGTGTCTACTAAATTAATATAAAAAAAATTCGACCTTATCAAACACATTTCGGTTGAAAAGGAAATGTTATTAAAAGGTTTACTGCTACTTTATACCTAACTATCCATAACAAATAAAAAAATTTTAGTTTGCACATTTTCATTGTTAAGAATTCTGATTCATTTTTTTTAATCTCCACTTTTTACAAATATTTTACAGATATTGTTTTGCAGCTAGTGACCACTAATAAATAATTTAATAAAGTAAATGTTTCTGAGATTTGCAGTTTTGTTTTAGTTTGGCATGTGTAAAACAGAATATAGTACTAGAATGTGCCAATCAAAACTGAGGAACATTTGAGGTATGCTATGTGCGGTTTCTATAAAAGGCTACTTTGGACATCTATGATCCCTCTGAAGTCATCAAACTTGTAAAGCACAGGCAAAGTGACAGTTGTCACTTACGAAAAATATTACAAGTAAGTATAACACAAAAAGGACAGAATATAGGATATCGACTAGACTCAGTAATGATGACAACCTAAAAGACACTTACAATTTGTATTTTTTGCCCAGCATGAACTCACAAACAAGCAGAAGCTCTGACAATTTGTTTTTGACCAAAGTGACAAGTTATGTTTATAAGCTGTCAGATATAAGATCTGGGCGAAGGTTTCTTGTGCTAATATGAAAATGCAATCAAATTTAGAATCCTACTCAGTGTACACTCAGTGAATGTTGAATAATTTCTGACAACTACGTGTGTGTTGCTGCAGTGTTCCATAAACCGTGAAACAAAATAGTAAAAAAAATAATAAATTCTATTTAAACAAGGTCATTCTTAAATATGTTTTGTAAAATATTTTGCTGTTTAAAAGAACCCTAATCCAAGTCCTAACCCCATTACTTTCTTTTTATTCACATGTCTCTGTTATGAAATATTCGAATATGGGGAAGTATGTATACAATGAAAATAATGCAATCTCTGTATTCCATAGAGAAGAGACATTGATAAACCACTAAGTCTTTAGTCATGTTTTATTCTGATGTTTTCTGAATTCCTTCAGTGCTTTATTTTATCATAGTGTTCCACCACCTTTACTTATCTTTCTCTCTTACTTTACTCTCCCTCTCTCTTCTCCATTTGAGTCAATATGCTACTAGCATTAATGATCACAAGGTACTAGCACCAGATCTCTATGTACAGACTTTTTACAGTTTTTTTCTTTTATCACTGGGATTAAAGCACTCTGAAGTGTTTATGGTGACATTATTAATCTGTGCCTTCCCAGAGTAATAGTCATATTGTTTAGCATCATCCAATGCCCCTACACTGATCTAAGCCCATATATGCAAGGCAGGACTCACTGATTGACACTTTAAAGCAATTAACTATTCCTGCACAGCTAGAGAAAATTCCTTGCAGTAGATTCCAGCTCCAGGAGAGAAGGCAACATGCAACTAGATTGACCCAGGTAAATTATTCTTAAATGGTTTGACTATTTACTGTTGGAGGGCACCTTGAAGTGTTATTTTAAATAGGGTAACACAGTAAATCCTTCACTGACAAGGAATTTGCAGAGAGTGACTGGCAAGAAGCACATCTCAAATACCTTGTAGCCCCATAACACAACATTAGTCATATTGTTAGATTGCCTCATATGTATCCCCACATGTATCTGTCAATATATAGTCATTTGTGGCCTACAGGTTAATACCCATGTGATGCCACACTAACCCAACATCGCTCCATGCTTTGTCACACCTCCTGCCATTGATGCCAGTTTGCCACACACATTGCCTCATATGTTGCCTTACTGCACCCCAAATGTTACATCATATCACCCAAGATCAGTGTCACATGAAGCAAGATGAAGATGGGTGGGATAAAATGGAGTGGGCCAGTGATGAGAATGGTGCTGCCCAAAACAGGCTTACTCAACAAAGCAGTAAAAGCAGGGAGCACTGATTCATTGCTCTCTGCATGCTCCTAATGCCCTGAGCATAGTGATAATGTGTCTACTGATGCGCTTGCGGTGCACTTCCTAATTCATTATTGAATCTCTCTGCTGTGCACTTTGAAGGGCTGAAGGGTGGGGATCAATGATCTTCCTCATGGTCAATTGCTTTACTATTGGAGCGCGAGGGGAGAGGATCTATTCCTCTTCTAAGCTGGGAAGTTAGGAACTCAGAGGAGCTTGCGAGGTGCTGCAGGCTAGAGTTACCAACACAATGCCATCAGGGCTTGCAATTTTTCCCTTCCTGGCAAAAGGTAAGAAAAAGGGAATAGGATTTTTTTTTTTTAAATAAATCTATATGTTTGTTCCCAGTCCCATCTCTCTGCCCATACACAATATGTGCCTTATACTACCCAACACATTCACACACTGCACTCCTTAAACACACAATACCCATCACACACACAGGACACCCCTTACACACACATTCCCCCCCTACACACACTGCACCTCTCACACACACTGCACCCCTACACATACTGGATTCCTGATAGAAACAGCATCTCTTGTACAGATGCAAACTAGACCCCTATACATAATCTAGATCCCCTACACACACTAGATCCCATAAAGACACATACTGCACTACCTACACACACTACATTTCTGGTATACACACTACATCCCTTAGACACACTCCGGATCCCCTATGCACACACTAGATTCCCTTTATGCAAGCACACACACTACATTCTCTATCTACAGTCCATACACACACCACGTCACTTATACACACAGACACTACAACTCATATGAAAACAATTGCTACCTTCCCTATACACACACTATGGCCCCTATATATACACTACAACACCTATGCACACCCTCTCAACAGCCCCTAACCCCACACACTACAGCCCTTAGACACACATATTCCACCACAGACACAGCATAACTGAAACTGACTTATTTACACAAAACACCAATTCACAATCAGCTTGCTCTATATACATGCAAACCTTCAAACATATGCACAACACACGTTTCTGGCCCTTTTGTCCACTGGTATGCCACTAATGGAGACAACAGAGACTGACAGCTAAGGCAGTCCTCCTTCAAGCACTGCTGCAGCCAGCTATACCAGCAATGTGATCGCTAAGGACCTCACAATCATATGGCCTTGGCTGGCCGAATAAGCGGTGGGGGCGATGCCTAAGCTGTCAGGCAAGTCCATCCACCGTGATCGCCAGCAGGGGTTGGCGGTGACAAGGTAAGTTCCCAGGAATGCAAGGATGCTCTATGACACCCATCAACATTTAAGGCCAGCATAGAACACCCGCCTTTCAATACAAGTATTATTAATTGGTGAGATACATAGTTGTTAAAAAAAGCAGGTGCTTAGATTCAAACAACAAATATTAAACATATGTTTGGCTCGATATATATATGCACTATTTTATGGTATTCTCCTCTTATGGAAGAGGGTTTTGAGAAGACATTGATTGGATTGTAAAATCAGAAAATGGGTCTATGTGTGACCCCATTCCAATGACTGTAAATTATTGCAGTGTGAATTGTGAACTGACTGCACATGGGCATTCTCATTGCACATACTGCAATATCTTTAGTAAGCTTCTGGTATTTCAAGGGAAGCCAATTGTATGTACATATATATATATATATATATATATATATTTTAATGCTATGTATAACATGGAATAGTTATTTTCAGGTTACCAAATAAAAACAACAATAAAAAGGCTGCGTCACAGAATAATAAAATAATTCCAAGAATAAAAAAAGTCCTTGCGAATGGTCTTTACAACAAATAGTGCAATGGTGAAGTCTTCATAAACTGTAGTGGTTCCACTTATATAGAAGACAAAAAAGAGAGAGAGGGACGACCAATAGTGTAGTATTTATAGTTCCAATATTAACGTGATTGAAAATAATAGTAGAGAACTCACATTTAAAAGAGCTTCTGTCCAGATCTAGGGTAAAAGCGCGTACAGCGGTATAATCCCCGCTTATGGGATATGTGGTGGGTATCTCTCCGTCACTGGTGTCCAACTCTCAAATAAGGAAAAGAGAGACAGCCGATAGTGCTCACTGTATAGTAGTCTTAATATGAATAAATAAAATCGTACTTACAAATGGAGAGCAGACCGACTGCTCTTGTGTATCAGCGTAGGTGGATTAATCGCCACCTCGGGATTTCTTGGGGTTCAGGAGACTTCTAGAGGTTATAAAAACTAAAGAGAATATATATATATATATATATATACATATGTATATATATATATATATATATATATATATATATATATAAAATAATAGTTGATATAAAATACTAAAAAACCAGGGTAAAATAAAAATAAAAATTATGTGTATAAAACTAGAAAAAAAAAGAATGTTGGCCTGCTCCTTCCTTGTGAGTACCATTTTATATATTTTATTTCCAGTATTTTATCCAGTGAGCACTATTGGTTGTCTCTTTTTATCCGATTGTTGAACATGACGGAGGAACTGACGGAGGAAGTCTACCCCATATCCCATAAGCGGGATTGTACCGCTGTATGCCTTTTACACTAGAGCGAGTTATAGCTCTTGCAAATGTGAGTTTTATACCAGCCTTCTATATTTTATTATTAGACTTATTACACTATTTGGTTCTCTATCTGTTTTATCTCTTACATATGAGTGGACCTATACGGAGGAGAACAGCGAGGACATTTGTTCATGACCAAGCACCTATAGACTCTGTGACTCCAATAAGAGCATTTTAGATAAGACTCTTTTTTTATTTGGACTATTTGTTATTATTATTCCACATTAAGTCTTTCTGGCGCAGCCCTTATTTCTTATTTTTCTCTAAAAGAATATAGTAGCAACATGTTTAAGCCAAATAAATGAATCATTGTCAGAACTACAATTTCAGCAATTTCCACCTAATTTTAGATCTACAGCAGTTTTTTTTATAACATTTTTCTTGCTTTAATAATCATGACATGTAAGCAAAACTGTTATTTTCTGGCATTTAAATGCAATCTTATTAAAAAAACAGATTAAAAATGAAGGTGCTTAATATATTGAGTTTATAGATATCACTGATTCTGAGTTGAGAGGAGCTGTACTCATTTATTAATATGGCATGATGTGTAAATTATCCTGCATAAGAGCAATATATACGTGATTCATATATCTAAATCAATAGCTTAAAATTTGTTCTATATGATCTTATGACAATTAATGACTGGCACAAAGTAATTGCCCACATTAGTGTTCAAGTGTCAGAAATCTATCATAAATGGTATATAATAAATGTATTATTTCATAATTTAAGTCGAAATACATTTAAAAATGTCACCACGGAATATATGCTACTTTGTGTATGAAACCATCAACAGCAAAGCTGTAACAGGGTGGCTATGTGAATAAATAAGACTTATACAGCCCTCTAGTGTTCCTGTTTTTAAGACATTTACTTTAAACACTTAAAGCAATTGTGCCTTTCAGACTCTGCACTACAGATGATGCTGATGGTACTGGCACTGAATACACATGAATGTTCAACTATAATTACATCCTTGGCCAACTGTATTAACAAATACATTCTTACTGAAATAATTGAGGGGATAGTACAAACTACTTGACAGCTATGAAACTACCTCTATACAAATGCATGTATAAATCTATTTTCTGCTGCAGGAACAAATAATTTAAAAAAAACTTAATTTGGTGTGTATTTATTGGAACAATTGTGAAATTTTGAATTCTTGATTCTAGGTTCTCAGAAAGACAATTCTTAATTGTGTGTTACTTTTTTTTCAATAAAATGCAGCTGCTGGCATAATTCATGCTATGAAGAAAAATGGCCTATGATTCAAATTTGGGAAAGTACTTATGTAATTATGTTATTTAATTAAAACTGTCCATTTGTTACTGACAAATGAAAAGAAGTTGATATGATTTCACTGAGCATAATACCTGTTCAAATTTGCATAACAAAACCATTACAAATAATGAAAAAAAACAAAATTTCTAGCATATTAGCTCTGATTTTTTTTTTTTTAACATATTATGCCACCAATTTTTCCCTCCCTGGCAAAAGGTAAGAAAAAGGGAAGAGGATAGTTTTTTTTCTTTTTTTAATAAATTAGATCTATATATTTGCTCCCAGTCCCGTCTCTCTGCCCACACACAATATGCGCCTAATACCACCCAACACATTCACACACTGCACTCCTTAAACACACAGCACCCTTCCACAAGCATAATTCTATATGCTCCTTCCAGAAGCATAATTCTATACTATGTCAGAATGGACTATCCTGTCCTATAGAGTCAGCATTTACTGAGCCCTGATAATGCTCAATGAGAAAGGTATTTCATTTTGTGAGCGTATGGACTTTCTGGATTAGATTTTTATTTTATTTTCAATTGCCATTTGTTTTTAATGGGTTAAGTGTTTGTTTAACCCCTTAAAGACCAAACTTCTGGAATAAAAGGGAATCATGACATGTCACACAATCAGACCGTTTTGTATCATATGCTAATTGTTATTTCTATTAAGAGTGTATGTACATAAATCTTACCTACTTCAAAGTTAAGTCACACTTGTGATGAAACCCCATGGTGAAATGCGTTAAGTGTCTTTTTACCCACTTTGGATTTTAACATATATTATTATATATACTTTTTGTTTATTTAATAAAGTTTAGCCCTGTTAATGTAATTATTTTAAATGTATTTGGCATCTACTTTATATCCATTTGGTTTCCTGAACTTTATTGTACTTCTAGAAGAAAATAATGTACTAGACATATTACACTATTGGATGTTCTTATTTATGTCTTTACATATTGTACTCTACCAAGAAAAGCACTATCACCACTCTTGAATATACCATCATTACTGCTGTATTTACATTCTTAGACGGGGATTATACCGTTCATGCCTTCAGCAGCAGAGCTCTATATAGCTCTTGAAAGTGTGAGTGAGCATTCGCTACAAAATTTTACCCCATAAAAAAGTAAAAAATACTACACTTAAATTGTTTGTTAAATCTGCTTTTGTCTTTTTCAGATATCCATGTACCAACAAGATCCTGTTGCATTTATGTATATATGTACTTTTATTTATATGTGTTTTCCCTAAACCATTAGTGCGGATTATCTCTTTTTTGTTTTTTGCCCAGTGTTTTCACAAGGTTTGGGAAATCTTGTGTGATAATCTGCAGCCCCTATCCATCTCTTAAGATATAGTGAGCACCTATACCCTGATTTTGTATACATTTGTGAATGACTGAATGGCTTGCCAAGCAAATTTCATTCAGCCATGCATCGCTTAACATGCCATGAGTTTTTAATAAAAAACTAGTGACTGGGTTGCTATTGCTACCCATCCACTAACAAGTTGTCCTATCTCTCACTTAAAGTTGTTTCAAGTCTCCCTGGCAGTAGCTAGTTAAATACAGCAGCATGCTAAGCCTTGTCTATCACTAGAATCAAAGACCTGGGCTCCCACTCCCTCACAGATACAGCAAGGTCAAAACAAAAACAAGGTTATTCACTAAAGTGAAAATTTAATGTGAATTCAAAGTGAATTTCAGATTTTTGGAAACATTCTCAAAATTTCAAATTTCCTTTGAATCCTCACTTTAGTTAATAAACCTGACAGTATTGCTGCTGGTCTAATAACATGCCTGGAGGAATCATGCTTGTAACCATAGATTGTTTATCTGCTCCTCCTTTCTTTTGATCAGTAGTCATGTGAATGAAATCAACATTTACACACTGTTCCCTAACCATCAATCATCTTTTATTGCTACCTCTTGACTGAAGAGGAGATCCAGGCCACATGCTTTCGAAGACTGGTATTCCATACTATCCTTACCTTTTGTGTCACTTTACCACTCCCTCTAGCATGTAAGCTCATTGAGCAGGGCCCTCAATCCCTCTTTTGCTGTGTGTCAAACTTGTCTGGTTACAATTACGTTTGTTAGTCCACCCATTGTAAAGTGCTAAAGAATTTGTTGGCTTTGTATAAAAAAACAATAATAATGGCAAACTAAACTGGCTAGTTGCCATCACCAAGAAAACAAAAAAACAAAAACAGTCTCTTCTCCATTCCCCTTTTTTCTAGTGCCAGGAATGGCAATGTGACTCAAGAACCAGCAGGCTTGCAAGAGTGTGTTCCCATGAGATGCTGCCACTTATTGGCTCAGAAATTAGACTTTATGGAATTGTGTCTCAAAACAAATGTCCAAGTCTAGAAATAACAGTTTAAGAATTGTTCCATCTATGTTATTTTGTATTGACGTATTCAACTAACTCTTGCTCACACCTAACCTAATAAATACTTAAATTAAAATATCTGGATTTATGTTTAAATCCAGCACTGGCACAGGTTTATAACAAACTGAACTAATCAAATTACTTCCTAAAGTATCCTTTGCCTTCAGCTAGGTTATTTGAGAACAGATATAGCCATTGAATGTTTAGTAGTGTATGTTTGTAAAGAACATGCAAATAAGCTATGAGGAAATAAAGTATACTATTTTTATTTGGTGAAATAATGCTTACCCCTCTAGGTAGATGTAAAGTGAATTGTTCTACTGAATTTGCAACGCAAAGTAAACATTTCCATTTGATTTCTCTGTATTTTGTGTCATCTGTAAATAGTTTCTAATAATGCAATCCCTGTTGTACAATCCTTTGTTGATGTGTACATTTTTATTCAGTAAACCTACAGTGCATTAGTGTATTTTGCATTTTTAATTATGCATGCAATAGAACACATACTTTCTGAATCAATCACTCACAAACTTGTTGAGCAGTTGTGAATTGGATTCGGAAAACAATCATTTAGTTGATTTTTTTTAGTTATTAATTTTTGCATTATAGACACCTTATGACGTTATAGTAAAGTACACATTGAAAAGGTGCATTATTTATAGACACTTTCTTTTTTTTATTGATGTATAGTTCTGCACAAAAAAGAAACATCATATGCCAAATGTGTAACTGTTTTTCTAAAGTTTGCTTACGTGATGAAGGCAGCAAGCTGACATGCAGTGACCCTCGTACCTGCAATGCACACACCAATCAAAGTGCTCCTTTAGAGGGTGAAAGAATTGCCATTTGTAATGCAATAATTAGGCTGGGTAGAAGGGCCTGTAAAGTAAATCAATCCATCTGTTCTTAAGATCTGACACCATTCTCTTGACACACTGTTAACATAATGAAACAGAAGCACACAAGAGGTCTCATTGAGGACCTATGCCATTTCCCATTCTTTTATCCTAATGCAATACTACTTGAAATATAATTTCAGAAAATATTGCTCAGCATTATAGTATTAACACACAGTGATCTGGAAAAGTGTGTGTATTTTTGAATCTTCAAGCAATAAGTCGTTTGAACAGCGCTAGTTTTTAATGTGCTAGAACAAACAGACTGTATGAAACATGAGGATCAATGTTGTTTTAATCTATTCATCTCTGAACCATTCAAGATAAAATGTGAAGATCTTTTAAGGGCTATGAAATTAAAGCCATCAGCATTAGGTTATGAGAAACAATTAACAGACTGTGATGAATACAATGTGTGAGGACAGAAATAAATGAAATGGATCACAATGTCAAAATAAAAGTTTTTAATTCTGTTTTTTCAAATCAAAGCACTTCTCAATTTAGGTCAAGCATTTTAAAAGAATAGTTTTATACAATTTAAATCAAAAGAATAATTTGAAAAACACTTGAAATCACTTTAGGTGAGCTTCTGTTTAATGGGAACATAATAGTTATGTTCTGCTAAGCAGTATCCAGCATGGTTTTTAAAGCTAAATACTAAGAACAAATATATATATATATTATCTTGAAACTATAAAAAAAAAAATGAAGGACTCAACCATTATGCATACAATTCTACCATATAATGTGTATTGTACATGAATTCATTAAGTTGGTCAATAGAGAAAAGAAAAGGGAGGTTAGATGACCCAGACGTATCGTTCATTGTGATCCCATATAATTTAAAGGATGACTTTATAATGTACATTTATCTTTGTCCATTTAGATTCCACATACTTGGAGACATTATTTCTCTAGAATTCCATTAAAGGTACACTGACTGGAGCTATGTATGTACATTGTTTAGTTTTGCATACCAATTGCATGCCCTTACAAAAACTCTGACTGTTTAATTTATCTATCTATTTAACTACTTCTAGCTCGTTCAATACCCTGTACACATTTTACATTTAGCCCTAGATATTTCTGCATATTGAAAAACCTTTTTCTATGTTAGTCTTCATCTGATGTGTCAATATTATTACCCAACTGCTTACACTAAGCTCACTCTATGCTCCCTTAACTTTCAGTCCCATATAGCATCATCTATTCTCACATTATGCTTATATTATCTCACACTATTTTGTCTTCATCGAGACGTCACAATATTATGTAATTTGCTTTCTTGTTTTAGAAATTGATGCACATTATAATATAAAGTATTTACATTTAGTGCTATATTTTCTACATACAATGTGTTGTTTTGCAACTTGCCAGAAATCCGAAGCACTTTGGAACTTCAGCAATTCAAGAACATTGACAATTCGGTTTGGTTCAGTAATTCGGAAATTTGCCACTTTGGAAATTCAGCAGTTTGGCAATTCTTCTTCGGACATTTATAAGCATCTTAATGTCTGAATTTCACGAAATTCATCCGAATGTACAGTTGGAACAAAACTAATTGCACATGTCTAACACTCACACATTTCACCCCTATCTTCACCTACCTTCCTCACATTGTACACGTTAAAGTTTTGTCTGTTTCCACAGAAGTCTTTACCACCACCCTCTATGCCAAATTAAGCATCCCTATTTTACTTGTTTTTCTTCCTGAACACTCACTGTGTCTATTTCAGATTTATATGTATCTATTAAACCTCTTAGCAAGTTGTGCCATATCTTGGTTGACACTGAAATGTATGAGATGTATTTATTGTAATTCTGCCGCAAAGCCACAATTCTAAATGTCATGGCCATAACCTTGTATACAAAGGGAGATTTTTCAAGGCAAAACAGGTGCTATTCTAGAGCAAGGACCAATCACCATGGAAACCAACAGAATGTATCTTAAAATGTAGATATGCTATTAATAATAGCCCTATAATGTTTTCCTATAAATTCATCAAGACAAGCTTCATCCCTATACAAACTATGTCCTTGTTATATGGTTTTAAAATAATTAAATAAATTAACAGTTATAAATCCTTTAACTTCTTAAGGACACATGACATGTTTGACATGTCATGATTCCCTTTTATTCCAGAAGTTTGGTCCTTAAGGGGTTAAACCCTCATTATAACTAGTCCATTGTATAGCATAGTAAATATTTAGGCACTGTTTGACTAAGGAAATAGAATTATCAATAATGATTTATCAGTTTGGTATCTAATAAAAGCAATAAGCAAAACAAAACATATGCAAATGTTATATTATACAATTAATAAACATTATGAATAGATATTAAATGCATAATTTATATAAACTAACCACAGTTTTGAATTAGAAATATTTGCAAACATGTTAACAATATTATATATCAGTGCTCCACAACTGATGTGCCATGGCACACTAGTGTGCTGCAGCACTGTGCTTGGTTTTCTGCCCAAAGCCAGCCCATGCATAGGTCACAATGGGGCTATGGCACCAAGTGTCACTTTGATAGGAACGGCAGTTTGTCGCACTTGTACACATTAACTCAGACGCAGATCTCTAGTTGATCAAGTTAGGAGGCTGCCATAGACCTCATGGCTGCCTCTCTCACTTTAAAGCAGACTGATCCATCAGTACATTTAGATAGTAATTACGGTCATTAGGATGGTACCATACGATGGTACCTAGTGGCTTAGTTGTAGATGATGCCCTGTTTAGTATGGGAGGGGTGGAAGCTAGAGCTGTGAAGGTAACTGCACCTGTCTGTGGGTATTCTGTAAACTGAGGTGTGGATTGTGCCATTGTTACAAGTCACAGTGGTGTTCAAAAAAATTCACAGATCTAGTGGAATATTCAATTTTTAGTTTGATTAAAGGATGGAATGAGCTAAAAGAGTCATAGAACTGCATTAGTTTTTCATCGCTTTCAGTCCAAATTATGAAGATATCCTCGAAATAGTGATATTTGTATGGTTTGGTGTGCCGTATTTCTAGGAATCTCTGTTCAAGATCTGCCATAAACAGATTAGCATATTGGGATGCCATCTTAGTGCCCAAAGCAGTGCCAATGGTTTGTAGGTAAACTTAATTGTTAAAACTGAAATAATTATGTGTGAGGATGAATAGTGGCAGTTCTGTGATAATTCAGGGGCTGTATTTTTGGTTGTCAGCATAGGAGAGGAAATGGACCAAACATTGATGCCATCTGTATGTGGAATGTTGTTGTACAAAGATTCCACATCCATGATTACAAAGCTGGTGTTAGCAGGGAGATTGGTGATTTGGCTGACTTTGTTAAGGAGGTCGGATTTGTCTTTTATGAAGCTGTTGGTGTTGGTGACTAGAGGTTTTATGATATTTTGTGCCAGTCCTGACATCTGTTCTGTGAGAGTTCCCATTCCTGTAATTATGGGTCTTACTGCTTTGTGGATTTTGGGAAGCAGATAGAAAGTGAGCATGTAGGGACTAGTTGGTATGAGTAATTGCAGTTTTTGATGCAAATTCTCAGGGAAGGATTTCATGAGCTCCCTAAGTTGTAATGTATATTCCTTGGTGGGGTCTTCATTTAGATTTCTATAGTATTTGTCATCTGACAATTGCCTGTCCCCCTCTTTTATGTAGTCCTGGGTGTTCATTATCGCTACTGCTCCTCCGTTGTCTGCTGGTTTGATGGTGATAGCATGATTATTTTTCAAGTCATTTATAGCCGTTTGTTCCTGTACTGAGAGATTATGAAACATTTTCTTTTGGCTTTGCTTGGTTGCCAAGGATACTGTTCTTAGATGGAAACCTTCAATGTAACTGTCCAGTTTAGCATTTTGTCCTGGTGCTGGAGTGAAATTTGTTTTCTTTGTCCTGCTGTTGTAATCCATTGTTGTTTCAGGGCTCTCTTTGTCATGGAAGTATTTCTTAAGTAGCATCCTTCTGAAAAATTCTTCCACGTCTAAGTAGAGCTCAAGGGGAATTCATGCATTCTTAATATAAGTAATATTTTTTTTTTCACTCCCCCGTTCTAGCACCATCTTCTACACTGTTTGCTTTTTTCCTCCCTCTCTCCCCCCTCACTCTGTGATCTTCACACAAGATATTTATGACCCTCTGCAAGAATACATTCTATCAAACCTGTGTCTTATCTGCACTCGTGATGCTTTAACCTCTGTATCACAACTCAACTTTGAATTCTATGTGTCGTCTTGCTCAGAAATGCTTTAGACTTGAGAAAGGGAAGTTCTCACGAAAGCTTGTCATTAAAAAGTTCTGTTGGTCCAATAAAAAAGGTAATTTGTCTGTAAATTTTGACAATAAACCTGATTTTCAATTGAGGTTAAATAATATTGATTACAACTGTAGTTATTGATAACACTACCATAGACTCCCTGAAGTCATCTTTCTACTTTGATTGGATAAATAATTATATCCTTTTTTAGGAATACATGTCACCAAAACTGAACACAACCTATTTTAACAGAATTATGAAAAACGAATACAAGAGTTTTTGCAGCCATTCCAACTCTGTGAAGGCGGATATCCATCTTGGCATAGCAGAATAGCAGCTTTTAAAATACACTTCTGCATTAGTTTCAATATTTGCTGTGCACTTTACAAATCCCTCTCCCTAAACAATTTCTCATTAAACTACAAAGAAAACCATCATGAGATTTGTATGGGCAGGAAAGAGAGCTAGAGTCATCACTAAAATTCTTCAAAAACCTGTTTCCCATGGAGGACTAAGCCTTCCAAGTGTGAAACTATATTATAACGTGGTATTACCAGTGGGTGGCAATAAGAAAGAAACTAACTGCCAAAATGAGCTTGCTCTTAATGGAACAAGAGACACTGACAAAAATAGAACGCAAACATTTGTTTTACATACTGATAGCAGTCAATACACTAACAGCTAGACAGTGGGAAACACCTGAAGCATCTTTAAGAGAAGCGCTACTAAAACAGATAACTACTAATTGGGACTATGAACTTATGGCAAGTTCAAAAATTAGATTAGAGAAAAAACATAAACAGCTGGAAAGATCTTGAAAAACTGCTAGGTCAGTATGGGAAGATCCTAAGCTTATTCTTAACACTTCATGTCTACTGATAACATCTAAATTTGAATAGGAAACAGAGGCAGAGGAATAAGCAATATGTTTTTATATAAAAATAAAATAAATTTTATATATGTAACCAGTGGCGTAGTCACTTTCACCACTATATATATATATATATATATATATATATATATATATATAAATAAATCTCCACAAAGAAAGGCACACGCTGGGCTTTATGAAGAAAATTATTCGTCTTTATTCATAACACAGCAAATCAATGTTTCAGTCCATCATAGGACTTTCATCAGAAACCCGTGTGCTATGAATAAAGACAAATAATTTTCTTCAAAAAGCCCAGCGTGTGCCTTTCTTCGTGGACATTTATTTTGATTTGGCTGAAGGAGCACTGTGGCACTTATACTACAAATGTGAGTGCAGGATCGTGGATTATATATATATATATATATATTGGCGAAAGTGAACTTGTCACTGGTTTTTGGAGGGGACTACTTGCCAGCCTTTTACCCTGTGACTATGGCCCCTGCAATAGAACTGGCTAATATACTACAAACAGGCTCTGTTCATGCAATTGGGCCTATATGGTTCGTTTGCCGAACCACCGCATGAACAGAGACCACCCTGGAGTTTGTTAACACCTAATAACAACTTGGAACGTTTCTCACCGCAGTGTTCTAATTGTTCATCTGGGTGACCGCGATTCCTATGAACAACCAAGAAGTGGCGGCCATCTTGTTCGCATGAACGCAGGCAGAGGTGTTTGGGCATGAATCTCATGGAACTGAAATCGGATACAGAAACTCCTGAACACCGCTGGACTTCCATCATCACCTGTTTTAATTTCTATTCAGCTTAGAAGGGCACTGTTCATTGAGATCATTAGTCTAGATGCAAACTACCGAACTAGACCGGCAACAAGCCCTGATTCTCTGGAACTGTTTTGGGCATTGTAACGACACCCCCAGGCATAAAAGGGTTAAACCGCCATTTAGTAGATCTTCCCTTCCAGAGACACAGGCACAGCTACTGCAGAACACCAATCCGCTGAACAGGAAACCATATGAATGCCGTAAACAGCCGAATAGGAAAAACCATACAAATAGGTTTACACTCCTAGCAGTCAAACTGGAACAGCATTCAATAAATCCCCCCAAGAACGAGACAAAGCTCCGTGTTGAGGGTCAAGCAGTGAACAGTCAGAGCTGTGGGTTTATTGTGCTTATGTACACATTCTTACACATTAGTACCACCCACAGGCTTTTGGAACACAACCAATAAGCACATACAATACACTCAGACACTCCCACACAAAATCCTCCCCTCTGCCTGTGATACAATTTCCTTACACAATGGGTAATGTAATTATAACAAGCAGAGAAATACAATTTTTCCACATTATTCATAACTTGAAAAGTATGCATCACATTCACATTTTCAGAATCAGCATACTCCAAATACAAACATATGTCAAAATCATCCAAATTGGTCCAGTGGTTCAAAAGATAGATCGTAGTCCTTTGTGAACAAAGGAAGCATGGCTTTTCTGCCCAAAACCAGTTCCACAGAGTCTTCTATCCTGGAGATAATTGGGAAGTAATCCAATTATCTCCAAAGACAGAGGCAAAACTCCATTGAACACATGGCAGCAAAAGACAATAAAACACATAAAAACATATAACTGTGCAGCCATTGCACAAAACAGGTACATTCAACATATCCCCAGATAGCTCAGATCTGAGCGCACATTATTACTGAATGGCACTCAGAGCACACACATACAGTTCAATTGCCATGGAGCCAAAGTCTTTCCCATAGTCTTTCATTATACGAATAGGCTCCATGGCATAGCTATCTGGGGTATCACCGCTCAAACAGGGCAAGCACCAAATGACCCGGCTTTCATGTCTTTGCAGGGGAAAATCAAGCCTTTTAACATGGGGCCATAATCCAAAGGCAACAGGCGAGCAACCAGGATTCTCCAATGCAATGTGGCGAGATTGGTCTCATCACAGGCATGAAACCATGCATGCGGTCGGTCAAAAAGAGACTTCCAGGAATTTCCTGAACCCCTGCTCAGATCCGGGTGAATTTTGGATATGTTGTTCACCCAGATCAGGGCTATTGTTGTTGTGTTTTGGGGTGCTTATGGGACTTTATAAAATATGTGTTTTTTCTGCATGGAGATAATTGAGTTACATACAGTGCTTTACTCAATTATCTCAAAGGCAGAGGGGAGGGATTGTATGTCTGTTATGGGAGTGTCGTACATTTAATTACTGTTATGATTGGCTTGTAAGCTTTGTGTCCCTGTCCCCAACAAGGTCCATGTGGGCGTATCCCTTGCTTGGGGACTTGCATAAAAGGCCAGTGTGGCTACCATTAAACCAGATTTACTTCATCCTCAATCTCGAGTTCTGTCTCTTATTGTAGGGAACTGCTATGCAGATATCACTACTAGCTCTTGTAAGAGATTCACAGCTACACTCTCAAGGAGGAGAGGTTCATCCACTGTAAGCTGGAGCCTTGTCTTAGGTCCAGGGTGGGTGAAGGAAGGCGAGACCCCAACAAAGCTGCGGCAGTTCGTGGGGTTTATGACACATATGGTGTCCGGTGCGGTGCTTATGCTCCTCAGTGCCAGCTAGGAAGCGGTCCTTGGCGGAGGTACCCAGTCGGCATACAGGGAGCTCCGTTACATATATATATATACATATATATAAATTCACACACACACTGTACGTATATTCTGCACCTCTACAATCAGCTTTCACTCGACTTACTTGACTCATTCGATTCACCTATACTACCTCGCATCTCAACTCAAAAGGTTGTTACTTAGGCAAACACCTTGAGGAGTTACCCACATGTACATGGGTTATAATCTGCTACATTAATCAATTATTATATTAATTGTTATTTATTTCTGTTTTGTTTATTAAGCATGCAATGTTCAAGGGGATCATGAACTTTATAAAAGTAGGTCAGATACATTCATCAGAATACACACTAGAACGACTGGGGTTTGTCCACAATAATTATTTGTCATAAATTAGCTGCCCAACACTAGCACTACTTGAGGCAGAGTTGCTGTAGTGTGAATTAATGCCACACTAAAGTAAAGTAATGAACATCATACACTGATTATTAATTTTTAAAGCAGAGGAGACTAAAAATAGAGAGCAGATAGATACCACTACCCTTTCTACCCATCTAAAAGATGTACACTCCTAGATTGTTTGATTTGATACATTAAAATGTGTGTATTTTATAATATAATATATCCTCTAATCTTTGTTAATTGTTGAATAACTCTGGTTTTCTTCATGTGACAATTGTATCATTTGTATGTTCATGCTACTTTCCTATGACATCTTTTGGTCATCCCTTTGTACTGATGTACTGTTTTGACGGTTTTGATGTATGTGAAAATAAAGAAAAACTGTCAAATTGAAAAAAAAGCAAATGTTTTACATGCGTACAAAGCTGCTGTAATTAAAGAGCAATGGTTTGCTGGATGAATAAAACTGAGAATCGGTGAATTCCTTTCTGATCAAACTAGTATCCATGTGATTGATCTTTGTGGCATCAAAGAAAATGCATTAAAAGATAGACTTATCTATGAAATATATATCCATGAAAGATCTAACCTTAAATAAAATTCATCAGGAATGCATGACACCTGTACATCTAAAGGTATAAGACAAAGTAGAACATTTATCCCATTGGTATATGTGAACTATAAATTATTATTAAGAACAAAAAACAAAAAACAAAAGAAAGAAAAAAGAGCTGACATCTAAAAAATGGAAAGCAGAGAGAAAGAGATAGAGAAATAAAGTATTTTTTTTTTACTCAGAGAAATAAATACGACATGCTTTACATACATTTTATTATTTAAATAAGTACTTTGAAGCTGCTAAATATATATACACACATATTAAATGTGAAAATTCAATATTTTGACTGAGTCAGTTTTACTTAAATGATCACTATAGGGTCAGAAACACAAACATGTATTCCTGACCCTATAGTGTTAAAACCACCATCTAGTCACCCTGGGCCCCTCATGTCTTCATAAATATATCAAAATCTGTATTCAAGCCAGAAGCTGTAACTCTGCATGCTGTTTGCCTAAAAAAAAAAAAAAAAAACAAGCAGTCTGCTGTAGTGATGTCCCGAACTGTTCGCCGAACGGTTCGCGAACGGTTCGCCACGGACTCATCATTGAGTAAACTTTGACCCTGTACCTCACAGTCAGCAGACACATTCCAGCAAATCAGCAGCACACCCTCACTCCCAGACCCTCCCACCTCCTGGACAGCATCCATTTTACATTCATTGTGAAGCTGCATTCTTAGTGAGCTGTCCAGGAGGTGGGAGGGTCTGGGAGGGAGGGTCTGCTGCTGATTGGCTGACTGTGAGGTACAGGGTCAAAGTTTACTCAATGATGAGTCCGGGGCGAACCGTTCGCGAACCGTTCGGCGAACAGTTCGGGACATCACTAGTCTGCTGATATCATCAGAAGTGGTAGTCTAATCCAATCACAATGATTTCCATAGGATTGGCTGAGACTGACAAAGAGGCAGATCAAGGGCAGAGCCAGCATGATTCAAACACAGCACTGGCCAAACAGCATCTCCTCATAGAGATTAATTGAATCAATGAATCTCTATGAGGAAAGTTCAGTGTCTGCATGCAGAGGGAGGAGACACTGAATGTTTGGATGCATTTTAGGCAGCCATGACCCAGTAAGGATCTCTAACAGCCATCTAAGAAGTGGCCAGTGAAGTTATCACTAGGCTGTAATGTAAATACTGCATTTTCTCTGAAAAGACAATGTTTACAGCAAAAAGCCTGAAGGTAATGATTCTACTCACCAGAACAAATTCATTAAGCTGTAGTTGTTCTGGTGACTATAGTGTCTCTTGGTTCGGTTGTAATAGTTTTTCCCTGTTCATTTGTTCATTTGAAATTCCCCTGGTTCGGTTACCAAACGAAGACCACCCCAACATCTAATTAGAATGTGGAATACAAAGTATCCAGTGTGTAATGGAAACTATTACTAATAGGCTCCCCTGGGTGGATGCCATTTCGTGTACAGAACGCACGTGGTCAACAGAATGGATATCGGCCATCTTGTCTCATGAATGCAGGCAGCGGTACCTGGTCATCGAGTGCCTGGAACTTATTTTGGCTAGGCACTCTCACAAACACCAGTGAATATGGAACTGCAGTTGGATCGAGAGAACTTGTCCATGACAAACCTTTCAGTTCTCATGGAAGATGCAGAACAGATGAGGGAGATTCGGAAAAGATTGGCGCTGTTCAGCCCAAACCCACATCAAGAGATAATACTAAAGATCATTGCGGATGCGGATGTAAAAGCAAGGGATAAACGTGAACTGCAATTTCATAAGCTTGGTAGCCTTTCCCGTGAACAGTCCCAGTTTCGCACAGAAGCCGTTAAAGGTACCATTTAACACTTTTAAAGCAGGGTAAGCAGGGTGCCTGTTGCCTCCTCTTGTGGAGCTGGAAGATCCAGCAAGTAGCATCAGCTGAGTGCTCTCAGCCAATGTGCTAATTCCTGCACTGTCAAGCTTTGTACAATGCAGCAGCTTCCCAGGGGCACTGGAAGAGGCAATATGCACCCGAAAGATCCTAAATAAGACAAAAATTATGTTTCTTTAAAGCAGGTTGTTTTAGAAAGTCTTGAAAAAGTCTCTAGAGGAGACAAAATGCATAGACATTTCTGGTCCTGTTTTTTAGCTGTTCCAGACTTTTGACGCTTCTCCTTTAAGGTATCTGTAGCATTTTTTTAAGTTATCGGCAGCAGCTCACAATGTGATTCCAGCTCTGTGTGCTCCCCTGCTCCGGCATCTTGCATTTTTTTGGCATATTTACTCGACATCTGACCGTCCACTGTACCAGGGTTGCTCTGGTTTCAGTGCCTGCTAGAGATTAGCCGTAAGGGTCGAGCTCCTTGGCTATCTTACCACTTGGAATCTTCCTATACTGCATTGATCCAGGCCACAGCATCCATTTGGACCTGTGGAGGGAACCCCCACAGATAAGTACTATTGTGGGTTTTTTGCTGGCTATTTTCATTCACATACAGGTTGATGTTGCATTGTGATAGTGGGGGTGTAACTATTTATTACACAGTTTTTTAAGGTTTCTTATACACTGTGTCTTTTTACCATTTAGTTGATATTACCCTTCTATGTGTGAAGGATACAGTTGAGAGCACTTTGTTTTTATTTGACTTGTGTTTTCTATTTGACACATTCAGACTATTGTAACATCTAGATCACATTTGTTTTTATGGCATTGTGATCTCTGTTTTTACTTTGTGTCCTTTGTACCTATACAGTGTTTAACACAACCTTTTAGATTTGGTCTTTTTTGTCTGTGCATTTTATTATTAAATCAGTGTTGTGAATAAGATCACTGTTCTTGACTTTTACTACTTGGAGCGCTCACACTTTTTTCTATTTAGATATTCTTCTTATTTAGTCTCTCTCTGTTATGTGTAGCAACCCATATTGATCAAGTATCTTTATTATTATTTTTTTTATGTGACCCACTAGATTCTAGTTATTTCTCTTTCAGAAAAACAACTTTGTTTTCCTGGCAATATAGTTTCCCTTTAACTTATGTGGATGGGAAAGTATTTGAAGAGTTTTTAAAGGTAGAGTTCAGAAAGTTGTCATTAATATTCCTCAGGGTTCTTTTCTACCACTTCTACCACTTCTATTCAACATTCAACATAGTTAATAATGATCTTGAAATAAGCATTGTTATGTTTACAGATGACACAAAACTCGGTAAATTAAAACAAGGTGAGCAGGACTGTATTTAGTTGTAGAGGGATTTAGATAGATTGGGGGACTGGACACTAAAATGGCAAGTTAAATTTAAAGCAGATAAATGCAGTTATGCACTTTGGGTTAAAGAATACATAAGCCACTTACATCCTAAACACTAGTGAATTAGGGATAACACATGAGAAGGATTTGGAAATTGTCATAGGCAACAAACTAGGCAACAATGTGCAATGTCAATCAGTTGTTGCTAAGGTCAGTAAGGTATTGTCATGTATAAAAAGGGGCATTCATTCTCAGAATGAAAATATATAATTTTGCCTCTTTATAAATCAATGGTAAGACCATACCTTAAATATGTTGTGCAATTACTGGCACCTGTTCTGAAAAAGGAAATAATGACTTAGAAAAACTGCAAAGTCAGGATACAAAATTTATTTAAAGTTGAAAATTTTAGTTATAAAGAAATGTTAACATGTTTAAATCTGTTCAGTTTAGAAAAACGGCTACGTATGATAGCATTGTACAAATATATTCGGGGCCAATGCAAACCATGGTCTGGAAATCTATTTAAAGACAGGACTATGCATAGGACACAAGGTCACACATTTAGACTGGATAAAGGAGATTTAGTTAAGGAAAGTAAAGGATTTTTAACAGGATAAAGGATTTTTAAGTACAATAAGGATGTGTAATTCTCTGCCTGAAGAGGTAATTTTATCAGAGTCTGTACAGATGTTTGAACAGCAAGCGGACGAATATTTGCAAAAACGGTATATTCAAGGATATAATTTTTAATATGTGGGATAGCAGTTTCTTGATTCAAAGAGAGATCTGACTGCCATTCTGGGGTCAGTAAGGATTTTTTTTCCTGGCTTGTTGCAAAATTAGAAAGCACTTAAAACTGGATGTAATGCTTTATTTTGTATCAACAGCAAATAAAGACATGAGAAAGACTGAACTTGAAGGATGCATGTCTCTTTTCAACCTATATAACCGTGTAACTATGTAGCACTATATTTAATTTGGCTTATTTTTATAATTGTGGTATAGACTGTATCCTAATGCTACCATTCTTATATTTAATGTGTAAGGGCAAATGTGCACAACTTTTAATAAGGAATATATAACAGAGCCACAAATTAAAAAAATATTTAGACAAAACTTCTTCAATGTGTCCACCATTTGATCAGGCCTTTCTATATGTGTTAAAATGAGTTCTCAATCTGAAAAAAATACACCTAAGTACTATCTGGTCTTTATAGCACAGGGAGACAAATGTTTGATAAAACAAATTATCATTTCTAATTCTGAATTGTTGCAAGCCTCTGGCTCAACTGTCACAAAATTTTAGAACAATCAGAAGACAAATTTGTAGTATGAGTGTCCAAACTATCAGTATATTAATCTCCTAATATAGCGGAGCCATAATTGAACATAGCTTTTAGCAAGAATGAAAGAGATTATTGAATATAATTGAGTTTAGTTAAGAAATGTAAAAAAATGCTTATATAGTCAGTCTTATAACTGTCAAATACTTGCTAATATAACATTTTTTTGGCATATTTACCTGTATAAACATTTGCCCTATGTTCTGCTATATGTCACTGGTACATTCATCTGAAATCTCAGTGCATAGTAACTTGCCAAAATGAAATTGTCTTGACAAATAAAAACAAGATTTTTTTTTTCTATACATTGTGAAAATTGAATATGATTACAAAGTGTTGAGAATAATAATTTACCCTCCACGTAGCTTTCCTCCACAGTGATCTATAATATCTGAAAGATAAGTACTGGGCAGATCATGGGCAGATGCAGGGGATGCACAGTGCCCAGGCACCTGAAAGTAGAGAGCTCCAATAGGGCACCCCAAAGCGGCACTTATCCAGTAAGGCAGAGTAGGCACCAGCCTACTAACCTGGATGGCAGGTCCCTATTCTGTCGATATATGATGTACAGGGGCAACTACTATCCTTAATTGCTGTAATTAATAAAGTGCCAACGTGCAAAGAGTAACTAAATTGTGAATTCATGCATTGCTATAAAAGGTAGAGGTGTGCATTTTATAGCAATGCATGAATTCACAATTTAGTAATTCTATACTAAGCATTTCACACATAAATCTCACTCTTTGCACGTTGGCACTTTATTAATTACGGCAATTAAGGATAGTAGTTGCCCCTATACATTCACTGGCACTTTTACAAGACTATTATTCAGATTTCACACTTTATTACATGCTCTTTATGGGATATTATACTAATTGTTGCTATGATATATAGTTTATTCAAACCATTTATCCCTCCGATATCCTATCCTATGCATCGCATTTCTGTGTTGTTTTCCCATGGCACCCTCTTGCGAAGGTAACCATGTCAACAGGGTCACGTTTTTGTATAGCACTTCTGGGTTGCAATACCCACACGCATGCGCACACGCACAGGGAATTTTTTTTGGGGGGGGAGTTATATTTACAAGTGTATCTTAACAAGCCCTACAGAACCTCTAACATATGGTTCTGGCATTTGATTTGACTGTCACTAGCCTCACATTAATGCATGTTACTCTGTTACTCTAGCATTTGCCGTTGCTTTCAACCCTATTCTTCCATACCAATTATGTATGCATAAGTCTTAATCATCCTCTTGGGCATTTTACAAGTATGTCTTATAAATGTATGTATTATATATAAAAAAATAAATTACGTTTGGCCATTACGTTTACAATTTCACAAGCTAGATGTTTCATAAATGTATTTTTTATAAATTCTGTTTCCTTGTACGTTTAGTGTACGTCCGTCATGGCCTCAAATCAATTCAGTACTATTGCATTCTAGTGGTCTACACCTCACTCCTGTTGTAAATTCTGTTTTATACCCTACGTTCAACTGGCTCAGTAAGTATAACTTTTAATATGTATTTTCTCTGCAACCTATATCTGATCTACCAATCACCCCCTGCCATTACTTTTATCACAGCCTCACGTAGCCGCCCTGCTATGTATATGGGGTCCTTCTCGGCCTCATATACATAGTCCTTGCTAAAGGCCCTCAATGGGACTTTCCAATGTCTGTTTCACGTGACCCTCAGTGGACAACATACTATGTTCCTATTTCAGCCCTTCATTGGGTTTTTCATTTGCATAACATACACTTACAGGGGTTACATACTACCCTACCTCACCACACTACACAATATGGATAAACAAATCAAAACTTGCCTTTCACTAGGCCATCCTCCTGAGGAAACTGTATTCTTCATCACATATGTTGTCTCTACCCCATGATAAACAGCAGTATCTATTAGGTGGGATCATCATCACCTACATAGGATACAGCCTAAATATACTCACATGTTGCAAATTATTGAGTGTCATCAATACTATCCAGATACCTTTAAACATGGTCTTTATTTGACCTTCACTATATTCGCTTCACAAGACTCTCTATAGGCAACCCAATACAACACAATTTTGGCCCCTCATTTGGGCTTGAAATACATATACATGTCTGCTTTACAAGGATTATATATGTCTTATCTTAATTTGTTCAATTATATGCTACGCCTACACCAACCCAACCTATATGGCCCTCCTCATCCGATAAGTTTCATCCTTACTCCACATATTAAGCCACCTCGGTCTAACACAGTATTGACAATGATACCTACATCTAGACACTTAATGATCTATCATGTTGGTTATTTATATCATTATGCTTTGATCACAGCCTTAGACAGCCCTCTATTACTTACAACGTTGCCACCCTGGTTTTCATGACAATTCTCCCTACCATTACATATGGACTGGTTCAAACAACAGAGGCATCATTCTTGGCATCTACACAACTCTTACAACCTTGATATGTTTATTCCACATTTGTTCGTTCCATACACCTATTTTTTCTATCCTGCAGCTCAGGACTTGGGCACTCTCTGCATTTAGCTACAATACTTCTACATGTGGCTCTCACTAGGCCTTCACTCCATACAGTTACATACGGCCCTCTTCATGCAAACAAGTATGATCCAATTTCTTCCCCCTATTTGAGCATTTACAAACAACATTTTCCTGCTTACGTGGGAAAACTACAACCCTCTCATATCACATTTTACTATTCCACACTGCCTCACAAGGCGCACACAAGAACTATTTATTATGCAATTATAGATATTCAGACCTCTTAGATCTGTCAATTTTACTTAAATTAGTATAACCCACACCTTCAACTAAGGCGCTTACTAGATCTCATAATTCGCTTATAATAATTTACTAGGTTCCCACCATCCTTACTTATCAACCTGTTGGTGTATTAATCCTTAACCACAGCACAAGTACGTTATCTCAATTAGCACTTGCATCATTCTGGATACATTCCCATTGTGTCTTTAGGTTCCTCTATATGATATTCCTTTCGCAAGCTCAACCTCACTAGTTGGGCAAGGTACATATGTTCCAACATACATTCTATAAATCCATTAAGTTTCTATTCCCCTACATTCCTTACAGATAGATCAACTGGCTGCAAAGGGTTTGGTGTGAGTCATTTTCTAGTATGTTCATAATTCAGTCCCATGAGGCTAACACCCATTCTAACGCAGAGATATTAACCCATCGCCCAACTCATAGCTAGAGCCTCACTCCAACCTCTACAGGTTATTAGATAGGGCCTCACTTGTCACGGCCACTCATTTGAATCTCTTACTTGTTACTTAGAGGGCAACATTCGCGCCACTTCTTTCGGTGGCCTCAGTTCCTTGGCCAAAATCACAAATAGAGCCTCTATGAGCCACTTAGCATTTAGCAAGGTCTTACCTTCCCCTTGTAAAGCTAATTTCTTTGCCATCCAGCACTTAGCAAGTTGCCAGTTGATACAGGGCTACACTCTGATCAAGATGCCCATTACATTTATTCATTATTTATTCATCATAGTATGTCTCCCACCACGGAACTGGAAGAGGTTATTTCATTCCCAAGTACCCCGCAAGACCCTCCACCCCAGCTAGTCCATTGTACTGTGGTCAAGTACCGGGATACCTTTAGTAGTGTGTGTGGAACTGCACTCATTCCCATAAATCTGAGCAAGGGTGCTTGCTGAACCGGAATCAAACACCAGATTTCCAAAAATTAAGAAAGTAATAGAGGTCCAGGCACTCCTTGGCTCAAACAGGTACTTTATTAGGAACCACAACAGCAACGTTTCGACCCCAAAAGGTCAAGCACCAGGGTACCACTAACACAATTCCTAATTGCTGCCGAATTCCTGCATAAAGACTTACCATTCCCTGCAACAGTACTGAAGCTGAGCTGTACATACTCATGATTGCCAACTCTGAGCTCCCTAGCCGGGTATCTGCGCCCATGCAAAGATTACAGACAGAACGATAGAGATGCATGCTATGATGACATCTATCCTTTCATCATAATTATGTTCTGTAATAGTGTGGAGAATCAGAGTCTCCTAACTCAGGAGTTCCTAACCCTCACACGGAGTACTACACTATATACCCCTTACTTTCCACTATGGGTATCATCACAAGCTATAGTCCAGCACACATTCCCTCTGCTCACATTATTTCACCAGCACATTTAATTCTTCCATCATTAGATAATACATATTGATAGGCAAAGACACCAATTTGGTCTCCTCGTAGATTGCCTGACTTCACTAATTAATTCCAAAGTAGTTCCCTTCAACATGCCACAGTGGACATTACTATACTCCAGAGCATTCACAAACCCAATGGCCCCATTTCATCCTGGGTATTCCACTACCCCAAGATATACCATAGATATACCTGTAATATTACTTGGCGTACATCTTGACTTATTGTCAATACAGCCCTGCCCCACGCAGAAAGTGTCCAGCCAGCGTATCAGGGAGGACGGAGTCATTCATCGGTAAAGGTTTATTCCCCTATTGACAAACGATTCCCCTGTTATTTTTGACTGGGTTTGCAGCTATTATCAAGGACAACTGGTTCTGTGAAACATGGCCCGTAGAGACATGAAGCCTACTCTTTTAGTAACCTTCAGCTCTCATTGTAAAGTACTCCATCGTGGCTACTGCACACGCCTGGGGGTCTCCATAGGGGAGGAAGTCTTTCAATCATTACTCAAACACAGGAGTATGCAATGTTACTTGGCTGGCAGCAACACAGCAATTTTACCTTGTCTGCATACACATACCAGCCTGTCACAACATAGCAGCTGAAGCCTTGTCTCAATATCATTTCAGGTATTCCTGCAAACATTCCACCACTGCTTAACCACATACTAAAACTCCTACATTCCAGGATCCCATTCTGGATTAGCTCATCTCGTGGTCATGGTAGATTGCTGGCACACGCAGCTCTCTCTGCTTATACCAACCATTTATATACTAGAACTCTGTCAATTTTAATAAGTTCACTTCTGAATATCGAATCATCAATCCATACTCCATCGATACCATGATGACATTCACATTCTTTTGCAACCTCAACCTTAAATTAGCTAACAAACACTTAAACTTATCTCATATGCACCTGCTGACATATACCTACAAGCTATCAACAATAAATGGTGCAAGGTTAACATACTAGATCAATTGTCCGACACTCACAGGACGACACAGGCATACATTCTCTTTTAAGGTTACACGGTAATCACTTACTACATCAAATTCATCCTTTATGTCAAGACACAATTCATAAAACTCTGATATGACCCTTCAATATATTCAGGTCATTCTTTTAGAATAAGCACTGCTTCTGCAGCCTTTAGTAAACATCCCAGCACACATCATAAACTGGGACATTGGAATCATCTGCATACACTAGATATCCCCAAATGGAGAGGGAACGGAGACAGGCATTTAAAGTACTAGTTATGCAATGTCAACACGTACTAAGGATTACACTGTTAACTTTTTGCCCTCTTTTATAGGCCTACCCGCATGTCGGATTCGACACACCAAAACCGACTTATACCACAATTATAACTCGGCTTATTCCCCCCGACTATAAAAAAAAAATATATATATATATATATATATTTGATATGATAAATGATATGAGACTGACCTGACTGAATGAGAAAAATTATCTTCATGTAGCTAAATCCAAGTACTATTTGCCCTATCTTATTCTTCGCAATATATCTACTACATTGAATACAGTTATCTATATTATATTACAGATTGCAGATATGGAAACTTGTAAAAGCACGTGGATTTGCAATATTAAGGATGTTTTATATATATATATATATATATATATATATATATATATATATATTCAGTAAGTCCTGTTTTATTACTGATTACATTTTTCACAAATACAACTAACAAATGAAAGTTTCTGACACAGGAATGAAATGTCTCCATATTTTAATAGATAATTTCAGAAGAAAGGTTTTCTGATGTTGAATGACTTCTAACAGTTATGGCAGAGCTCTAAAATGAGAGCAGGCCTCAAAGATTTGTATTAATAATACGTAGGATGAGAAAAGGTTGATGTGGAAGAATAATGTGTAAATGTGACATTTATACCCTAAACCTGAAATGAGTGTAATGGGGCAAATTTTATTGCTAGATAATGTCGGTCAGTTTGTGTTGTATATTCTGTTATAGTTCAGTCTAAGCATGCAATATTAATTCTAGTAAATGTTATCATGTTTTAAAACCACTGCATGCTTGATAAAGACCCGGCAGGGTCGAAACGTTGCTGCTTTAGCCCCAATAAAGCTGCTATTTTTGTTATCCCGGAGTGCCTGAACCATTATTTATTCTGCATATCTTAAAACCACTGCAGTCACTGTTGTATTTGTGTAGCTAATAGTTAGAGAGCATGTGGCTTCAAGTGATGATTATATGGAAACCTAGCACTTTTTTCTGCTTTTAACATTATAAAAGTTTGCTAAAATTTGCTTCTATATCAGAAAAAGAACATGTTAGTATGTAGCCCCAGGAGAGCAGCGCAGCTAAGTGGAATGGGCCGTGACATGGCTAGGAGACAGCCATAGGAGGGGTTAGTGTGAGAGTTTGGCTGTAGAAAGTGGGGGTGGGGTTTTTGGTTTATGGGAGTATATATAGTGGCCATTTTAGATTAAGGTGCCATCTTAATTAGTCCTCACTTACCTGGTTTGTCCCACCCTCCCTCCCTTTAAGTTGGTTATAGCTCCCATTTGGTCACAGCGGCGGGGGATTGGATAAACAAGTTGGGGTGCAGGCTGTTTGTCCAGCTGTAGGATAGTTTGCTAAGAATTGTTAGGTTTGGATAGATATTGGTTGGTTCTTGGTATACCCCTACATGGTGGAACATGGAAAATCATGCCCTTATGGAAATGGTTTAAGTGGTTATTTATATGTTAATATATGGTAATATTGTTTGTGGAGGGCCATTGTCGGGATAAAATTGTTAAAAGAGCTGGGGTCAATATGTCATGTTAAAATATGTTGACAATGACCTCTAACCCCTTAAAACCGGAGGGCGTACTATTACGCCCTATTCTAAGTGGTTCTAAACGCCGCAGGGCGTAATAGTATGCCCTCCGTTTTTTTTTTACTTACTCAGTCACCGGTGATCCCACGCCGGGGATCGCGGTTGGGGAGACTCACCTGGGATTCAGGGAGTCCCCCGCGGTGGATCCTGCCTCCTCCGGTCCCCCCCCGGCCATGTGAGAGTGAGGACCTTGCAAGGACCTCACAATCACATGGCCGTGTTAGCTGGCTGCTGCATCGCCAGCAGGGGGACTGCCTGTAATGACAGTTAGTCCCCCTGCTGGCTGGAAATCAAATAAAATTAAATTAAAATCAGTGTAAAAAAAATATATATACTTAGATCATATATATATATATCTATATATATATATGATCTAAGTATATATATATATACAGATATACATACACACACACACATACACTGTCGAGGTGTATTTTACTATTAATATATATATATAATTATATATATATATATATTAATATCAAATTACACGTAGACTGATACTGATTAAATATATATATTATATATATAATTATTGTTATATATATATATTTATATATAATATAAAAAAATATGTAATTACGTTAAAAAATTAAATAAAAAAAAATAAAAAATAAATAATAAAAAATATATAGATGTGTGTTATTTCGTTCTAACTGTATTGTGATAATTATATATATATATATATATATATATATATATATATATATATATATATATATATATATATAAAATACACATAGAACAAAATAATATATATACCTACATACATAAATATATACGTATATATCACTATATATATACCTATATATAAATAAAAATATTTAAAAAAAATCATATATATATATATACACATATAGATTCACATACGTATATATATATATATACATATATTAATTCTACATATATATTTATGTAATATTTTTACATAATTAGGTATTTTAATTAATTACAATTAGCGGGACCTGCCTGACAACCCATGCCGAAAGTACAGTTGCAAGAAAAAGTATGTGAACCCTTTGGAATGATATGGATTTCTGCACAAATTGGTCATAAAATGTGATCATCATCTTAGTCACAACAATAGACAATCACAGTCTGCTTAAACTAATAACACACAAAGAATGAAATGTTGCCATGTTTTTATTGAACACACCATGTAAATATTCACAGTGCAGGTGGCAAAAGTATGTGAACCCCTAGACTAATTACATCTCCAACAGCTAATTGGAGTGAGATGTCAGCCAACTGGAGTCCAATCAATAAGATGAGATTGGATATTGCCAATAAAAGTGAAGTTTTTTGCATTTTTCACACACAAACAGCACTTACATGGACAATATTATTGCTGTGATACTTTTTACTGTTTTGAAACACAAATATTTGTGTTCAGCAAAGTCTCCTGAGTACAACAGTACCCCTCATGTACAGGTTTTATGGTGTTTTCAAAAGTTACAGCGTCAAATATAAGCCTTGTGTTTCAATTTTTTCACATTAAAATTCGCCAGATTGGTTACGTTGCCATTGAGACCCTATGGTAGCCCAAGAATAAAAATTACCCCTATGATGGCATACCATTTGCAATAGTAGACAACCCAAGGTATTGCAAATGGGGTATGTCCAGTCTTTTTTAGTAGCTACTTAGTCACAAACACTGGCCAAAATTAGTTTTTTGCTTTTTCACACACAAACAAATACTAACGCTAACTTTGGCCAGTGTTTGTGACCAAATGGCTACTAACAAAGACTGGACATACCCCATTTGCAATACCTTGGGTTGTCTACTATTGCAAATGGTATGCCATCATGGGTGTAAATTTCATTCCTGGGCTACTATACACTCTCAAAGGCAACGTAACCAATCTGGCGAATTTCAATTTCAAATGTAACGTGTTATATATGACCCTGTAACTTCCCAAAACACCATAAAACCTGTACATAGGGGGTACTGTTTTACATGTGAGACTTTGCTGAATACAAATATGTGTATTTTTTGCAGTAAAAGCAAACAGTATGACATTGACAGCTAAAATGTCACGTAGAACTAAAAAAATAACAAAATTTCTTATTTTCCCCCATTTTTTCACATTAAATTATGTTTCATAGCTAAATATTTGATATTAAATGAAAGCACTGTTTCCCCTGAATTAAAATGATATGTAATAAGGGTGGGTGCATTTAATATGAAAGAGGTAAATTACGGTTGGACAGACATGTAGCGCAAATGCCAGGTTTTGTTTACTTTTTGATTTGTTCACAACGTGGCTATTTGGCTCAGTCCTTAAGGGGTTAATAATTAATTTATTTGTTTATTTATTAATAAAGCTGTGATTCTTTTGCCAAAAGAAGGTGTCTGAGTATCCTTGGGGTCTTTGGGGGTTAATAACGCATTTGACATTTCTATTTATCTTTATATGCAACATCACTTATGTAGCCCCATTGTTTTATTTTTTTTTAGGTTTCAATATTCTTTATTTTTTATAAGCTAGTATAAATACACAAAAAGACAAAAAGATATAGACACATCTACATATCAATAATCTTGCCATGTGATGCTATGAGCAATCAGAATCTATAATACAGAGTCCTCAATGGGCCTTCTCTTCGTAGCTTGCATTTATTTGTATCTGACATAAACACATTAACAATTACATTAAATCCAATCATCAAGGTTTACCGGGAAAAAGCAAAATTGCCGTGCAATAACATATTTTATAGGGTTGGAAGCCACAAACACTTCTGGTCAATCTGTTGTATGCAGTTAAGTCAAGTTACCCATATTAAATATCTTTCAGAGAATCTATCTATCCTTGAATATGTACACTATTTAGATTAGTCTTCTTGTTAAGCCACTTGAGTCCTATTTCCATTCTGTACTGGAATAGAATTTGGTTCTTCAAGTTTGGCCAGCTTATTGTATCAATTTATTCCCAGGGCAGAGCTAGAAGGAGTTTTGTGGCAACTAAGAAATGGGTTGTCGTTAGTGCATCTTTTTGGGACAGATCTGGCCAGTTTAAATGCAAAATTCCTATTCCCGGACTTTTTCCAATCTTATATCTCCCCAAGGTTTGTCAAATGGGATTTGCCACAATTTTACAGCCCCACCTATTGTACAATAGTCCTTTTGTATAATTATATGAATGGTTTTTCATGCAGTAGTGATTCATACTGAACGTCAGGATACAATTGTCATTGATAATGAAACTGCATCCCACAATATATTTTCTGCATCTGCAGAAGGTGTATTCATCTGCCACTATTGGACATTGCAACCAAATATTTCAAGCAATCAGTCCGAAAACATTAGTTATAAAGGATGGAAATATTCATGTGTCAACCCAATCTGGCTTTCTAACAGAATATCTTTCTTCCCAAGTGTTATCATAATATCATATGCAGACAGCTAAATTCATAAAAATAATTAAGCATTTTTTATGATGAGCCAATAAAAGTCAATTTCTGTGTGTCCTCAAGTTCCAATACTTGTTTATTTTACCATATGTCTAAATTTGCAGCCAATTTGCCATAACAGAGTAAAATTTTTCATTTTAATGCATAATTATGCTTTGTTTAATACACACAAGAACATTTCGGTTATGTATTTGAAAAGCCAATTTGGAGGCCAAATGCAGCTCTTCGTATAAATAGATTGGACTTTAATCTGTTCAAAGTCTGCTGTCGAAAATATTTACTTTATAACATTATCAAGTTACAGTGGTCACTGTGATCAAATATCTATAAGAACATTTTATTTTAGAAAAAAATTTAATTATGCAAATCATTCCTAGTAGAATAATTTTTCCGTTCACTGGTTATATGTGCCTTTATTATTTGATATAGGGATATCTAGCTTTTTGACAAGTACATTAGCAGCCACCTGCAGAGTGTGCCAAGAATATTTTTAGATATTCTCTTTAAAGTTTATACTGCTGTGAACAGAGCATTAAACATTCTAATACAAAGTTATTGGACATATATTGCCGTTTGCTGTATTAGAATTGATAGTACCAAGGTATTATATTCCCGAGTGACAATAAAAATAATACAAAACATATCAAAACCACCCATTATATAAAAGTTCTAATTACAATAGAAATAGACACTTTTATAAATGAACCTTATTACACTTCTCTATCTGGCAATCAGACAGTGGGGCTTGTTACTTCCTGGTAACTTAGCTCAGTGAAGCTAAACTCAAGAGTCAAGTATTTGATTGGACAGTCACAGAAAGGAACACAAACATGTATTCCTGACCCTATAGTGTTAAAACCACCATCTAGCTCCCGTGGGCCCCTCATGCCTCCATAAATATAACAAAAATCGAACTGTATTCAAGCCTGAAGCTTTAGATCTGCATGCTCTTTGTCTAAGAAAAAAAACAAGCTGTCTGCAGACATCATCAGAAGTAGTAACCTGATCCAATCACAATACTTCCCCATAGGATTGGCTGAGACTGACAAGGAGGCAGATCAGGGGCAGAGCCAGCATGATTCAAACACAGCCCTGGCCAATCAGCATCTCCTCACAGAGATGAATTGAATCAATGAATTCAGTGTCTGCATGCAGAGGGAGGAGACACTGAATGTTTGGATGCATTTTAGGCAGACATGACCCAGGAAGGATCTCTAACAGCCATCTAAGGAGTGGCCAGTGGAGTTATCACTAGGCTGTAATGTAAACACTGAATTTTCTCTGAAAAGATAGTGTTTACAGTAAAAAGCCTGAATGATTCTACTCACCAGAACAAATTCAATAAGCTGTATTGTACTGGTGACTATAGTGTCCCTTTAATTTAAAATATTTAGGATAGTTGGCAGTTTTTATTTTTTTCAAAAATGCAAACAAACTTAACCCCTTAAGGACGTAGCCAAATGTACACTTTGTGAACAAAACAAAATGTAAACAAAACCTGGCATTTGCGCTACATGTCTGTCCAACCGTAATTCACCTCTTTCATAGTAAATGCACCCACCCTTATTATATATCATTTTATTCAGGGGAAACAGGGCTTTCATTTAATATCAAATATTTAGCTATGAAACATAACTAAATATGAAAAAAATGGGAGAAAATACTATTTTTTTTTATTTATTTAGTTCTACATGACATTTTAACGGTCAATGTCATAATACTGTTTGCTTTTACTGCAATAAAATACACATATTTGTATTCAGCAAAGTCTCACGTGTAAGACAGTACCCCCTATGTACAGGTTTTATGGCGTTTTGGGAAGTTACAGGGTCAAATATATCACGATACATTTGAAATTGAAATTCGCCAGATAGGTTATGTTGCCTTTGAGACTGTATAGTAGCCCAGGAATGAAATTTACACCCATAATGGCATACCATTTGCAATAGTAGAAAACCCAAGGTATTGCAAATGGGGTATGTCCAGTCTTTTTTAGTAGCCATTTGGTCACAAACACTGGCCAAAGTTAGCGTTAGTATTTGTTTGTGTGTGAAAATGCAAAAAATGCCAATTTTGGCCAGTGTTTGTGACTAAGTGGCTACTAAAAAAGACTGGACATACCCCGTTTGCAATACCTTGCGTTGTCTACTATTGCAAATGGTATGCCATCATAGGGGTAATTTTCAATCTTGGGCTACCATAGGGTCTCAAAGGCAACCTAACCAATCTGGCGAATTTTAATGTGAAAAAAATGAAACGCAAGCCTTATATTTGACGCTGTAACTTTTGAAAACACCATAAAACCTGTACATGAGGGGTACTGTTGTACTCGGGAGACTTCGCTGAACACAAATATTTGTGTTTCAAAACAGTAAAAAAGTATCGCAGCAATAATATCGTCCGTGTAAGTGCTGTTTGTGCATGAAAAATGCAAAATACTTCACTTTTACTGGCGATATCATCGTTGTAATACATTTTACTGTTTTGAAACACTAATATTTGTGTTCAGCGAAGTCTCCCGAGTAGAACAGTACCCCCCATGTACAGGTTTTATGGTGTCTTGGAAAGTTATAGGGTTAAATATAGTGCTAGCAAATTAAATTCCCTTTACTTTTGGCATGGGTTGTCAGGCAGGTCCTGCTAATTGTAATTAATTAAGATACCTAATTATGTAAAAATATTACATAAATATATATGTAGAATTAATATATGTATATATATACATATGTGTATATATATGTATATATCTATAATTTTTTTTAAATATTTTTATTTATATATAGGTATATATATATAGTGATATATACGTATATATTTATGTATATAGATATATTATTTCGTTCTACGTGTATTTTGATATATATATATATATATATTAATTTCACAAAACAGTTAGAACGAAATAACACACATCTATATATTTTTAATTATTTATTTTTAATTATTTTTTTAATTTTATTTTTTAACGTATTTACATTTTTTTTTATATTATATATAAATATATATATATAACAATAATTATATATATATATATATATATATATATATAATCAGTATCAGTCTACATGTAATTTGATATTAATATATATATATATATATAATTATATATATATTAATTGTAAAATACACCTAGACAGTGTACGTGTGTGTATGTATATGTGTATATATATACTTAGATCATATATATATTAAATGTGTATATGATCTAAGTATATATTATTATTTTTTTTACACTTTTTAATTTATTTAATTTTATTTTCAGCCAGCAGGGGGACCACCTGTCATTACAGGCAGCCCCCCTGCTGGCAATGCAGGAGGCAGCTACCCCCAGCCATGTGATTGTGGGGTCCTCGCAAAGACCCCACTCTCACATGGCCGGGGGGCTTCCAGGACGTCGGACGTGCCGCGGGGGGCTCCCTGGGAGTACCCCCAACCAGGTAAGTAGGAAAAGACTGGAGGGCGTACTATTACGCCCGGCGGCGTTTAGAGCCGATTAAAATAGGGCGTAATAGAACGCCCTCCGGTCTTAAGGGGTTAAAAGACAACATTAAAACAGAAATCAGCTTGTTTGGGTCTGACAGTCTCGCATGATATGCAAAGGCACATCACGTGCAATAGGTTGCTGACCCATGTTCTAAGTCCTCGATTACAAGATGGTGGAGTCTTAATAAGCATATGAGCACAACAGAATATATACAATAATTATTCACCTTAAAGTGTAAGTAATATATTAGGATTATTATCAGTGTGGCTAACTTAATAACTAACCTCAAGGAGTTAAATGGCTCTAACAAGTTCATGATCATGGGAAATAAACACAGGGGTAGATACAACCACAAGCGAACCATTTCCATGAGCAGGTGAATGTTAGTACGTAAAGGACTAGCTAGCCCTATCTTCTTAACCAATGCATGGCAACATGGAATTTTAATTTAAGCTGTTAACCTACAAGGATACTTAATGTTGCAAAACTGTGTAAAATATATATTCTATTCTTTATCAAAGTGTGACAGCAAATGTGGTACAGAGCCTGGATTACATGTCAGCAGTAATGCCAATAGCGCAGGAACATATGTATAAGGCCAAACAAAGCCAGAAGCATGACTGCAACATATACTAGCATTTGCACTTTAAGCATGTGGATAGGGCATCTATTTAATTTATAAAAGAGTAATAATTTATGTATCATTAAAAATTTACACATATTATACTGTGCATGCTCTTGTTCTTACTGTATGAGAAAGTTTATTTCAGAATGATGTGGTCCATATAAGGTGATTGAACAAATGGGTTAATCTGAATTAGAAAGGCATTGAGAGAAAAGCAAACCAGAGCAGATAAATAAAGGGATTATTCCTGGGGAAAAAAAGATGACAACCACTAAATACTGATTTTAGTCATAGATCAATTAAGAAGTAACCAATGAAGGGAAAAAAAGGAGCAGTAAACAAAAAAAATATATGTATATGTTTAAATATAATATATTTAATACACATCTATAAATAAATAAATATAGATTTTGTACTGCTCCCCTTGTTCTTTACTCTATTTACTTTTTCTCACTTGATCTATGAACCAAATCATTATAATTATTAGCATTTAATAGAGTGCCAACATCTTCACACAGAGCTTTACAATCATTGAAAAAGGAGGAATTGCTTAAGCGATCTTACAACCTATAATGGCAGGAAAATAAGCCTATCATTGTATTGCACAATATATACATAATCATATGAATATATTTTGCAATACACTAACCAACCAATTTGTTGGTTTGTCTGATTTGTTTTCATGACTCTTTTTCCGCAAACAAAATTCTGACCTTCTAAACAAACACATGCATGAAATTCTGCAGTGCAAAAATATATTTAATTTCGGATGAGGTGGTAATGCAAAAACTATTTTTTCTTTGCCTTTCACAAATATAGGAATGGGTAAGAAAACTGAAATTTGACTTGTGACAGACAGATTTTTGTTTTCATCAAGGAGGCAGAATTTAGTTCATGCCGCTGACATGCATAATCAGCTACAATAATGGCTGTGCTAAATCAGAACTTCATTTTATAATGACTGATAGCAATCTTATTACTTTTGCTATTCTGAATAATTGAATAATGGGAAACAGGAGTCATTAGAAGTTTAAATAAATTTAAAAAGCAAGGGAAAAGTATGTGGGAACAGACAACCCACTCATACCTTCTACCCTGACAAAAAACATTTTTCCCACAAATTTGGTTTGTAGCATCATGGTCCATCCTTCTTTGTGGAAAAATCACACAAGGTTACTTATATATATAAATACAAGTATAGTGTCACTCACCCTTTCAATGAATCAGATCTTGAGGAAGACCTGAAGAGGTCTAAACGTCGATCAGATGTATGTTTCCTGTTATTAAATAATATCGAGTTTTTTTCTACAAAGACCTGAGAGTGCATCTCTTTCCTTTTTGCTATATATATATATATATATATATATATATACACACATACACTTTCTATATTATACATATATATTCCAAAACCAGGTATTATGAACAAGTCCAATGATGGAGATAGCAGAGCAGCAATTCAGACAAATGTATATATGCACAATATTTATATTTGCATATATGACAAAAAATGCACACTATTATAAAATACAGCATTTGTGAATCAACTTTGTTTTATTTGACACTTTCAATGCAATGGGGAAGTATGATATATTGCTCAGAAAAGAAAAAGCACTTGCCATCTATCCATCTTTAAAAAACACACTGAATGAGGAAGACATGGAACTCTGGCACAAAAGGTTAACACTGTGTCAATTAACATAATATTCAGTGAAATTTAATATTAGCACAATCCCATGCTCTTAAATGATTGGTAGACAACAAAGAGAATGTGGCCAGACAAGGATCAGTTGACTTCCTTATTTACTCAATGAACAAAGAGGATGAAAATATGACTTTTAATGAATGACATGTCAGACATGTAAGTGGTCCTCTTGGGACCTTTAACTGAGAAGTGTCTGACACATCAACAATCCTGAATGGTTTAAAATTCTATTTTCCTGAACCAGGTATTATGATATCAACAACATACTCAGCCACCAAGATCCTTTTTGAAATGTATTTTATTCTTAATGAGGAATGTATGATGTATGTCAAACATTATGAATATTACAATTTATAGTGAGCAGGATGCTTCCAGGAGACATATTTTTCTAGATTTATTATTGGCAGCGTCTACAGTATACATTGTAATTCCACATATAACATTGAAAGTTATTTCTGCTTCTATAACTGGATTAATGACTAATGAATAATAATATATCTACAATGTTTGTGATGAACCTCTCTTTGATTTCTTCTTTTTTTTTTTTTTACATGTTGCATTAAATTTATGTATGATTTAGAAATAATAGATTTTATCTTTGGCTATTTTCTAATGGGAAAAGTAAATCCTGCTAGTAACAGTCACACAATTACTGAATCATGATTTTAAACTTCATTGTGTATCATAGCTTTTTGTTTTTTGCAGACTTGTCTGTAATCTTCAATCTATAAGAATTACACCAACCAAATGGAATTACTGTAAACTATCATATACCATTGTTGATCAAGTACCAGTGCAATATTATAACAAATCCACTAATCTTCTTTTAATGTATTTTTTCCAAAACTATAACATTGGTGATTCACAAGTTTATACACAGCTTTAAAACTATATTTTTCTATAGCAAACCCAGCCAGAAAATTTGATGACCTTATTTTTCTGTAATGTGAACACAAAAAATATTGTAGCTGGGATGACATTAATTCAATAAATATAATTGTCATAATATGTATTAAACATTTACATAATGCTAAACTCCACAGCACTAGATTCCCTTGCGTAAAGAGTATTACAAGGATAAGTGATCGAGAGAAAAGTATAAAATGGTACGTTTTGAAAGTCCATCCTGCAGTCCTAAACTGAAGAGACAAGGGAAGCAAATGGTACAGATAATGCTCCGTAGGACACTAACATCATAGGTGCTTGATTATTTTTAATTTTATTATTATAATTGGCATTTAATAATGTCAACATATACCACAGCTCTTAATAATAAAAAAGGTGAAATTTAACAACAAATGAGACAAACTTTTGACAGGAACAATAGGTTGATGGTGACCTTGCTTTCTAGTGGGGTAGGGCTAATAACACAGGAAGAAGACCAGTAAGGAGACATTGTATAAAAGTAGCAGAGTAAAAGACAGGTTTGAGAATTAAGAGTTAGCCTGGGAGGCAATAGGGTATTCTGAGTAGATGTTTCTTAAAGGACATCTTAATGAATTGAAGACTAGGGGAGAGTCTGATGGAAGACGTCGGGTTGTTTTTCATAATGTGTAGTACATGTACCACGTGATATTGTGGATTGAGCAAGGGAATGTTCCAGCATTACTTTAATTGAATGTAGTATTCATATTTGGATAATTTGCAATACTGGATTATTTGTTTAAAAAAAAAAAATTGGAACAAAGGAAGAAACCAGGGGCAATGCATTATCTACATTTAAAGTCACCTTAAATATTTAAGGTTTAACTGTTCCTTAGCTAGTATTTTTTGTAAATATCATCAATTTACCAATTTTAAAAAATATCTGACCATATTTTCTTAACACATGCAAGATTACCGTTAGCTAATATATTGGATGTTTATGATTGTTTTTGAGGGAGTTATGGTAGAGAGAGCTTTCTGGAGAATTTAAGATCCCCATGAAAATCTTGTACAAAATTCAACAAGAATATATATATATATATATATATATATATACATACATACACACACATACACCCTGTTCCAAATTATTATGTAAATTCTATTTAAGTGTCACAAAGATTAAATATTTAGTTTTTCAGTTTAACTCATGGATGGCATTGTGTCTCAGGGCTCTTTTGATCACTGAAAACAATCTCGGACACCTGTGATAATTAGATTGCCAGGTGAGCCCAATTTAAGGAAAAACTTCTAAAGGAGGGCGTTCCACATTATTAAGCAGAGCACCATTTTCATGCAATATGGGGAAGAAAAAGGATCTCTCTGCTGCTGAAAAGAGTTAAATAGTTCAATGCCTTGGACAAGGTATGAAAACATTAGATATTTCATGAAAACTTAAGCGTGATCATCTCACTATTTAGAGATTTGTGGCTGATTCTGACCACAGACGGGTTTGTGCAGATAAAGGCACATTGAGAAAGATTTATGCTAGATTCATGCATCGGATCAAGAGAGCAGCTGCTAAAATACCATAACATAGCAGCAAACAGATATTTGAAGCTGCTGGTGCCTCTAGAGTCCCACGGACATCAAGGTGTAGAGTCCTCTAGAGTCTTGCAACTGTGCATAAACCTTCTATTCAGGCACCACTAACCAATGCTCACAAGCAGAAATGGGTGCATTGGGCAGAAAAATACATGAAGACTAATTTTCAAACAGTCCTGTTTATTGATGAGTGCTGTGCAACCCTGGATGGTCCAGATGGATGGAGTGGTGGATGGTTGGTGGACGGCCACCCTGTTCCAACAAGGCTGCGACATCAGCAAGGTGGTGGTGGATTCATGTTTTGGGCCGGAATCATGGGAAGAGAGTTGGTTGGCCCCTTTACGTTCCCCAAAGGTGTAAAGATGACCTCTGCAAAGTATGTGGAGTTTCTGACTGACCACTTTCTTCCCTGGTATGCTTTCCATAATAAAATCATCTTCATGCATGACAATGCACCATCTCATGCTGCAAAATATACCTCTGCATCAATGGCTGCTATGGGGATTAAAGGAGAGAAAGTCATGGTGTGGCCTCCATCCTCCCCTGACCTCATTCCTATTGAGAACCTTTGGAGCATCCTCAAGCAAAAGATCTATGAGGGTGGGAGGCAGTTTACATCCAAACAGCAGCTCTGGGAGGCTATTCTGACATCTTGCAAACAAATTCAAGCACCAACTGTCCAAAAACTCACAAGTTCAATGGATGCAAGACTTGTGAAGCTGCTATCAAATAAGGGGTCCTATGTTAAAATCTAACATGACCTGTTAAAATGTTTAAAAAGTTAAAATGTTGTTATAAGTTGGATTGAAATAGCTTTTATATTCAGTAAATATGCTGCAAACACAACAAATGACAATTTTCAGTTCTTTACAACCTATAAAGTGTTTTGAAACGTACTGTGCATAATAATTTGGAACCGTGCATTGTAAATTTTTTATGTTTAAAAAAATACTGTTATCATTAGGAGGTTTGTTCAATAAAAGTTGAACTGTACTCTTAATAGTTGATAACATGAGAATTATGCTGACTGTTATTTACATCAATTATTTAGGTAAATGAGAAATAATATCATTTGCATAATAATTTGGGACAGGGTGTACGCACATCTTATTTGTCAAAGTGTACTGAATTTTTTTTTAAACATTTCTTTATTAATGGTTCACAAAACAGAATACAATGTTCTCAATGTCTTCTTGCTATGAAGGTTATTTTTATACATAGTAATACATAATTTTTCTGCTTACTAAATGTGTCAGTGCTGGCTACAGTATTACACATGTAATGTGGATTTAACATGTGTGCTAATGTATTGTCAAACCACAAATTGTGTCAGATTGATATAATTGACATAGGAAATTTTTTTTGAATTTTGTACTAGATTTGGGGTACCATGGGTACCTTAAACTCTCCAGAAAGCTCTCTCTGCTAGAACTCCCTCAAAACCAACCATAAACATCCAATTAGATATATACACACATCTTATTTGTCAAAGTGTACTGAAAGTTTTTTTAAACATTTCATTATTAATGACTCATAAAACAGAATACAATGCTCTCAATGTCTTCTTGTGGATTTAACATGTGTGCTAATGTAGTGTCAAACTACAAATTGGGTCAGATTTATATAATATAATAATATAATATATATACTTCCTGGCCAAAAAAAAGTCTCTACCAACAAAAAAAAAGGTCACACACTCTAATATTTCATTGGACCTCCTTTAGCTTTGGTTACAGCACACATTCACTGTGGCACTGTTTCAATAAGCTTCTGCAATGTCACAAGATTTATTTCCATCCAGTGTTGCATTAGTTTTTCATCAAGATCTTGTATTGATGATGGGAGAGTCGGACCACTGCGCAACTCTTCTCCAGCACATCCCAAAGATTGTCAATGTGGTTAAGGTCTGGACTCTGTGGTGGCCAATCCATGTGTGAAAATGATCTCATGCTCCCTGGACCACTCTTTCACAATTTGAGCCTGATGAATCCTGGCATTGTCATTTTGGAATATGCCCATGCCATCAGGGAAGACAAAAATCCATTGATGGAATAGCCTGGTCATTCAGTATATTCAGGTAGTCAGCTGACCTCATTCTTTGGGCACATAATGTTGCTGAACCTAGACCTGACCAACAGCAGCAACCCCAGATCATAGCACTGCCCCCACAGGCTGATACAGTAGGCACTAGGCATGATGGGTGCATCACTTCATCTGCCTTTCTTCTTACCCTGATGCGCCCATCACTGGTGGTTCCCCACTATCCTTTCAGTTTTTAATAATGCGTTGGACAGTTCATAACCTAATTTTAGTAGTTTCTGCAATCTCCTTAGATGTTTTCTCTGCTTACTGCATGCCAATGATTTGACCCTTCTCAAACAGACTAAACATATTTTCCACAACCACAGGATGTGTCTTTTGACATGGTTGTTTAAGAAATGAGAAGCTACTCATTGCATTAGTTGGGGTTAAATAACTTGTTGCCAGCTGAAAGATAATAGCCCATGCAGTAACTATCCAATGGGAGGCTCTTACCTATTTGCTTAGTTAAATCCAGGTGGCAACTTTTTTTGGGGACAGGTAATATAAATATATATATAATGGAGAAAATGGGTTGCCAATTAGATGTGGTAGGTCAGTTTTGAAAATATCAAGTTTAAGGAAAGCAGGAGAGAAGCAATTAGCGACATGTTTCTGGAGGGTTGGAGGAGAGCTAAATCTTGGTGTCACCTTAAATATTAGATGTTTGACTTTCTTCTAGCAAGAAATGTTTGTAAACATCATCATATTACCAATAGTGATGTCCCGAACTGTTCGCCACGCGGTTCGCGAACGGTTCGCCACAAACGGTTCGACGCGGACTCATCATTGAGTAAACTTTGACCCTGTACCTCACAGTCAGCAGACACATTCCAGCCAATCAGCAGCAGACCCTCCCTCCCAGACCCTCCCACCTCCTGGACAGCATCCATTGTGAAGCTGCATTCTTAGTGAGCTGTCCAGGAGGTGGGAGGGTCTGGGAGGGAGGGTCTACTGCTGATTGGCTGGAATGTGTCTGCTGACTGTGAGGTACAGGGTCAAAGTTTACTCAATGATGAGTCCGTGGCAAACCGTTCGTGGCGAACCGTTCGAGAACCGTTCGCAGCGGACCGTTCGGCGAACAGTTCGGGATATCACTAATTACCAATTTAAAGAAACATCTGGCCATCTTTTTTAATATATACAACATTAGCGTTAGTTGGAGTTACCATATCCTCCATGTTTTCAGGGACATATATAACGCATACATATTGATGGGCAGCACATGAAAAGGGTAGGCCTGTAGTATGTCGAATTCAGAAGAATGTTTATAAGATTAAGTAATTAGGCAAGGAAGAATCCTGCAGAATATGCATCATACATACTGCAGGGCAATGTTATAATATAAATAAAACAATATTTTATTTATCCTTATTTTATCTTACTAATGGTGTAATTTAATAATGTTATTCGTAACTGTTTTAGTGCCCTTTTTATACCTTTTGAAGCACAGAGAAACAAATACAAGAAAAACTCTGCACACTTTTTTTAGCTTACCATATTTGTGTTATGTCACCTATAACATAAATTATGCTTTCTTTATGCATAATAAGTTAAAGGGCCACTATAGTCACATAATCACAAAGGTTTAATTTAGTGTATCTGGTGAAAAGATAGTGGATCAGAGAAAAGGTAGTGTTTATTTTGCTGCCTAGTAACACATCTAGGTGCAGTAGCCCAGAAGGTCACTAGAGGTGCTTTCTATTTCAGTGCTACATTGTGTGCCCTGCTTCCATATATCCAGGCTTATGTGGACTTATTCTGTGAGAACTAGGGACACACTCCTCACCTGCATAATCAGTATATTGCATTAAAGGGACACCCTGGTGACCAGAACAACTACAGCTTAATGTAGGTGTAATGGTGTCTACAGCATGTCCCTGCAGGCATTTTAGAGAAAATGGCAAGCATGAAGTCAGTGCCAGGAAACTCGCATGGCGATGGAATATGGGTGATTAAACTCACCTTTTACATAGGTGAGTCGAAGGGCTAAATAGTGGTATTACAGCTGTAGTGACAGGAATACATATTTGTATTCATGTCACTATAGTGTTCCTTTAAGTAGGCAGTCACAGCCTTAAATTATTCCTATTAAGATATTATTGTTATTGCCAAATACATTGGATTAAAAGTTTACAACATGACATGAGTTAGAGTTTTAAATGAGATTTAGAGGGCCTTGCTATAACGGTCTGCAATTATCTACCTTTTACTGCACTTTCTAATTTATGGCACAGCAAACTCAACCTGTTGTCTTCAGTGATGTTCCCATACTGCTAAACATTGTTGAAGAAAGTCTCACACTGTACCTGACTTCGTACTTTTCTATATTTCTGACCTCTCCCTTGTCAAGCAAGAGTATTTTTCCTCTCTAGCATCCACCCAATCTCATGACCCCAGATGCCTCTTTCATACCTTTAACTCCCTTCTTTGCCCCACTGTAACCACGCCTTTAACTAATCTCATAGCTATCGATTTTGCATGTTACTTTACTGAGAAGATAAACCAAATTAGTAATGCAATCTCCCTATTTCCTCCTCCCCTCCATCCTCTAGTCTGTACCTTCTTTCACTTTCGAACCCTTTCCTCGTGCAAGTAGGGGGGGTTCACCTATCCAAGTAGCCAGGTGAAGCGCACTAATACATAACCATTTGGGAACTCTGCACTGGATCTGAGGTTTTCCACATCCCACTGAACTTTAACCACGGATTATTCTGCTGTGTACCCTTTGATCTAAGCACTATTTGAACAGTTTTTTTCTGGGGATCTGCACTGTCTGGAGATATGTACATTGTTGGCAGTACCTTTGGGGAATATTGTATTTTGGTTATAATGTTGCAAAGCACCTATATATCTGAGTTAATTTGATTATTGTGCCACTAATCCAGTTATGTCCCAGATACCGAGGAGCAAGGGCTGGTGTGTACTGTTAATTTTGATGATCACCTGTTGTGATTGTCCCTATAAATAGTATAAGTGGATAGACAATGGAGTACCAAAGGAAATTGTGATATAGTATAGTCTGAGTTAAGTGTCAGCTGTCTTTCAGACTCGGAACCAATACATAAGGAAAATAAATACATCTTATAGAAGTAGTTAAAATAAACACAATGTGAAACAAACATATATACAGTGGTGCTCATGTACAAAAGTGTATTCACCAACAGGTATTTAGTAGGTAAGCAGATAGTATCATCAAATAATCACCAGCTACCGTGGTAATGCAAAGCCTTGCTATACATAAAGGTAAGTCTATATTTTCCCTGTTACAGAACAGGTAAAGGATACAAACATGAACAGCTAAACGCTAGTTACCCTAGGGTGTGGTGAAGGCTATCTTGTTTAAAACCATCAACAGTAAATATAGAAAACTACATGTTGAGGGATCACAATGTGCAATAGCTGTAGATAAATAAAGGTATACCCATGCGCACATTTGTGCCAGGGTAAAAATCTCTATACATAATGTGTGTTGTGACTCAATGAACATTGCCATTTTTACCCCTTCACTAAGTCTTTGCTGGTGTTTGGGGAAAGACTACAAGCACTTTGACGATAAATCTCCAGCATCAGAGGGGAGATGGCGGAGGTACTTGGCTGGAGTACAGGAGCTCCGTGACAGGCATAATTCATTCATAATAACAAAGCAGAAGTACATGTTTGCACTCAAACTGTGTTATGGTGCAAGTATTAAGGTTCCCCACCAAGTTTCAATATTTTTGTCATAATTAATTCATATTGTATTTACAGATACACCAAATCTGTACAAAACAAGGCATTGCTTTCTTCTACTGAAGTCTGCAATTAATTTATATGGTGTGCTCTGATCCACTCTCAATACTTCCAAAGGTTTGCAAATATACTCATAAAGCATGACTTCTAAATGTTACTGTGGAGTATGGGTGCCATTTATAGCCCCTCTTCAAATATGCAGAGGGACAGAATAGAGTATTGTTTCTATGTAAGGTGAAAAACATCCTTGCGTACAGAGGAATGTAAATAGAGTTTTATGGATAACGGTTAGTTTTGCATACAGGTGATATTTAGATAATATTCGAAATTCTGTTTGCAGTATATTTAAATGGTTTAGGAATAAATAAATGTTATCTTACCAGTTTAATAGATCAGTTAAGATGGTGTAGTAAATCATATGTTTCTTATTTCTGTTAGATTAGATTATTATAACTCATGTATTAGATATGTGCTATGTCTACCCTTATAGATAAATTAATAGTAATTACCTTCTTTGTGAACACTTCAGAAAGGTGCTGTATTACAGTTACATTATTAAAAATATTTATATATATATATTCAATATGTATACAGCAATTATGTGGACATCATAAGCATGTAAATATAACCCCTATGCTATTCAGACTCTTTTTCTCTCCTGTTAAGTTTCTTTTTCAGGTCATTCCTGTTATATTGAAACATAATTTTAAGTATTATTCTGTGCTGAATTACTTATTCTCAGCAGAAGATATTTTTCATTAATTTGTAATGAATCATTTAACATTGTGTGCCTTTTCTTTGTTTATGCCATATAAAAACTTAGTTATTATATATAAATAAGTATATGTACTATACTTTTCAAAAACGTTAACAATCAATTCAACATTGATGTTTGAATCTGTTTTGTATATTCACTATACACTAATTATAGCATATGGGAAGACATGATTTTCTTGAAAAAATAATTATATAAAACCATTAACCACTTGAACCTAATCAAATAGATTTTGATCAGGAATACATACTATGCTGTGCTTCCTAGCAGCCAAATACTGAAATTAAAAGTGGACATATTTTCATCCCTTTATCCCAATAAAGGCTACTAAATCTCTCCCTCAACCCATTTTAAAATAATGGATCCCGTGATCAGGCTGTACAAAAGCTATATATGTTTTAAAAGATGCAGAACCCATAGATAACTTTTAGTTAACTATTAGTTAAGTGACAGGTTACTTTTAACAATTGTAAATAAGTGAGCCGGCAACCTGTGCTTAAAGGGACACTATAGTCACTAGTGCAACTACATGTATTCCTGACCCTATAGTGTTAACACGACCATCTAGTCATCATGCCCCCATAAATATAGTAAAAATATTACTGTATTCAAGCCAGAAGCTGTAAATCTGCATGCTGTTAGACTCAGGAAAAACAAGCAGTCTGCTGACATGTGATAGCCTGATCCAATCACAGTGCTTCCCCAGAGGATTGGCTGAGACTGACAAGGAAGCAGATCAGGGGCAGAGCCAGCATTATTCAAACACAGCCCATGCAAATCAGCATCTCATAGAGAGGAATTGAATCAATGAATCTCTATGAGGAAAAATTCAGTGTCTGCATGCAGTGGGAGGAGATACTGAATCACAGGATGCTCATGCACAGCAGATCTGAGTGGATGTAGGCATATTATGCCTCCATCAACTCAGAAGTCCCTCTGGTTTACTCTGAGTGACTGCAACTGGAGGTGTTCCTAGCTTTCAATGTAAACACTGTATTTTCTCAGAAAATACAGTGTTTACCTGAGAAAGGTTGCAGGGAGCTATAGTTCTCACCAGGGCCGGACTGGGGAAAAAATTCGGCCCACTGAAAAGGGGGCGGGACCAGATAGGGTGTGTTTTGTCATCCCCAATGACAAGCACGCCCCATCTCAAAGTGAGCATGTTGGTTCAATGCTCTTCCAGGGCATGAGAAAAGGGCCCTGTATTTGATCTGCACAGCGCAAGCAAATTTAATAACATGCTTGCATTGTGTTTGCTTGAAACTTGTCTCAGGGGTTTCCATAATTGGAATACTCACTGTATCCCATTTATGGAGACACTATGTGTTTGCTTAAAGGATATCTAGTGTGTTCATAGGGGATCCTGAGTGTGTATGTCAGAAATGTAGTGTGTGTGTAAGTGGTGCAGCGTCTGTGTGTAGGGGATCTAGTGTGTGTTTGAAGGACTCCGGAGTGTGTATAGGAGATCTAGTGAGTGTGTGACTGGTGCAGTGTGTTTGGGGGGTGCTGTGTGTGTGAGGGGTGTAGTGTGCATTTGTGAGGAGTATAGTGTGTGTGGGAGGGTGCAGTATGTGTGTGGGAGGGTGCTGTGTGTGAGGGCACTGTGCGAGGGTTCTGTGTATTTGAGGGTGCTGTGTATTTGAGGGTGATGTGTGTGTGTGTGTGTGTGCTAGGTTGCTGTATGTGGTAGGGTGCTGTGTCAATGTTAGGATGCTGTGTCAATGTTAGGGTGCTGGTGTTAGGGTGCTGTGTGTGTGTGTGTGTTAGGGTGCTGTGTCAATGTTAGGGTGCTGGTGTTAGGGTGCTGTGTGTGTTTTAGGGTGCTGTGTGAGTGTTAGGGTGCTATGTGTGTGTTAGGGTGATGTGTCAATGTTAGGGTGCTGGTATTAGGGTGCTATGTGTGTGTTGGGGTGCTGGTGTTAGGGTGCTGTGTGTGTGTTAGGGTTCTGTGTCAATGTTAGGGTGCTGGTGTTAGGGTGCTGTGTGTGTGTTAGGGTTCTGTGTCAATGTTAGGGTGCTGGTGTTAGGGTGCTGTGTGTGTGTTAGGGTGCTGTGTCAGTGTTAGGGTGCTGTGTGTGTGTTAGGGTTCTGTGTCAATGTTAGGGTGCTGTGTGTGTGTTAGGGTGCTGTGTCAATGTTAGGGTGCTGGTGTTAGGGTGCTGTGTGAGTGTTAAGGTGCTGGTGTTAGGGTGCTGTGTCAATGTTAGGGTGCTGGTGTTAGGGTGCTGTGTGAGTGTTAGGGTGCTGTGTCAATGTTAGGGTGCTGGTGTTAGGGTGCTGTGTCAATGTTAGGTTGCTGGTGTTAGGGTGCTGTGTGAGTGTTAGGGTGCTGTGTCAATGTTAGGGTGCTGGTGTTAGGGTGCTGTGTCAATGTTAGGGTGCTGGTGTTAGGGTGCTGTGTGTGTGTTAGGGTGCTGTGTCAGTGTTAGGGTGCTGTGTGTGTTAGGGTTCTGTGTCAATGTTAGGGTGCTGTGTGTGTGTTAGGGTGCTGTGTCAATGTTAGAGTGCTGGTGTTAGGGTGCTGTGTGTGTTAAGGTGCTGTGTCAATGTTAGGGTGCTGGTGTTAGGGTGCTGTGTCAATGTTAGGGTGCTGTGTGTGTTAGGGTTCTGTGTCAATGTTAGGGTGCTGTGTGTGTGTGTTAGGGTGCTGTGTCAATGTTAGGGTGCTGTTGTTAGGGTGCTGTGTATGTGTTAGGGTGCTGGGTGTGTTTGCCAGGATTTTGTATTGGGGGAGGCAGGTAAATGGAACTATTAATGTTTTACTAAAAAATAAATAAATAATAAATAATAAAATACATAAAAAATAAATACATAATAAATACTAATACTAATAATAAATAATAAATACATACTAATAAATACTAATAATAAATAATAAAAATAAATACATACTAATAAATACTAATAATAAATACTAATAATAAATAAATAATAATAATAAATACATACTAATAAAAATACTAATAATAAATAATAAAAATAAATACATACTAATAAATACTAATAATAAATAATAAAAATAAATACATTATATCCCCCCCCCCCTCTATTCTTACCTGTAGTCTGGAAGGGGGGGGGGGTCGTGCTCCTGCCAGCCATCCCTGGTGGTCCTCGTGGTTAGTGAACTCTAGCCCTTTGGGGCTAGAGTTCACTCTCGCGAGACCCGGCCGGTTGCCATAGCAACGGTCCGGATCTCGCGAGAGAAACCCGGCGGAGCTGCAAGTTAGAGCTCCGCCGGGTCCTCTCTCCTGGCGGCTGGCTCCCTCCCTCTCTCCCCGCCGGCGGCCGCGTTTGAATGCATGTGGGCCGGTGAGGGAGATCTTTGATCTCCCCACCGGCCCTTCATGGAACACAGCGGGGCCGGCGCTCGGATGGCGCCGGCCCTGCATAGACCGGCAGGGGAGATCCTGGGACCTCCCCTGCCGGCCTCGGCCCATGGCCACCGCGGCCCACCGGGCATTTGCCCGGTGTGCCCGATGGCCAGTCCGGGCCTGGTTCTCACCTGAACAACCTCATTAAGCTGAAGTTGTTCAGGTGACTATAGTGTCCCTTTAACTGCCAACCAACAAATAACATATAGTTTTTATAGGTTTCCTTAAAGCTTATACTCTATCACTCCTAGGTGACGTTAATAGAGAAAAATCTTTGCCAAGAAGACTGATTTTCCCACTCGCTGTTTATAAAGTTTATTTAAAAAAAAAGTGTGTAAGATTAGACTTGATTACTTTAACCCTCACTCCTCCATAGATCAATCCAAATAAAAGGAATATTGTACAGGTTGGTCATAATAATTAGGTGGCAGTTTTGGACACCGTCAATTCATGTAAAACCTACATTGTGTAACGGAGAAGAGGGAGACATGTTATTTGTATTTGTATTTGTATTTGTATGCGCCATATTTTAATATTAACCTCCCACATATTGGTATTTTGAGGATACACAAGGGAAAGTTGGAGATCACTGTCTGTTAGAGAATGTTCTGTGGACCAACCAAAAAATAAAGAGGATTTATATTGATGGCAACAAAACACCATGCGACGACATTAGCAAGCATAGCCATAGTTAACGTCCTCCCAATCCCCTGAAAATGGTGGCAGTGCATATGGTAAATGGAAATAATCCTTCACACACACACAGCATTTTATGCCTGTCTCAGTTTAAAAATAACCTTGCAGCTCAAGTCTTTTCTAACTCAACCTCTACGTATATTTCCGGAGCAGAAACATCCAGGATATTTCAACTATGTTTGGGATGCAATTAAGGGTATTTATCCTTAATAGTAAACAAACATAATAAGAAAATAAATTTAGACTAGTGAGTAATTTTTATAAGTGCCATCTCACTGTATTTTTAGTTTACTATTAAAAACATATGCCATAGTAGATAAAGCATTAAAGTAAAACTATCAGATTTGTAATTCCATGTTTCATTATCCCTATATTTAACAAATATGTCTTTGTAAAAAATCTACACCTATTTATCTTGAAAATGGGTGCAACTATCTTAGCTCCCATTCAATTTCATTTAAATTCTTGTTTGTGCACCTGTCAGCATAGAAAAAGGATACAGAGAACAGGAGAAATTAAATGATGTTTATATGTCTTTTCTTAGTATGCAATATTTGACTTTGCTTTGGCTGGACTGAATTGGAGTTTGAGGTAATTTGCTAAACATATAAAATACATTTTAAAGTAATTATCCATTTTATTCACTTGTGTAATTTCCAGAGAAACAACAGTTCCCCTTTAAAAAAAATACACACCAACCAATATTATGATTGTTATGCTTTCTTAGCAATAAATGCAAATTGTGCACATGTTGGAATGCAAGTGTGCGGATATTATGTGTTCATTTTATATATGCCCCTTACATTAGTATTCTCCCCAAGATAAGCCACAATGAATGTGATAGGAAAATGAATTACTAAAACAATAGTAATACTGGATAGTGAAGGACATATAGTTACAAAACCACAATTAAGATGTCTACCTCCAATAGCAGCCCAGAGGAATTATTTCACAGAACACAATGAAATTTACACGAGAAATCCTTAGCTACCTCTATGCCAGGAATCCTACATAGCCAGAATCTTTAATGAAAACAGACATTAATCAATTTAAACTAAAGCATAAGTTAGACAATGCTTGAAAGTATGTTGAAATGGAAACATATTAATCTAAAGAGGTCAATACCAAAAGCCTTTAAAAATCCATAACATGCTCTCTGCTGCTTTGGCAATGAAAACAAAAACACACTTCTGCTTCTTTTAATGGTTACTGACACAGATACAAAATTATCTTCATGTGTTTTTATATAAAATAATACATAATTTATTAATACAAATTAACAACATTCAAGTAGGTGAGCACTTGGGAAATAGTGATCACAATATAATGTCCTTTGAAATAAACTCAAAAAACCAAAAGCATATGGGGTATACTAAAACATATCATTTTACAAAGGCCAATTTCTATAAGTTAAGGGCAGCTTTAAAATATATTGACTGGCATAAACTCTTTAGTGAAAAGAACACTGAGGATAAATGGAACATCTTCCAACAAATATTAGAAAGGTACATTTCTCAGTATGTACCATTGGGTAATAAATATAAAAGCAACAAATTGAAACCAATGTGGCTTAGTAGAGAAGTAAAACGAGATTAAAAATAAGAAAAGGGCATTTAAAGCATTTAAATTGTTCAAATCAGAGGCATCCTATAAAAGATATAAGAAGCCAATAATGTGTGCAAAATGGCGATTAGATTTGCTAAACTTCAAAATTAAGAAATGATAGCTAATGAGAGCAAAAGCAACCCCAAAGCATTTTTTAAGTACATAAATTCTAAAAACACAAAAATTTTAAGTATAGATACACTTAAAACCGAGATGGGGGTTGTTAGTTAATGAAGACCAGGAAGAGACAGAAATTTGAAATAACTATTTCTCCTCTGTATATATTAAGGAATGTGGCAATAGATGTGCAAATGATTGCTGCTAGACTATGCACTTCGGCGTAAAGAATGCCCAAGCAACGTATACCCTTATTGGAAGCGAATTAGGGATAACAACACATGAAAAGGACTTGGGAATTGTTATAGACAACATCCTATGTGCAATGTCAATCAGCAGTGTCTAAGGCTAGTAAGGTATTGTCATGCATGAAAAAGGGCATTCATTCTCGGGATGAGAATATAATTTTGTCTCTTTATAAATCACTGGTTAGACCACATCTTGAACATGCTGGCACTAGAAAAACTGCATAGGCAGGCTACAAAATTAATAAAAGGAATGGAACATATCAGCTATGAAGAAAGGTTAACAAATGTAAACCTCTTTAGTTTAGAAAAACGTCATCTCAGATGGGATTTGATAACATTATACAAATATATCTGGAGCCAATACAAACCATTGTGTGGAAATCAATTCACGAACCAAACTTTACATAGGACTCAAGGTCATGCGTTTAGACTGGAAGAAAGGAGATTTGGTCTAAAGCAAAGAAAAGGTTTTTTACTGTATGAACAATAAGAATGTGAAATGCTTTGCCTAAAGAAGTTGTTTTATCAGAGTCCATACAGATGTCAAACAGCAACTAGATGCATACTTGCAAAAACAGAATATTCAAGGATATAATTTTTCAACATAGGGTAAAAGCTTCTTGATCCAATTATTAATCTGACTGCCATTCTGGGGTCAAGAAGGAATTTTTTTCCTAGTTTGTTGCAAAATTGCAAGTGTTTCAAACTGTTTTTTTTGCCTTCTTTTGGATCAACAGCAAAAAACAAGTGTGAGGAAGGCTGAACTTGAAGGATGCAAATCTCTGTTCAGCTTTGTAACTATGTAACAATATAATAAATTGTATTAAAGCATGACCTTTTGAACATATTTTAAAGGAAGTGGACGTGAAAAGTTGGATAGGTCAGTTCCAGCTGTTTCAAGAGGCCTATAATTACATTATTCACTAACAGATGATTATAGGAGGAAAAATGACAATCCTAAGCTTGAAAATATACATGAGAACTCTCTTGATGATTACTGTATGTTAGGTAACTCTACTTAACATATTAATGAACAAACTTGGCCAGAAGGAGAAGCCTAAAGAAGCTAACAGCATATTCTCTGTGGCGAACGTGACCTCGCCATGGGCTCGCCATGGGCTCCTGGACACCTTGTTCGGTGGAATAGTTCATCTGAATGAGGTGAACAAGCTCCACATTATACTTAGGGATTATGTTCGGTATTTTGGTCGCATGTAACTCCCGAACAGGACTTGCTGCAACCCCTGAATTCATGGAACTGTTTTGGGCATAGGACCATGTATGCAGCCGGTCAGAACTTCACCTCGGTGGCGATTCGACTATGTTCGTGGGATCTGAGTGCTTTTTGGATATGTTGGGCGCTCAGATCCAGGCTGTCCAGGGATGTATAGACTGTGGGGGTTCCTATGGGGACAATGTGTATTTTTATTTGTTTTTAATATTTTGTATTTTATGCTGAGTCACAGTGACACTGTATTTTATGGCACATGGTGGGTGTGTTTATGAGTGTGTTTACGGGTGTGTCTGGGGGCATGTCACTGTGCTCAGATTCTGTATATAAATTGGCCATTTGGCCGGATTAAAGAGACTACCCTCAGCATTCAGTCTCGACTAATGTCTGTGGGGGAAAGCTAAACCTGCTATAATCACTTGCTATACTGCTCTGTGGATTGCTATGCATCTATACTCTCTTGGAGGAGAGGTCTTCCCACTGGGAGAAGGATCCAGGTGTTGGTCCAGGGTGGGAAGGGACGGCTAGACCCTAGCCAAGCTGCGGCAGCTAAGGGGACTATGGTGCTTATGGTGTTTGGTGCGGTGCTTATAGTACTCGGCGACAACTATGAAGCGCGATTGGTGGAGGTACCCAGTCGGGGTGCCAGGCGGTCCGCCACATTCTGTGTATATAGGACGCATAGATTGCCCATTTTGAAGCATTGAGTTACTCTTTGAATTGAGATTCAGCCAGGTCACTGACTCCTCATCTACACAACATGTGTGGTAGGAAAGGTGAGAATGAGAAACATATATTAACAGGGTGCTAACATGGGACTAACTCAGTTCCATGGAGCTAAACACAGAGGTTTGGATTTCTTCATATAATGCTACCGGTCAGATCTGACAAATACATAATTCCTGGATATTGTGGGTAAGTAAATAAATAGAGTTATATATTTATTTAAAAAATGCTGTTTCAAATGGACAAACTCCTTGAATATGACCATATTCTGACCAAATTTGCAATTTGCAGATCTACTAAATCCATATGCAGCTGTGCAAAATTTGTTCAGAATCATTTGGAAATCAGTAATACCTGCATCCAAACCAATTTAAAGCACAGGAATATAAACCAGAATATAAACCGGATGCATTCAGCAGGATGCACATTTGCAAACTGTCATTTACTTGCTTTTGAAGTAATTTTTGTGGCGTGAGGATTGATTATGAGGCAACTGGTCACAGCACTTGCTAGCCAGAGACAACATTGAACAAATAAATAAATAAATACAAATTCTATGGGGATGAATAAAATCCCTATATTACTATAATGTCTACTAAACATTAAAAACTAGTGACTGAGCATCTATTGCTACCCAATTGACAGAAAAGGCAACGGGCAACAGCAAAATAATGGGTAAGGCATCGGGTGTGGGCTACTTTAAATATTCATAGGGGAGGACTCAGTGTCCACCCCAAGTTCCCACTATTAGGGTTGGATTCTTACCAAGCCAGCACAAGCTAGCACTATGGTAGTTTGAAGTCTGAAATTGAAAATTGGAGACCCCATCACTATCATTGTCTGACTTTCTAAATCCTAATTACGGTGCTTTTAGTACTTTGTTCTAGGCAAATACCAATATTGTCTAATTAGTGAAACAGGTTTGCATCATGTCATGAAAAATATGAATTTGTGTTTCTAAATCAGTGTAGAGCTTTTCATGATTTTCTGAAAGAATGATGCTGTAAATGAACAAAAACAGTGTTTTCTCAGATATATTACCTGACATTTTTGGACGACGTGTTCGTTTGATTTTTTTTTTTTCTTCTTCATTTTAAGACTTTATATTACAGCAACTGATCACATTTATGAGTGAGGAAGAGAGATGTGTGTTATTCTACATGATCAAAATGAAAACATCTAAAGCAAGAAGAGACACTGTGTGTCCTCATATGCATGTCACTGCACATTCAAGTCCATGTAGTGACAGCTGTGCAGTTTAATCACTTTTTGATTTGTAGCAATGGATGACAGCAAAGAGGGTAATTGCAGTCATAAAATTTAGGTTTGTCACAAAATTCATAAGAGAATACAGCAAAGATGTTTACTATCCAAACACACACGTACTAAATAATGAAAGACAGTATAGCACAAAGACACCATGAGGTGCAAACACGGAAAGTGTATTAAAAGCTCAGCATGGTCCTGTGATGTGACTTTGTTTCTTTTTAAGTGCCATCTTTGAGCTATGTCATCTCACTCACAAGAGCAACATACTACAAGTGATATTGGACATGAAATGCCGCCTTTCCTATAGCTAATGATCATTTCACTTGAGCTGAACATGCTTTAGCTTTCTTCTAAAATCAACTGACAGGCCAGGTGTACAGGTGAGTACATATGCTTCAACCAACATCTCTTGTTCTGAGTAACTGCTTTTGAAGTAGGGATATTGCTGAAGCAGGTATTTCATTGTATTTAGAATAATAGTAAATATAACAAAGAAACAAGCAAAAATCTTCATAAACACTGTAAAGCTTCTCAGGCTGTCAAAACTTTAAATAATGAAAAAACACTTATTCAGATTCTTTTTTTTACCTGTCAAACATAAATCTAAATTATATATTCAGGTGCATTTTTATTAATGTCTTCAATACGGTTTTGTTAATTAAATGGTGCCATAGTATAATCTTGATGTCAAATTAGCTAAAACATTCTGCCTTTTACTATGAAATATATATAGCTATCGTTAACCCCTTAAGGACCAAACTTCTGGAATAAAGGGAGATCATGACATGTCACACATGTCGTGTCCTTAAGGGGTTAAAGGGAACTATAGTGCCCGGAAAACAAACTCGTTTTCCTGGCACTATAGATTTCCCCTCTGTCAAGGCCCCCTCCCCCCCCCCACAGCACTGAAGGGGTTATTAACCCCTTCAGTCACTTACCTGGGTCCAGCATCGATGTCCCTTGGTGCTGGCTCAGCTCCACCCACGCTCCTTCCCCAACGACATCCGCCGGCGGGGGAGACCTAATGCGCATCTGCGGCAATGGCTGCGCTCACATTAGGATCTCCCCATAGGAAAGCATTATTCAATACTGACGCTGGAGATCCACTAGAGGAGGAGTTAAAACTCAGATGTAATTATTGCAGGTTATAAAAACTGCAATAATTACCACTACAGGGCTACGGGTGATGGGAGTTTGCACCCAGACCACTTCAATGAGTGGTCTGGGTGCCTACAGTGTCCCTTTAATGCAGGGCAAAAGGGACAATTGTGTGTGTTTGTGCATATGTGTGTATATGTATGTATGTGTTTGCATGTGTGTATGACTGTACGTTTTTGTGTGTGAGTTTGAATGCATGAATGTATTGTACTTAGTTTATCAGTGTTTTTCTGCATGTGGCTATGCAGTACACTGTATGTCTAAGTGCCTTAATATTTGTGTTGTGAGTGTGTGTGTGTGTGTGTGTGTGTGTTTGAGGCTTTACTAAACTATGTGTGCATTAGTGCTTTTCAATAAATGCACTATATGTTTGTACTGTACTGTGTTTATGAGACTTGCTTTGTTCTTTGTGTATGTGTGATAGTATTATGTTTTTTGTGTGTGTGTGTCTGTTTTGTTCTGCATGTTATTCTACATGGTATATGTGCACATCATTCATTGTTTTATGTATGTGTAAGTCAATACACAGAGCAAATAGTGGTAGTGTCCCATAAAAACAGGCATCTAATGGCAGCAAACTATATATTAGTATGAACAGGGCCATTCAGAAGAATTAATATTTATTTATTATTTATTTATAAAATATTTTACCAGGAAAGATACATTGAGATTTCTCTCGTTTTCAAGTATGTCCTGGGTCCACAAATCATTGCATTGTTACATTAGGTACAACAAAATACAAAAACAATATTAATACACAATATATACAAAATTTAACATGGCAGGAAATATATAATCAACCATGACACGTGCATTCTGTTTTGAGGTATGTAGAGAGGGATCTCTTAAATGACTTTAGGCTTAGGGAAGATTTTAAATTGTGCGGGAGGTCGTTCCACAATTGCGGTGCTCTGTAGGAGAAGGAGGATCGGGCCGCTTTCTTTTTGTATTGAGGTAGACTAAGTAAAGTGCTTGTACTGGATCGGAGCTTATAGAAAGTGGGAACAGCTGGGGAAAGCATTTTGTTCAGGTAGGGTAGGAGCTTCCCAGAAAAGCTCTTAAAAACAAGGCTGGAAAGATGAAGGCTGCGTCTGGATTCCAGCGATAGCCAGTTTAGTTCCTTTAGCATGTCACAATGATGGGTCCTGTAATTACATTGTAGCACAAATCGGCAGAACGAGTTATACAATGTGTTGAGTTTATTAATGTGGGATTGCGATGCAGATGCATATACTACATCCCCATAATTAATGATTGGCATCAGCATTTGCTGTACAATCTTTTCCTTTACTGTAGGGCTTAGGCAGGCTTTGTTTCTGTATAGGGCACCTAATTTTGGATAAAGTTTAGATGCAAGCTTTTCTATGTGCAGGCCAAAAGATAGATTGGGGTCTAATATCATACCCAAGTATTTGAAAGAGTGGACTGTAGTTTTTCTTCTTAGTCCCACACCTCAAATGTGATGTGAGTTAATAAATAAAGAGGGTGCCCCATGGCTGCTCTCAAGAATGTGCAGGTGAATAATTATGCAAATAACACAAAAAGGGAGCTCACCTACCCAACATATTACCAGTGATTTTACTGTTCCTCATAGTCCACAGTGCAGAGCTCAGTTTTTTTAATATGATAAGTGTCTCATATAAAAGTACAAATAAATTATCAATACCACCATTCCAGGACTTTTATTGCAATAGGTTAAAAAAGAAATTTCCAGTAGCCACTATGATCATTTTGGAAATAAGTGCTTGTTCTAAGCATGAAAGGCTTGAAGATTCAATGTATGTATATCTGTTTGGGCATTTAAACACTTATGTGTAAGCAGTGTACGCATGGTGGTATGATCTTAGTGGCTATTGGGAAATTTTCTCTTTTAACCCGATGCAATAAAAGCTGAGCTTTTAAAGTCCTGGACTGCTGGTATCAAACACACACTATTGGCACCCAGACCACTTCATTTCATTGAATTAATTTGGATGCAGTGTCTCTGTCCCACTAACCCTGCAGCTAACAACAGTTTTACAGAAACTGCAATGTTTATATTACAGGGTTAAGACTGCCTCTAGTGACTATCTACCATACATCCACTAGAGGCCCTTCTTGCTTTTTCATAGATTTTAACGCAATAAAAAGACACTAGAAGTCCTCATACTTTGCATTAAGATGTGTACTGTATTCCAAATCCTCACAGGAAAGCATTGATTCAATGCTTCCCTATGGGGAAGGCCTAATGCTTACCACTATGACATTGGAGGAGGCAGAGACAGAGTCAGTACTGAGGGATCTTGGCAGTGGAATAACGTTTTAATAGATGCAGGGTTGACTGAGAGGACAGAGGTGGCAAAGGCACATTATAGTGTTAGGAATACAGTGTTGTATTCATAACACTATAGTTTTCCTTTAAGGATTTATTTGACCAAGTATAGTGGTAACCAGTCCACCATTCAGTGCTGTCAACTGTTACCCTAGTCAAGTGCCAGTGGACACTGTAACAGGAGTAAAAGGTGCCCATAAAATAAAAATAAAAAACTAAATTACCATGATATCTATCTATATATGGATACAAGTATAGTTTCCATCAATCAGCTCTATTTTTGGTGCCACAGACAGAATCATTGTGCATTTTGTTTGGTCTACGATTCAGCTACATTTTGACTTGGAAATTTGGAATTCAGATGATTGCCAACCAAATTCGCACAAATTGTAGTTCGTCATTAAACAAATTTCCAAGTATAATAAGAGTTCATAAAATGTAATACACTCACACTTCATTAGTAACTCACTATCAGTACAGGTGTCAAACACAATTTATTCAGCAAACATTTTATTCTGAGAGAATCACTAAGAGAGAGAACCAAAGAACCATCCTACAGTGTGTCTTTCTTATCTTTGTCACATGAACCACAGTGTTTGTTATGGTAGCTATGGCTATTGTGTAGAGAGTGATTCCAGTATTTATTTCGGAGCACAGAAATGGATTGACTGATGTCACTCCATTTAGATCCTGATACACCAGCATCAAAGCCAACATAACATCATGGACAAAGATTGCCACAATTGGGGAAGTATCTGTAAGCAGGGAAATGCAAACGGAATATGAGTTGGACAACGGTGGTACCAGAGGCAAGTGTTATAGCAATTTAACACCCACAGACCTGTGGACATGGCAGCCCTTGACCTAAAGCAAGCAATGTTAGTATCTAAATATTTTACATTGAATAAATCATTCACCTATTGCATGACAAATTATATAATCAATGCCTATGGGGCGATCTCGGTTTAAACAAACCTTTCATGGCAGGTTCACTTTAAATCCATTTTCTTTATGCTGATATTTTAAATCAATTGAGAGAGAAATGTTTTATTTAATATATAGAATGAGTATACCTCTAAAAGAGTGTTCATAACCTACACATAGATTCTAAAGGTGTCACTGCTTGATGAGTCAAACAGCTTCTTTAACAGGCTTATTTTATCCTTACAGAATGATTTTAAAAATGTCTTCACAAACACAAATGTAATGTTATTTAGCAGAAAACCTTGTTATTATATATAAGATTGGACAAATACAGTTAAAATTACTTGTCCTTAAAGATTGTCCTGGTGCACAGGGATTGGGACAATTTTGAGGAAATATTGCCCTAGGTCAAATACACATAATAGAAAAACCCGTTAAATGACAGTTCTATATGCAGCTAAATCCCAGGGTGAACCGTCTATCTTGATGTGTCTCACCTGCTGCTAGCCTTAAATACTATTGACCTTGTAGTCCTCTTCATTTTTCATTCTTTACAGTTTTTCCTTCACCTTATGACAATTAATATTGTTCAGGCCTCTTTGTTCCACATATATTTTACTCATTAACCATTTATTCATTATTCTCATATAAAAAAAATAAGAAGATATCCTAAAATTAATAGTGTCTGATGTATAATGGAAAACTAATTCCAATTACCAAACATAGTTTAGGATTATTGGAATAAAAACACAAATGACAAACTCAAAGAATAAAATAATTATTTTTTTCTTAGATCATAGTATGGCTTTTGAGGTTTAAAATTTAATACAATTATATTGTTTAATTACATTTGAATTGTTTTTAAATCAATAAATAAAAGTTACTCCTCTTTTTTCCAAGTTTTTGATGTAACCATTGAAATGCCTAATTATTGTAAAGCACTATGCAAATCAAGCATTCAACCTTGTCTCCATCATCAGTCTGTAGAAAAAATACAATCACATAACATTTAGATCACATAACATTTAGATATATCTTAATGTTAGATATAGCCTAACATAATTTCATACATTTGGCATTTAATAATTAATTTTCAGCTACCTGAAATTTCACCCATTTCTTGTTGCAAGGAATTATATCAAAAGTGCCCTTAATATTATTATTATATTTATATAGCGCCAAATTCCAAAGTGCTTTACAATGGGTGGACTAACAAAAATGTAATTGTAACCAGACAAGTTTGATGCACAGAAACAGAGGGGTTGAGGGCCCTGCTCAATGAGCTTACATGCTAGAGGGAGGAGGGTAAAGTGACACAAAATGTAAGGGCATTATTAGTAAAGTAGATTGGTAGAATAGTATTCAATTAGGACTTAGTGTGTTTTTTTAAATGATCATTGCAGGAGATGAATCATTCGGGAGCCAGTCACAGTTTAATTGATATGCTTTTGTGAAAAAGTGATTTTTTAGTGATTTTTTGAAGAAGTGGAGACTGGGTGAGCATCTAAATGAAAAGGGAAGGCAGTTCCAGAGGAACGGTGCAGCACTAGGAAATTCTTCAATCCAAGTATTATAGGTGGGAGTACGAACAGAGGATAGACGCAGGTCTTCGGCAGAGCATAGGGGCCTAGACGGGACATACTTGGGTATAAGGGAGGATAGATAGGTGGGAGTAGCATTATGTAGAGATTTGAAAGCAAAAAACAGAATTTTAAATTGATCCCTATTTCTTACTGGAAGCCAATGCTGAGACTGTCAGAGGGGTGAGGCATGGGAGGTGCGGGTGGTCAGGAAGATGAGCCTCAACACTGCATTTATTATAGACTGCAATGTGACAAGTTGAGAGCATGTAATACCACTGAGAAGCAAATTGCAGTAGTCAAGGCGAGAGAGGACAGTGGCATGGACCAGCACCTTAGCTGGATTTGGTGTAAACTGAAGAACTCCTTCTCCAAGGCTGCAGAAAAAGTCTATAAAATCTGTCTCTTGAATATGGCTATTCATTATATCCAGTAGATTGCTAACGTACAATATTGTGTTTTTATTTTAGAGACGTAACTTTTTAGGTTGATAATATTCCTCTCCTAATAAGACAAATTCAATAAAACATATCCTACATTGCAGTAATCATAGAAATATACAGCAGCATTCTGAATTCTTTATAAGATTATCAGGCAAAGGTTGAGTGGTGGACTTTGTTATGATTAACTTTTAAAAGTTATTGGTAAGGAGATAACAAATAACTGAAGAACCATATATACCAGATATGTACTGTTCCACTTTCTTTAACTTTCATATCGGAAGGTGTCGAATAGACTTAATTGTTGACCCTGACAATTTTATTTTTTCCTAAGCTACCTCATTTTCACCAGACAACTTCATATCAATTTCAGTATGAAAGAGAGAGACTACTGATCAAGTTGTTAAACTTTGATAATAAACCTGTCATAACTGGTGCAGACTTTCAAATAGGGAAGCATTGAAAGGACCTGAAGATATTAAAACAATTTGTATGAAATACTGCACTCTTGTGAACAATTATTTAACTGTGAAGAGCGAGTACTACAGGTTGGGAAAGTAAATTTTTCTTTTCAAGCTTTCTACTATATCTCAGAGAAAGATAATTTGTAAGCCATAAAACAGTGTAGGATTCTATGGTGCAAGGAAAATGGCTTTGTTTTCCTGGTACTATAGTATCCCTTTAAGCATAAAGGATAGTGGAAGATCTGGGAACAATAGCTATTTATGAATTGGATAGGCCAAAATGTTCACACAGGTACAGGAGTTCACAAAGGTACAATTTTCTCAATTAAGTGACTACTGCATACGAAAGCTGCTTTTCACCTAAGTTCACTTTTTAATGTGGGGGATTTGCAACTTTAGAAATTGGATTTCATCAAGCCAAAAGTGCCTCTGTCAGCACAGTAACTCACAGTGCTTTCTATGTGAAGACTGATCAAATTCCATGGACAAATATTAGCATAGATTTCAGGCAGAGTGTCGATGGGAGTTGTAGACCAGCCTCCAATTGGCTTTGTTCATTACACGATCTCTCTGCTTATACTGATTCTCTCACTGTTTTTAGTGGTAAGGTTGTGGTCATTCTACAAACATCTAACGATAAGGCAAAAGAAGAAAGAATTTCCAGGAACTCAAACTGTTAAAGCTTGATGAAGACCTCTTAGTAGGTCGAAATGTTGCTGCTCTGCCACTTTTGATTCAATAAACCTGCCTGTGATTTGAACACTTTGAGTGCCTGGAGATTCTTTCTTCTTTTGCCTTATCATTGTGGGATTTGCTGGTCCTGCTTTAGTCCACCTGGTGTCAACTGAAATTGAGTGCAGTTCATTTTTGTTTCTGATTCTACAAAACTTCGGCCAGTAGATGTTTATGGAAAATGTAGTTAAACTTCCACATGCCATTTAATTCATGATCTACTCAGAGGGATAATTAAGATGCAGCAGAAGCTAATAAAAACTACTTGCAGCTGCATATAGTCATAAATGCTGCTGCATTTTCCCCCTCACAGAAGATTGAGATATTTTTTTCTGATATGTAGTGCACATCCCTCAGAATAACTGAGAATTACATAAATGAGTAGTAGCATTTAGGATAAATAGTGCAAGGTACAAAATAACCATCACAATGATAGATATGTTGACTCAACTTCCCAACTGCAAAGTATGTGATTTTAATCTCTAAGCGAATTCACCGATTTTCACTAAAAACACATACAAGTGTTATTCTTCAAATGTAAGTGTGCTTTCTAGATTTTTATCCCATCTCTGTGAAAACCATTTAAGTCACATGTCAAATCCACAGTCTTGTAATTTTAAATAAATCTTTACATTTTCACATTTATAAATGCTTTTTTTTTTTTTTGCATAAAACATACCTGGATAGCGTTGTTCTCACATGATGCATTTAGTATTTCATGTAATGGTAAATCTTGCCCCTAAATATAAAGGAAATATAAGGTATATAGATTAATTACATATACATTAAATATATACATACATAACTATATACTACTAAATTATACATTAAAAGATAAAAACTAGTCTGCAGAGTGTGACACAGAATTATAAATCATGGTGTGTATCATTCTCAAAGCAGCACAGGGACATAAGTGACACAGGTTACTGATGGGGCACTTTCAGACCATCATGATATCGGCAGGACTGTCCTCATCTTTGGAGCCTGCCCCGTTTATCGGGGGAACTGAAGTGAACTGAAGTCTCAGTCACTTCCAAGCTTTTCATCAACCATACCAGGAAAGCAGAAGGGGTTGAATTCAGAACAGTAGATACAAATAGCAATTGCTGCTTGGAGAGTGTATCTTTTTTTATTATTATTATTTTATAGACAAAAAAGTACAAAACAATATATGCATCAAGATTTCCTTATAAGATAAAACTATCAAAGATACGCATATATAAAGTAAAAAAGACAAAACAGTAAGTATAAGTGATGGCAAGTACCTATTAACAATAAACCATCTCCTTACTAAGATTTCATCCGTACTAAAAAAGGAGACACACATGTAAAAATAAATGTTTTGGCATGAAGACCATCGCTAAATAGCATACAATAGGATATAATTTAGGGCCAATACGTTTCCCAACTAATCGCATACTATTCCTACTCCTACTATTCCTACCATACCTGCTGACACCTCTCTCTTTTTCACCCAATTCTTTATTTTCCCCACTCACTCCTCCCTTATGCCTCCACTCTTTCTCGCTCACTCGGTAACCTGACTTCTGAAATCTTAAGTCTTTAGGTATTACCCTGAATTTCTTTGGTAAGCCATCGATTCCAAATTCTATCAAATACAAATTGTTTCTGCCTAGATGAGTAGTACCCTTTTTCCATTGAGCATTGGTTGGAAATTTGACTTATCACTCTCGACCCTTGGATTACATCTTGACTTTTCCAATGCCTTGATATAACAATCTTTGTTGCCATTAGTATTTGTATAGTCAAGGCTTTGTTATTGGAGAGTGTATATTTTAACCAATGTCAGTTAGACTCGACCGTTTTAAATCATTAACAAAATGAAAGCAAGTTGGTTAATTTTGATTCATTACAAATAACATCCCATTCATTTTATGTTCCATGCATGCACAGGGATAAAACAGAAAATTAAAACAAGAAAACAATGTCATATGTAAAGGGACCTAATTGAAAACAGTGCAACAAATTGCTCGACAGATATATTTTGGAATATTACACGATTCCAAAACATAATTAATTATCAGATAAAGGTTGTTGCCTTGTTGCAATTTGCATAAACATTATATAAATAAAATATTTCTATGATTTATTTTTCTTTGCAGCATCCAGCTTTTAAGATATTTTCTGTATAGTGTTGCCAAGGTACCAGTTGCTTTTATTAAAAAGCATTAACTAAATACAGCTAGATTACAAATGTGTCAACATTAGGCATGCTTAAAAAAATATTGCTATATAAGCTTTTTGGCTTATCTAGTCACATTGTTTTTTAGCTTTAATGTTTTTAAACATTGACACATAGACTAAATAAAAATGTTAGTAGCAATATGTGTCCTTTGCTTTTCTCGTGCACCACTGATAAAACCCCATATTCCTTAGTTTTAGAAAGGAATGTTCCTTTAATGCCCAGATCTCTTTATATTTAAAGGGTCGCTCTAAGTACCATATGGCCTCGGCTTATTGTCATTGTGTCTCTACAAACAGTTGTTTATAACTGTTGCTATTACACTATTTCATCTCTCTGTAACAAGTGTTTAATTTAAGATGTCATTGACTAATTTTACTCTCTGATATATTTGGATGGGATTTTTTTCCTTATTCAATTGTTTTATTCGAGACTAGAAACAAAAGAGATTAGTCTTTTATCACATATTCCAAGGGTAGCCAACCCAAATATGGTCATGAGAGATAACAATTTGTTGCCAGAGTAGAAATGATGATATGGTGGAGATATTTCCTGCTTCAATATCCATATAATTCTGTGAAAGATGGTGTGCATGAGTACAAACACCATATGGTACAGGAGAAAAGGCCACCATTCCCTATATCATTGTAGCACTGTTTTTTTCTAAGTCCTTCCATATTCTCTACAATTGGATTTCCATGGAGTTACCAAATGTCCTAATGGGAGGTGTATTTTCAATGCTGGTTATGAGCCTGTCTTTCTGACAACTGTTCATAAGTCATTTGAAAAATATGAAAAACCCTTTAATAAATTCTAATCCATAGATGCAGAAGTATAGGAGGGCATTGGAACAGCTTCAAGCTGTGATATAGGTACATCACTTAATGTTGAAGAGAAATTAGATTCTCTATCTTCCAGGGGTTTCCTGCCATGAGTCACCATCATACATCTAATTTCCTGTGAACATGCACTCTCACTGGCAGAGATCAGGGAATCACATGACCTTAGGACTGAATGCCAAGCTGGCAAATCTTTAGAAGGCAAGCAAATGTAAATTAAATAGAAAAAAATATGAAACACATTGATGTATTTTATTTAGTTACCAAAACGCATAAGTGTGTCTGTTCTCTTTTCAAGACATAGTTGATTTGTTATATTAACTCACCTATATCTGCCTATGATATTTACTTGTCCCCAGTAACTAGTAGTAATTATACCACATAATAGAATTGTCATTATTTTATAATCATATAATTAATTTCAACACAAATTTCTCAAACTGAGGTTTACACCTGCTTTACAAATATATACTGAAGGCTAAAATATGATTATTACATTTTAAAGTGAAAATATTCTTGAGAATTATATGAAGTATGTTATTTTGAAGCATTCAAATAGTAACTACCTTCACAGTAATACTTCTTAATAATTCCCAGTAAGTACCAAACACAGAACTGTTAATCTACATAATCAGTGCAAGATTTAATACATATCCTAAATTGCATTGGGGCTATGTAGGTTTAATTGTTTCCATGTACATTAAACAAATAAAAAGAAAATAAGATCTGCCTATTATGTGAAAACTGTAGGTTCTCAATAAGCAAAGGAGGATGTCAAATCATGTTTATATATGTATATACTAATGTGCTATGTTGTCTGTGCATTTTACTTTTTGATATGTAACATTTAAATAAAGAAATAAATTAAACATACAGGGCATATACATCATATATTTGGTTAGTCAATGGAAATGTTCAGATTGGCAAGGCTTATGATACAGTATATGATATGTAGTTATTCGGAAAGTTGATACATTCTTTAATAGTCTTTATTTCACTTCAAGAAGATAAGGATGAAGCAAATGCAACCTACAGACATTACCACTTTTCATCACATTTGTAATCCTTTTAAAATAGTCACAATCTCTCTTCAATCTGATTTTTACCAAGCAGCTTCAAATGGGAAAATATAGTCACCCATCAACAGAACTGTCAGCAATGTAATGCTTTTTTTTGTAAATTTAGAACCCTTTATATTACTGATGTTCTGTAACTCACATGCTGGCACAATTCCATATTTCAGCCTGAAACTAAATGCTTTTAAAGGTGTATGTAGTCATCATCAAAATATACTATTGACATCCATAACTCACACTAACCTTTTTTTTTTCTTTTAAAAAAAGCATTAATTCCCAAAATATCATATTGGATAATAAAATGTGTTCATTTCATATTCCATTATTTTAAAATATGTAAATGCTAAATGTAAAGATACAGGGTTATTCACTTAAGTGTGAATATTTGGAAATACAAATTCAATTCAAACGGAGTACAAATTCTTACTTCTCCACAACTACACAGAAATGCTTGACCAACAACTAACACAAAACTAGCATAAAACTCATTAGAAGCTAATTTCTTCTTTGCATAGGACAATGTACTGGAGATAATGAGAAAAAAATAAGAAAATTGATAGCATTGGAGCTCTAAAGAATATTAACAAGAGGATTTGCATTCAATGACAGAATGAAAACAACATTTCACGTTGCACATGAAGGTCAATCTGTCTGGAAATTAATATGAGAAATAACGCAAAATAATAAGAAACAAGATGCCAGGAATTGTGTGTGTGTCTTTACGTGGAATTGCATAAGGGATATCATACCATAAATATGCAAATATATACCCACATTGTTAAACTTTCTACTACAATCTTTATTAAAGCTAGCAAACTCAATCCACCATAATCTCTATATCTGAAATTGCATTTTCTTAATATCAGACTGGTACTGTTTTAAGATGGTGGGCTATCAGACTCCACCCACATAATTTGTAACCCCCTCCCTCTGAAATACCCACCTTCTTATCTTTGGACTCATATAAAATATTAAAATAGCAATCAAAATAAAATAAATGAATACAAAAATATTTATTTAATTGGTTTAAACATATGAGTCCCAGAGATATGACTAGTACATTGCAAAGCAATGGGCATACACAATTGATTTTTTTTCTTTATTATACGTTTTTGGAAATCAGATATAAACAACCATTGCAATAGAATATATTAGATGCTATAGTAGATGCCTTGAATATATAACTTTACATGTATCTTCACATAGGAAACTAACTTCATTAATTATTCCATGTTTACTCCACAGAAACTCAATAAGTGAAATTAATAGCGTTTGTCCTTTCCCAATAAGGTAATTGCCTAAATATATTAAGATAATATAAATTTGGTAACTAGATTACAGTGCACTTACAAAATCACAATGCACTTATTAAAATCACAGCACCCTGAATTTGATGTGAATTTGCTGTGCACGAAATGAGTATTAAAACAGAGCAGAAACAGAATATATATATATGGGTGGTACAGCCCTAAAAGAGTCACAACTGAACCAATAAGTTAACCAGTGTGTCTAATACTTTGTTTTATTTTCTGCTTTTTTGTCAGTGCAAAATTATTTCTCTATCTTTCTTCTGATTTCTGAATATGAACCCACACAAATTTTACTGTTACGCTATCAAAAAGAACCATATGATCAGTGGCGTCCCTAGGATTCATTTTTAGGCGGGGCACATGGTGGGCCAGGGACATATTTAACCCCGCCCTCGCCGCCATTTGACCCCGCCCCTGCCGCATGTTAAGCTCCACCACCGACACAATGTGTTATTTTTTTTATTATTATTATTAATCCCTGGTGGAGGATTCATTATTTTCCACCAGGGATTATTAAAAAACAAACACATTTCCCTTGATACAGTGCCATAGTTGCCAACATTTGAAAAAAATTTACAAGGATATTTTGCAGCACAGCTATCAATTATTACCTTGAAAGTTTACCACACCCACTGCCACAAAACTCAATACATGTATTATACAGAGAGCTGCACTATACAAGGAGCACTGACTGTCCCAGGATATTATACACAGACCTGTACTACGCAGAGAGCAGCACTGTAAAGGAAGCACTGACTTTCCCAGGATATCAAACACACAGTCCTGTATTATACATGTATTATACAGAGAGCAGCACCATACAGTGAGTACTGACTGTTCCATGATATTATACACACAGACCTGTATTATACAGAGAGCAGCAATATACAGGAAGCACTGACTGTATAATACAGGTCTGTTTGTGTATAATATCCCAAGACAGAGAGCAACACTATACAGGGAACACTGACTGTCCCAGGATATTATACACACAGACCTGTATTTACAGAGAGCAGCACTATACAGGGAGCACTGACTATCTCAGGATATTATACACACAAATACCTGTATTATACAGAGAACGGCACTATAGTATTATACAGCTGAACATATACCCCATGTCCCAATTTCTAGACTACTAGTACCTGTCAACAGCAGCTCCCAGACGGGTGTAACAGAAATAAAGTGTGCGGCAGCTCACACAGATGATTCAGCGGTAAAGTGTACTCGCTGGCAGAGCCAAACTGGGAATCCAAAGCAGCCCTGGAAAAAAATGTATGCCATTCCTACAAGTCATTATATATATATATATATATATATATATATATATATAGTACAGTACGCACACAAGCTCACTGACATGGGCAAAGGGCTCACTGACAGACAAAACTCTCTGACTCGCACACAACCTTACTACAGACAAGCTCACTTGTATAAACACAAGGCTCACTACAAGGAAGTTGAGGGACACCCACAAGCTCACTAAAGACAAGCTCACTGACACACACATGCTCACTAAATAGAAGCTCACTGACACACACAAGCAGTACCATCACTAGGGGGGCCAGCCTGATCTAGGAGGGGCCATGGCCCCCTCTGCCCCCCCTAGTGACGCCACTGCATATGATAGACATGAGCCCTCCAATAACACACATCCATATTTCTACCTTAGTAGCAACTGATCTATTTTGAGTGTGTGAGAACCAACAACTTAAGAGCAAGTGCTACACCAAAAAGAAAATTTGAGAGCATCATGTTCACAAAACTGTAGAACTCTATAAAACCACAGATAAAAAGCTAAGTGAAGAAAATGGGCTCTCAAATCTATTTTATATACAGCGCCAAGTACCCAAAAATTTGCCCTGCAAACTCCAAGTCTAAATCGGGTTTGAAGCTGTCTTGGATTATTCCATCTCTGTTTTGTAGACAAACAGAAGGCTATGGCACCAATGTTCTTCCCAGTCCCAAGAAAAGAGCACTGTTCTCATTTTTCCTACTGGACAAAATCAACGATTGTGAAACAAAAAGTATGCGACATGTCTGACCAAACAGTAGAGGTGATGGAGGGCCACAAACAAAAACTTGTTATGTAATGCAAATACTTTGTTATGTAGTACAAACATTTTCATAATCTGGATGCATGAAAAACAAACCCACATACTAAACAATTAAAAAAAACATGATATTGCAAAAATCATAGGGAGGTACATAAAGGAAAATGTATTCCTACTTACTGTAATTTTTTTTTCCTGGTCATAGGCCATGGCAGCACAACAATGGGTAGCTCCTCCCTATCCCTAACCAGACAGGTACCTTAATAAACAGAAGGTATAAGTAACCCCTCTTTCCCCTCACACCCACAGTCTTGTTTCCAACAATATCCCAGGGTGTGCTGCCATGGAAAAGAAAATTACGGTAAGTAAGAACACATTTTCCTTTTCCCTGGCCATATTCATGGCAGCACAAAATTTGGGTAATACCAAACCAATAACCAAGGGAGGGAAAAAATACACAAGACTTCCATAACAAATAACAATGCAAATTGACAATACACACCTCATAAGGACATTGGAAATGAAAAACTGATTGCCCACTATTGACACATTATCAAATTGACCAACTCAAATGTACCAAAAAAATGTAAATACCCAGCCTGTTAACCCTTGCTTCACTGCAGGAATTATGGTGATGGCATGATCATGCTACCCCTAGGGTCATAGCAAGTAAAATCCTTGGTCATTAAACTGGTATCTTCGGGGCTTCAGGGCCCTAAAAATAGGGCTTCCCAAGGGAGAGGAGCTGAACTCCCTTGAGGCAGAAGGTAACAACCCTCAGGTAAGCCAAAAAAAAAATTCTCTAGTCTTAGAACGACTAGGTTAGGATAGATAGAATCCTAGGACAGGACAGGAACAAAAAGAGGGTGGGAGAATAGCAGGGGTTACTTATACCTTGTGTTTTAATTAGGTTCCTGTCTGGTTAGGGATAGGGAGGAGCTATCCATTGTTGTGCTGCCATGGATATGGTCAGGTAATATATATATATATATATATATATATATATAGTGTATATGTTCATCACTTCAAATTACCCTTGAAGTGATGAACATAGTCAGGATGCAATAGGAGATACTGGAAGCTATTTTTTGTCATGCTAATAAAGCATCCAATTTGAAATGGTGAAAGTAAGTGTATTATTTCATTAGGACATAGTGGTCCTTTTAATTGGGAGTTGTGTATATGTTCATCACTTCAAATTACCCTTGAAGTGATGAACATAGTCAGGATGCAATAGGAGATACTGAATTGTCATGCTAATAAAGATCCAATTTGAAATGGTGAAAGTAAGTGTATTATTTCATTAGGACATAGTGGTCCTTTTAATTGGGAGTTGTGTCACAGGACTTATTTGAATTGTAAATGAAGCCCCCTTCCCTTATGTCACCAAGGGATATTTATATATATAAAGGAAACCTGTATATTGTATATTATAAGTATGCCAGTTAGCCATTTCCACTCACATTAGCCTCAAACTTTTTTTTTGTTTGAAGGTTAAAATCACATTCAAAAATGCAGAAAATGCTGTCATGTTCACTTATTTGTGATACTTTTTTGGAATTGTGCAATTGTGTAAATAGGCAGGCAGACAGACGGACAGATAATCTCTACATGTCTGCATGCATGACTTTTGCAATCACAGTTGGAAAATACTCACACAAATGAAGTATTTTAATTGTGCCATAAAAAAGGCTTTACTTTTTTTGCTTTATTGCAATACATAGAACATACTAAAATATAATGAGGGTTGAGTTTTTTCCTTTTTTTTTTGTCTAATTACATGGTTTTTCAGTTTGTGAAAATCTGTTTTTAATAAATACATTCTATGCACTAACCCCCTTTAACACAATGTTTCATAAGGAAATGTTACCATTTGTAATTTGTGTTTTACAATATTGTGATATCAAAGATTATTAAATATTTAGCACTTAAGAAAGTGCTGTACAAGGGATATTATTTTATATCTCCATAGGCCTGAACACTAAAACATTTTATTGCTCAATTAATCATATGAACAAATATAAGTGCATAAATTTTTGCAGTTACCGTATATACTCGTGTATAAGTCGATCTCATGTATAAGTCGAGTGCAGTTTTGTGACCAACAATTGTGAAATATGCTATGCCTCGTGGATAAGTCGAGGGTAAAACTTGGGGCTATGAAAGTCTGTGATTTTTATAATTATATACACACACACTCCTACAAACACACACACTGCATTATACACACACACACTCATACAAACACATACTCTGCATTATACACACACACACACTCATATACACATACTCTGCATTATACGCACACACACTCATATACACACACTCTGCATTATACACACACACACACACTCATACACACACTGCATTATACACACACACTCATACACATATTCTGCATTATACACACACACACTCATACAAACAATCTGCATTATACACACACACTCATACAAACACACACTCTACATTATATACGCACACACTCATACAAACACACACTCTGCATTATATAAGTAACAGAGAGCTGTTACATACCTTTCCTGCAGCTCCTGTCAGCTCCCTTCTCCTCCGGTCCGGTCAGCTCCACTGTAAGTCTCGCGAGAGCCGCGGGGTCAGAGCGCGAGACTTACAGTGGAGGAGAAGGGAGCTGAGCAGAGAAGTTCTCTGCCAGCCCCCAACAGGACTTCCGGGTTTGTAATGAGCCCGGCGGTCCTGGTCTGTATTATAGCAATCTAAGTTGCCATAATACAAACACTGACTTGAGTATAAGTCTAGTGGGGGTTTTTCAGCACAAATAATGTGCTGAAAAACTAGACTTATACTTGAGTATATATGGTAGTTTTGTTTGTATGTTAATGTAGTTTTGCCAGTTTATAATTGCTTTATTTGTCAGTAGACAGGTAAGTATGTTATACACTTTTTTCTATAGTTTGTTTTTGTTATAGATTATATAGCCTCTTTTTAAATACATTTTATAACAAAAGGGTTAGTATGATACATTGGGTTGGTAGCTTGGGCTTATGCCTTTCTCTGGGCTTGTATGGCTTTTCATGGAGCATGTTTAACATGGCATTAATACAGTTGTTTATTATTAATATATGTATTGTTATTATAGTAGCCTACTGTACTAGCATCCACATAACCACACAGGGGAAATAGGAACTAAGTGTATGGATTTAATTAAATGTAATTAGGTGTTCATGAATAAACCATGTAATGAAAATGGAGAAAATAACTTTGAAGATTAATGTCTGATTTTTAATAAATGGATGAGAAAGTGAAGCAGAGAACTTTATGGTGAAGAAAAAATATAATCTATTTTGACATGTTATTTGATATGGAATTATTGTCCAATCCTGTTTTACATGAATATCATGTGCATGTTATCCTTTTCTTCTTACCCTTGCAATTAAGCAATAGTCCTAATATAGAGTGTTCGTGCATGAGCAAAACAAACAACATAAACACCTTCCCCGATTTGATGTGTACAAGCAATGCTAACTAATGATTCCATGTTAATCATTTAGAGAAATTAATTAAGAAGCATTGTAATAAAAATATGTTGAATCCAAATTATCACCATAATACATATACATATGTGGACTACTTGAAGAGTTAGTGTGAACAACTTAAATAAATGCACACATATATTGCAGTATCAATATTGAACAAACTAGGTTAATTACACACCTTTGAATCATCATTATTCATCATCATTAATTGACTTGACTTTCTGTAACCTTCAGCCTTGGATATAACTGAAAAACCTTATAACGGCCTCAAATGTTTTTTTTTTATAATTCTTAATTTTAATTTGTATATACAAAGAAAGGACTGAGTACATATGGATAATCCAAATCTATCAGTATACATTTCTGACCTACTATCCAGGTCCTTAAACTAAAATAATCTAAACCTCTGGATGGAGATGAGTAAATGTAGAGATATCTCATCCATCAAATTCTCATTAAAGGGTTACTTCAAGCATCATGACTGGCTCAATTTCCCAGTAATGGGGCATACCATCTTGCAATGGTTTGCCCACTTACCTGAGTACCTGCCAGGCTATGTGGGTCCTCTAGTGGACAGTCATGTCTTCCAGATTCTAAGGAGCTCCGGAAGCTGGAAGCTTATCCCAATGGGTATTCATTGGTTGGCAGCATTAGCTGAACTTTCCCAGTCAATGAATGCAATGCTGTACATAGGGGTAACTGCATAATTGACATTAGCCATCCCAGAACTCTGCATTCTTATTACAATGCCAGTAGGGTTACACATACAGCAGTTTAGGGGTTATAATCTGTGTGTGCATCATTTCAAAGCTAAATTCTGCACATGTAAACTGCAGGAAAGAGGTGGTCTCATATCCCATACTTCTTTAGGGATGCACTATTCCTTTAAAACTCCATTCCCTGTTCCAGTAGACTTTCACCAAGTCTCCATTTATTAAAAGAAACAATTGAAAACTCACTTCTTCTGGAGGGCATTAACAGCTTTGCCATCACAAACCTTAGTAACCCACCTTGCGATCTCTCCAACTTCTATGTCCTCCAAAAAAATTGTTAACTCTTCTAGCAACCTACTATTCCCATCTATGAAATACATCTTACCCTTACCGATTCTGTAATTTTATCCACTCCCTCTAAAATGAAAGCTTGTTTCATCACGGCCTCAGCGCCTTCTGTTTATGTGCATCCAACCCGTCGTGCATCAAATACTTGTTTTACAGTCCACCTAGTTTGGCTGCAGAGTTTGTTGACACTTTATAAATACTTTTACTTGCAATCTAATAATTTTAAACATAATATAATTGTCTTAGTTTAGAAAGTATAAGTCACCTATGCGTTGAGTTTGAATAAGACTATCTAAATAACAGAACCGCTATATTGTTTTCTTGTTACAAATACAATTCCTCACTGTTTCCTATATTACATATTGGACTATTTGCATATAATGCCAGTTCTGACAGATAATTCTTCATTTATTTTAGATAAGGGCATGAGTAGTCAGCCTTTACAGCTAAATCCATGTATATGTTATATTATCCCCATACTGCAAGAGTAATAACTTTATGATAATGGTTTAAAAATTACCATCCTACATAATTTGTCCTGCTTATTTCTCATGTCCATAGAGAGCTTTTAATTATTTTACTTGTTATATAAAACAGTTTCTGCTCCATCTGGGCACCTCCATAGAACACATATTGATGCTTTGCATCATTCTAGCATGCTTTCTAACATGGACTGCTTCACTCTTACATTTTGACATGTCTTCCTTTGGAGCAGCAGCTGTTAGTGTCATTTTGCCGACATTGGACGCACGTGTTCTAGCATCACAATTATGATGCATCACAATAACAATGTTTCTGGACTATTTAAGACCACTCCACAATCTGTTCAGTGCCCAGTCATGTCTTTAATACCCAGGAGTATGTTTGATTCTGATTATTTGTTATTCTGGTTTCTCAGTTCTGTTTATTGTTTACTGTGACCTATGTACTTTATGACCTTGGCCTGTTTCAAATCCCTTGACCTCAGCTTATTCCAATGTATTATATGTCTGTTAGCAGGCTATTTATCTTGCCTTTGTGTGTTAAGTCTGGCCTGGAAAATATTGCTGTATGTTCTGTTTGACACTGTTTGCCCTTGGTTTGCACGTTAGGGTATGCTCACCTTTACAAATGTGGACACATGTATATGCTATTAACATTTCCTTTTTTGTTCATTTTTTTCTTTAATTGAAACATTAGAATTTTGATATTTTTTGTAACCATCTAATTTAAGTAACAGACAGTGTAGGAAAGTGATACTTCTTTAAATGCCCAAATGCTAGTATCCTAAAACAACTGAAGAAGAAAATATCACACTTTCTAATCTTATTTCACAACAAAAAGCTTTCTTTTTTTTCTTCTTCAATAAAAAGAATCATGGCAATAGTTTAGTCAAGTACATGCACCATCATCAAGCTATTAAGCAAGAGTATGCAACCTTCAGCACTCGAGATCTTGTAGACTAAATCTCTCTGATGCATTGCCAGCATTGTGCCTTTAAGAGCATGACTACTATTTTAATACAATATTTGTGCTTTTTCGCCCATAACGCTCAAATTTATAAGTTCACCATTTAACAGATATTCCATGCATAAATGCAATTTTTAAGCACTAAAAAGGTTAATTAACAAAACAGTGTAACCAGTTTAGAGTCAGGAGGCAGGTTGACGGGTTGGAAATAGGTTGGAAGGAGGGACATGTTACTATGGTTAATGTGAAGCTGTTTTGTGGAAGTTTGATAGTTGTTTTTTGGAGTTTGTTGGGGATAGCAGTGATGTAGTAGTACAGGTAAACAGGCAGCCTTACTACATTTTTTTTAAGGCTGCAAGTATGTGCTCTAGGTCCATATTTATTTTATCCTGGGACATGAAGTTTGATCCAGAGAAGCAGAAATCTTTATCTCCATTTCATCTAAGATCCTGGGACATTAAGTATAAAACTGTATATTTTTGCTATTGCTTTTATATTTGTGTTTAGATTAAATTACTTGGATAGTATTTGATATGTTTTAACTACAAGTGTGGTAAATATATGATTAGTAATGCAAAGGATAACTGTCTAGTTAGTATTACAAGTGTTTAGCTAGAACATGTTTATTAATATTTGTTATATTTTCTTTAACATATTTTTATTAAACATTATCTTTTGCTGCACTCTGAGTGATTGTCATTTAGTCTTTACATGTTAGGATATAACTCAGCCGAAATACCTTATACGGCTAATAATCTAAATTTATAGCTGTACAAAATAAAACGGTTGGTTTTGAATGCTTGCAAATATATGTGGGTTTCTATTAACTCTATTGTTAGTGTAACTAGGGGATATCTATTGTTAGTGTAACTAAGTTACACCAGGACACATGACTGGTAGCCATCTTGATGCTCTTTAAAGCATATTGTCGGCAGCCATCTTGGTTCTCTTAAAAGTTTAACACAGGAGTTATTGTGATACATTTTGAATTGTGCAAACTAATTCATCCAAAACCACAACAGAGCATTATGGGATATGTAGTCCACAACATCTGGAGTGCCGAACAATGACAACAACTGTTACAAGGTGTGTTTGTGTGTCTCCTAACACAAATAATATCAGATACGTTAATCTGGAAGATAATTTGTGTAAATCATAATATTGCATCAACAACAATGTTGTAAATATAGATAACAATTTTACAAATGATTTACGTCCAATACATTTTTCTCGAGTATAACATCCCTTTAATGCTTGAAGTTAGTTGGGAACAAAGTATGCTAGTGGCTATTTGTGTAGCTAAAAACTTAGGTATAAACTGCAAATCATTGATATCTGTCATAGTTTTAGATACAGATCCTATTCTTGATAGAGCTATAGGATCATATTGGGGATTTGTGATTTGAAACATGAAAGCCCTCCAGGCTGTGCCATGTACACTGAGAAGATGCAGAGGCTTAAGAAATACAATGTGGTAGGTCATAAAAGTGTCTAATTCCAAGTGCCCGGAGACAAATTATTAATAAGACACTTACCCCTAAGCTAGCAGAGACTATTTTGTGGAAACTGTTAAAAACATTTTCCACGTCTAAGAATTTAAAATTCACCTGGGAGGAAATATCTGTGAATTACTACATCTTTATCCCAAGAAAAGTTATTATCATGAGAAAGTATAGGAGATTTTGGTTTTGTTTACTTTTTTAATATAAAATATTGCATTGCATTGAATATGTTCAATTAAATCCACGATTGATAGCTATCTGCATTAATGGTGTTATTTATTTTTATTTTTTTTCCAAAACAATTCCACACAATCACCAAACCACTGTAGGATTTATTTTAGAATACATTTCTTGGTACATCTTATTAGTATAAATGCAATTTATATAATAATGTTTTTAATAACTCAAAGAAAGTGTAATGTCATAACACTAAATTTATAATTAACCAATCATTACTAAGAAAAAACATATCTTATCAGAAGTGTATGCTTTATAATTTACTTATAATAATCTATATCAAGCAATAAGAAGATACAAATGAGCTATTGTTTTGGGCCTTAATTTATTATCTGGTATCGGCTGTAAAAATCTGATTTATAACAAGAATTGTTTTATTATCATTTAACTCAGTAATATAGAAACACATTAACTAGTTTATGTTTTGTTACAGAATTGGTGGAGCTCTATCAAAATAAATCTACATTAATGCTGGTGTAACATGATCTTAAACTCCTTTAAGGTTTTATTTGCTTCTCTAAAGTTAATTAAACATCTGCTGTTAATTTTTGTATAGGTATTAATTGTATACATAATCATTAAATAATGGCAGATAAAAGCATAATAAAATTGGAAAATTATGATCACATAAGGATTGATACTTTACAAATAAATCACAAACTATTTATAGAACAATAAAAGTTAACTTAATGAACTAAATAGATTAAAAAGCCTTTAAAAATAAAACCATCAAGAACACATTATATTTTTTAATATAAATATGTATAAATAAGATTCGGAAGAGCAATGATAGTAGAGACAAATTCAACATACAAAAGAAATAAAATGACAATCAACACAAAACAAGATCTAATATTTTAGAAAAAAAAATCATTAAGGGATTTATCATGATTAAGAGAGATTCCTGTTCTATTGTGTTTTATACACCACCTCCAATAGACTGTAAGCTCGTTTGAGCAGGGTCCTCTTCAACCTAACGTTCCTGTAAGTTTTCTTGTAATTGTCCTATTTATATTTAATTCCCCCCCACCCCCCCCTACAATATTGTAAAGTGCTATGGAATCTGTTGGTGCTTTATGAATGGCAATAATAATAATAATAATAATAATAATAAATCTCAGACATATTGATTCATTCCGGTGTAGATTAAAGTTAAGCTATTCATTACACATTAAGAAGTGGATGGAGGTAACTAGTACATTAACTTACAGATTTAAAGCCAAAATACCAAAGAAAAAAGCTTTGGAAATTATATACAACCTGATTGTTTTGATTTAAGTTGGTTTTGAGTCAACACAACTCTCTGTCTAATCAGTGTTTGGTGCAATATGTAGGGTAAGTTACAGTTAGGCTAGATGTTCTTTTTTAATTAAGCATGTTTAGCTTATTAATATTATTTATTTATTTATTACTAATAAGTAGTTTTACTTTGAACGCCCTTTCCTGCCATCATCCAGTGCTTCCTTTTCTCTTGTAAAAGTATATATGATAAATTAACATGATGTCATGATGTCATAAGGACACTTAGAGGTGATGAAGACACAGCTCAAACAAGGTGTATTGCCCAGGGTCACTTACAGTTGAGGTATACAGCAGTGGCATTACCACTTTTCTAACCAGTCAATTTCTTTGTTATAGTAAAAGGACAATTATAAATCTTTACAGAAAAAAAATAATTTAGAGGTGGGAAATGTAAATGTAAAATGGATTAAGGAAAGACAGGAACATTGGTTGCTAGGGCTACTGCAATATATATAGAGATAGAGAGAAATTGACTTCCTTGAGTTCATGTATATTATACAGGAAAATCTATTTTTATAGCCACTAAAACATGCAAATATCTATTTTTTTATTATTTAATTAATGAAGATAATGTTTATGTTGTCACTGTCTGCCATCTGCTATTTGTGTTAGTGAACAGTCACCACTTATTAGGTTTATTCTATTCCATAACAGTAATGCAGAACTATAGGCATGAATAATGGCACATTTTATATTTTATTTTTTGTAATCAGACATAAGGTATATCAAGCACCAGTGGGAATATGTAGGAGTGTGCACACTCAAATGTAGCAAAAGAAATATAATTTTTTTTTTTACCTAGTGCAACATAAGTATATAGACTGCTATGGCTGGATTGGCAAAAAATCAACATGCTAAAAAGAAAAGGTACACTGTGCAGCTTAGATAAACAGACCCACAGGTGAAACCTATATTAATTAGAAGACCATGCCAAAATTGAAATGTTTCGGGACCCGTGTCCCTTTATCAATGTAACAATTACCTGTATCAAGTCTAAAGTTATCATTCATTATTGCACATATACCTACTTAGTAATCAAGCAACATTTGTAATCGTAGTAGAAGGAAATTTGGACAATTAATTAAAGGAGAAATGTCAATGTCAGGAATTTTAATATTGCATTTTCTTATCCGCTATATTTAAAGAGGAATGGTAATTTCAAGATAAGTGACAAATACTTGTTCATTCATCCCAGTAAACCCTATTTCAACATTTACTAGGATAAATAAGTAGAGCAGCAGAGGAAAGTAAAAAAAATAAATATCTCTGCTGCACCTCTGTGTTAAAGGATGTTATTGGGTATCCAACAGAGAAATGTCATAATTCTGCTTACATTTTCTCCAGCAATGCTTAATGCACTGTGTATACGTCTCCAGCTGAAGTGGTAGAGGTTAACACGGTGAGGGATTCTAAGCATGTGTGGGATAAGCATAAGGCTATCCTATCTATAAGATAAGGCCAGGGACTAATGAAAGTATTTAGAAAATTGGGCAGACTAGATGGGCCAAATGGTTCTTACCTGCCGTGACATTCTATATTTCTGCTTTTCTACAGGGCACTGCAAGAGCTAACTAATTGATGTAGTTTGTCTGGAATGGACTAATAAGTAATGTGATGAAAGTGTTTTTAAAAACATTTAGCGCAACCAACAGCTACATTTTAGTTAGTTATTTGATTGTGCTACAAGTGAGAAAGCTATAATCCTTCTGTAATTTATATGTATTAGCTGTGTAAAATAAAAATAATTGTAGAGATTGACACCCTTTATTTTGCAGCTAAGTATCTCCAACCTTTCCCTGATGATCACTATTTTAAGCTCTATACTTAGTACTCTTAAGTCAGAATAGACAGAACAGAGAAGAGAGGATTTTGAACAAAGTTTCAATTTTCTTGTCCTCTTTAGTTACAAGGATTGCCTAATTATTTACTATCACTTTAATATAACTTTAAAGAAAAAAGTAGGGTCACATAAAAAAAATGATAACATGCAATATGTTTACATGTTTTATTCAATGGTGTGATTTCCATAAAATTGATGGTCCTACTTTTGATTTTGTTTAGAAATATAAGCAAAATTTGAGATTAAATTATTATTTTGACAAGTTAGACTTTAACAATGCACACACGTTGAGGTGCGTCATGACGTAGGCGGGTGAACGCACGCATCCGAGAGCGGGGAAGTGGAGCTTCGATGGAGGGATGACCACGAACAAACAGTAGACAAGCTGAGATATCATATGAGATGCAGAGGAAAATACCAATTGCAGTTCGACTCAATCAGTGGTGTGTAACCAGAATAAGTGGAGGCTGGAACAGTAAGCAGACCCAAAGAAAAAAAGAAGGACAAAAAAGAGAAGACCTAAAACTTCAGTATGGGTGAGATTTGCACAAAAAGGTACTGAGACACTATAAATAAAATTTATGAGCTAAGATCTCATGGAGTGAAAAAGAGTTATCGATAGAAATTTAAATAAGAGTTAATTAAGAAGAATAAATATTCCTCATCGACTCTTTTACCACCCCCACCCCCTACAACAAACCTGGAAGGTTTGTAAGTGTACAGATTAGGTAAACACAGAAGTTTGTAAAATGATTTTTTTTTTTTTTTTAAATCTTCTGTGTGATTGTAAGGATGTTATGGATAGTTTGTAAAATTGTTGACGGGCATTCCAGGATTATTTAAAAAAAGAACAAATCCAAGTGGTGTTTGTTCAGGATACCCACTGGTGCCAGAGAGATGAAAACAGATGGCATAGTAAAGAATTTCCACTTAAAATGTGTGCCTCTAGAAGCATTGGGAAAAAAAGTGGGGTTGCAATTATTTTTTCGAGGGATTTAAAAGTCAATAATAAATATAAAGATCAAGATCCAGAAGGAAGGTTTATTATTACAGTTTGTACGATAAATGATGAAATATTTATGTTAGTAAACACATATCTTCCTAATAAAAATACAATGAGTCTCCTGAGACAGATATTAAATAGAGTTGAAAAGATGGCGATGGGTCTTATAGCAGGAGATTTTAACTGTATACATGATACTAGACCAAATTTCATACAATAAAATCTGTACAGATAAAGGCACCCAAAGAGATATCAAAATATTTAATAAGTTAATGAAAAAGGAACATTTATATGATATATGGAGATTTAATAATCCCCTAATAAGAGAATAAACATTATATTCATGGTCTCATGATTTATACTCTAGATTAGATTTTTTTGGGGGGGAGAAGTAAATTTAGTGGAAAGAACTCATGAAAATAATATTTCTAATTCCTTTATGTGGAAACAAATATCTGCTATATGGAATAAAATCAATAGGAGATTAGGACTGAGAAACAGAAACAAACAAAATGTGATGGTGATTGAGAGGATTATGACCAATATGTTGTTAAACACATGGAAATACAGAAATATAATCACTATCAAAGATTTAGTTTTAAATAATGAATAAAAATCATTTAAGAGTATAATACAAGAAATACACCTGACAGTGGCAGAAAATTTCACATACAAAAAAGTTAAACATTTTTTGGATGGAATCATTTATAAATTGATGAAAGGATTTCTACAGGACAGTACATCAAAAAAAATATTTTCACGATGCATAAAACTTATTTTTTATTAATATTTCTCAAATATTAACAGTTAAGCATTTCCTCAACCCAGTTAAAGCTATGGAAGCAGTCAATATGACGAGATGTGCAAGAAAGATAAGTAGAAAGTAATTTTTATAGACCAAAATTCTGTTAATATACACTATGATTGGCAATTAAAGTAGTTTTCTTCTGGGAAATGATTAGCAATCCACAGTTTTTCCAAACTGATCGAAAGGTTTGGAAATTTAATTTCTCTGACCTTGGTATGAGCAATAATTATATGTTTTGTTTTATGTTTTAAATATTTATATTTAAAGGGACACTATAGTCACCAGAACAACCACAGCTTAATGTAGTATAACTAGTCCCTGCAGGCATTTTCATGTAAACGCTACCTTTTCAGAAAAAGGCAGTGTTTACATTACAGCCTAGGGATACCTCAAGAGGCCACTCCTCAGATGGCAACTAAAGGTGCTTCCTGGGACAGTTGTATTATCTTTTAATGGGAGATAGGAGGAGCCAATTAAATTGTGGTTTTAACATTATATGATCAGGAATACATGTTGTATTCCTGACTCTATAGTATTTCTTTAAGTGAATATTAATGCTATATTAATACTGAATGGTATTGAAAATCAATTAGTTGGACGAGTCATGTATAAGAGATATTTATTATTATTACAAGTATTTATACAGTACTACCATATTCCACAGTGCTATACAACTGGGGAAAAGACAGTACAATATAAACAGACCAATACAAATGGTATAGAGAGCTTTTTTTCCATGAGCCATTAAAGCTCTTTTGTACAAAGTATTAGATATTCCATTAGCTGGAGCTGTAACAAGAGGTAGCAGATTGAAGATAAGAAAGAAGAACACTTATCTTCACAGCACCTCCATGTTCATGGAGATGGCATTACCCTATCTCAATAGCTCTGGCATCTGTAGTGAAATGCCACATGAGAGCATGCATGCCTGTGCATTTTTTCAATAGTGCAATATGCACATGTAGCACTGTGAGGGTTAAATTAATTTGCATTGTATGCCATGGTGGTGGTTTAGAATTAAAAAATTAAATAAAACACATTGCATGGAGAGTTGAAATTTAATTATCTGTATTAAAAACCGAGGAATGACAGTTCCACTTTAAGAACACACAATGAGTATTTGCACACTCGTTGTTGTTGTTTTTTCACATACACTCATCTACATATTGTACTGTTGTGCATAAACACTCTTAGAGCTGTTTTCAATGGATACAAGCTTTGTGTGAGATTTTAAGACTAAATAGAACTTATGTTTATTATTATGATTTGTTTTTGTGATTGCCTTGATTATTAATAGCAGCAAGTTCCTGTGATGTGCACATGATTTCCTATAATAAGCACTGCATGTTAACAGTTATTTTTTCCGAGCATTACATTTTAATAGATCGTGCCCCATGTGAAGTGACTGTGAGTGAAATCTTTAGCCAGCGTTCATTGTAAGTGACAAATCATATATTCAAGAATTTTCTGATGAAACGGAGCATGATAATTACAAAATACTAGTGTTCTCTGCTTCCCACGTGACATTTGTTGTTTTATAGGAAGGTGTGTGGTAATTCTAAATTGGCACAAGTGATTGTGTTGAAGAAGCTTGCAGTTGTAAAATGTGTGATAATGTCACTCTTCCTCAATTTCTAGAATAAGTCTCCGTTATTGGAGTTTAAAAAAAAAACACATTTCAATTCCTTCTACAACTGTGACAGTCATCTGCTGCAATGTGTTGCCAAAAATGACAAAAATGTAATTAAACATTGAGTGAATGTGGAACAGGTGAAACTAAGTAATGTGAACAAGTGTTTGAATGTATGATACATTTTTACTTTTCACTGAGAAGTTATGTTTTCAGGATATAAATGTCTATAACTGTTTATTTGTCTTTTTTCTTTTTAATACAGAAATATATTTTCTGAACATATTTGCTAAATGCCAAATGGAAGTGATTTGAAAACCAAAATGTGCTCATATGGAAAAGTTCCCTGGTTCAGCTACAATCACACATTGACTATTTGTGGCCTCCATTTTGAAATGTAGGATTGTTAGTAAATATATAACCCGGCATTTGTGTTTTTACAAATTATAATAAAATAGAAGAGCTGTTCTAAACTGAAAACCAATCTTAAAAATGTAGGTTTTGAACTCTACTATTTTGGCTTACATTTTGAAAGTCCTTCTTAACTTACCTCATCACATTATGTAGTGAATAAACAATGTAATTCTACTTCATGGATATAAAAAGAAATGTCACGTATAAGCATATAACCATCATTAAACTAGTATATTAGACTATAATCCCAACAGAGATACACATTAAAGACTAAAACTCTGAACAGACAAAATGATGTACCGTTGTAAAGGTAGGCAACAGCTAGACCCTTTCTAAAACTAAAATTATAAATCAATTAATTCTTAAATTAGTAGTATTCAAGGATTATTATTTGGGTAAAATACATTGAGAAATATTGGAGTGGGGCCTTTTAGAAGATCTCACTTGTTGCTTCTCTTAGGTCCTCCCTCAAAACTGTGTAAACTTTTCCACATATGTGTCTTTTGATTTGTAATTTAATATTAATTGCAAATAAATTATATTTTTTCTGGATTTTCTGAAGCAATGTGTTGATTAAATTTGCTTTTTGTAGAACTTTTGACAACATACCCTCAAATTTGGGGCATTTTTTCCCAATACTACTATGCAAAGCCAGTGAAAGTTGATTCTCAAACAAAACACATTTCAAACATGATATACCATCTTTTACTTGCAGATATGCAATATATGGACTCATTATACAAATCCCACTGATTAAAATGACAGGAAATGTGATGCAATATTCTGCACATCACCATTAAAGCATGTGTTTCTCTATATAGGTTTATATGTTATCACATTTTTACTGAAAACACACACATTAATTTTTTTATTTAAAAAACTTGTTTTTTTCCTTTTAAATTTGCTTACTTTCACTTATTTTCTAGTTATAAACTATATATTTTTTTAACAAAACCTTTTGTGTTTTGTCACAATTGAAACCCTATGACAGTAGTAGGCAACCTTCGGCACTTCAGATGTTTTGGACTACATCTCTTATAATGCTTCTAAAGCCATAACATAGGCCTATGATATTTTGGAAATCATCTGTCAATTCTTTTAGTTTAGATCTAAAATGTGTAGACACCACAAAATGTATATTTTGTTAATAATATTGGCATTAATATAACTCCAACATACTCTGCTAAACTATATAATAGTAAACTCAAGACAAGGTGCTGCAGCAACTAAAGAAAGTTAATATAAACAAAGCTCCGGGGCTTGACGGTATCCATCCATGAGTACTTAAGGAACTAAGTGTAGAAATAAGTGAACCTCTGTTTTTAATCTTTCAAGATTCTTTTCTTTCAGGAAGAGTTCCGGAGGATTGAAGGAAGGCAGATGTGGTTCCTATATTCAAAAGGGGTTCAAAATCCTTGCCTGGAAATTATAAAACCTGTGAGCTTAACTTCTGTGGCTGGGAAAATATTTGAAAGGTTATTAAGGATAATATTCAAGTATTCCTTGAGAAGAACATGTTTATCAGCAAAAATCAGCATGGTTTTATGAAGCACAGGTCATGTCAAACTAACTTGATTGTGTTCTACAAAGAAGTAAGTAGAAGTATAGATCAGAGTATTGAAGTGGATGTGATCTATTTGGATTTTACCAAGGCATTTGATACAGTTCCACACAATAGATTAGTGTTCAAACTCAAAGAAATCGGTCTAGATGAAAATGCTTGTTCTTGGGTAGAACATTGGCTTAACAATAGAGTACAAAGAGTTGTCATTAATGGTAAATTTTCAAGCTGGACAGAGGTGGCAAGTAATGTCCCTCAGGGTTCTGTTCTGGAACCCCTTCTATTAATCATGTTTATAAATGATCTTGAAAAAACATTGAAAGTTTGCAGATGACACAAAACTGTAAAATAATACAATGTGAGCAAGATATTACTTTGCTGCAGAGGGATTTAGATAGACTGGGGGACTGGGCACTCAAATGGCAGATGAAATTTAATGTTGAAAAATGCAAAGTTATGCACTTCGGCGTAAAGAATACACAAGCAACGTATACCTTTAATGGAACTGAATTAGGGATAACAACACATGAAAAGGACTTGGGAATTGTTATGGACAACAAACTATGCAACAATGTGCAATGTCAGTCAGCAGTGGCTAAGGCCAGTGAGGTATTGTCATGCATGAAAAAGGGCATTCATTCTTGGGATGAGAATATCATTTTGCCTCTCTATATATCACTGGTAAGACCCCATATTGAATATGCTGTACAATTTTGGGCACCTGTTCTAAAGAAGGATATTATGGCACTAGAAAAAATGCAGAGGTGGGCTACAAAAAAAATAAAAGGAATGGAACAATGGAAAGGTTAACAAATTTAAACCTATTTAGTTTAGAAAAACATTGCCTGAGAGGGGATATGATAACATTATACAAATATATTCGGGGCCAGTACAAACAATTGTGTGGAAATCTATTCACAAACCGGACTTTACATAGGACACCAGGTCATGAGTTTGGACTGGAAGAAAGAAGATTTCTTCTAAGGCAAAAGAAAGGTTTTTTTACTGTAAGAACAATAAGGATGTGGAATTCTTTGCCTGAAGAAGTGGTTTTATCAGAGTCCATACAGATGTTCAAACAGCTACTAGATGCATACTTGCAAAAACAGAATATTCAAGGATATAATCTTTCAATGTAGGGTAATAACTGTGTGATCCAAGGATAAATCTGATTGCCATTCTGGGTCAAGAAGGAAATTTTTTTTCCTAGCATGTTGCAAAATTGGAAGTGCTTCAAACTGGGTTTTTGTTGCCTTGCAGCAAAAAACAATGTGAGGAAGGCTGAACTTGATGTACGCAAGTCTCTTTTCAGCAATGTAACTATGTAAAATGGGGATATTACAATAATCAAGAAACAAACTATTGTGTTTTAATGTGTGTTTACTAGAAAAAAGATATTGATGTCCCTAATTTAAATGTGCTTATAATCTACATACTTCACAACTCCTCTCACTCTAGTTATTGTAAAAATATACTATGTTGAAGAAAACGAAATCTTTACCATCCTTAGGGAAACATCTGTAAACCTTTTAAGAAATCTACTATTATATGTACTTGGAACAGATCTAATGTCCTCTTTGATCCATTCTATTGTAAAGAGACTGAGGGCAAAATAAAATCTTCAAATACTATTAAAAAAAGCATGCACCAATGTTAGATCTTGAATGTAGCTTGAAAAATGGCAACCCTAAAGGGTTTACAATGCATGTAAATAATTCTCCCAGTAATTTAGTAATCCTGTTTGAACATATATTTAATATAGTTATGTATTAGATACACTATTAAACTTATGTTCATAACATATTTTTTTGTGTTAGCATTTCTGTTTGGTAATTTAACCAAGCAACTGTGATTAATATTAACTAAAAATATTGATAAAAATCTGTTGAAATTGATAGCACAAAGAAGATATTCTAAGTGTTTTTATGGTAATTGTCCGCAAAATATATTGTTCTCAAGTCTCAGTGGACGACCTCTGATGACACTGTTTCTGTCTCTTCAGCTACTTTCTCACGCCATGTCTTACAAGGAGGGGGCATAATTAAAATAGTGACAGTTGAAAATAGTGTCTGCTGCTAGGGAGTGTACTCCATGGTACTGTTCTGAGATTGGTGTCCCAGCACTGTCTTTGAAACCTGCAAGAAACCTGCACTCCAGAGTATAATATGTGTTGCTTGGTACTGATGCGCAAATAATATATAAAGCAAAATGTAAGAGCACTTCAAGGACTTTCTTAGTAGGTAAACATAAAACGTAGCTTTTATTCAGCTTCCATTAAATAAAATATCGATGTTTCAGTTTTGGTACAAAACCTTCATCAGGACCTTTTTGTACCAAAACTGAAACTGATTACATTATCATATAACTATGATGTTATTTTATTTGTATCTACTAAGAAAGTCCTTGGTGTGCTATTACTTTGTCATCTCTTATGGATGTCCCACCTGGAATCTGGTCTAATAATGTATAAATATATATCGATTAATAATTATACATGTTATAAAACCAGATTCCAGGTGGGAGACCTGAGATTGCTATCCAGAAGAGTTTAGTTCTAGGACCAGCAAAGATACTGCACAGAAACCTTTAAACTCCCAGGCCTGAGAATGAGGAATGCACACACACACACACACACACACACACACACACACACACAAAATGATGTATATGATTTATACACAGGCATATAAACATACAAGTAACATAATAAAAAGACTGAACAACTTCTAAAGTACTTGTTTGTGGTAGTCTGCCAATGTTTTTAAATATTGTTTAGTTTCTTCAATATGATGAGAGGAAAATATCTAACTGTTTTCAATGTGATTTAACAAGAGAAAACAGGTCAATCAGCTTTTCTCATCATATAAGTGTTGATCGTCTTTGCCACATGAGGATTGCATGATACTGGCAATTAAATTTACTTACCAGCACTGCAGTTTCATTATTGTTCAATGTAGGGAATTGGCATTTGATGAAACCCCTAGCTGATTTTGTTTTTCTTTTATATCTTATTTAGCACTGTTTCCCCCCTTTTTTTATTTGTTGTATGGACAATGCTTGTGAAGTTACTTCATGTCATGAAATAAATCCTGGCAGAGCATGAACGTGTATTTGTGATGTCTCTATTAGTGATTTCATTTTTATGCTATAGGGTAGATACCAAGTCAGTTGAAAATGAATCTGTGGATATTTTTACAACAGTCGAATATTACAAACCTGAATAGCACTAACACAATCAGAAATTATTATATTGTTGTCCATCATCCGTGCTGGAAATGATAAAGTATTGTCCTGATTCAATCCTGACAACGTTAAGAAATATTTTGAATTATTAAAACATTACATAACTAGCGGTATATATTAGAGTTGCTATAGAATATAGAATGCACACTATAACAATCTCAAAAAACTTAGCTTTATTATTTACAAAAAGTACCAAAGTGAAAACATACAAGAAAAATAAGCACAATGACAGAAGCAAGGGCAAATACAATAATGTAATGGTAAAATACCAAAAAGATTCTCACAAGCCACAAGACAGAAACACGAGTCACCAAACCCCCCCCCCAACGTTTCGGCACCAATTGGCTGCCTTTATCATGGGTACCCTTGATAAAGGCAGCCAGTTGGTGCCAAAACGCTGGGGGGGGGGGTTTGGTACCCTTGACTATAGACTCATTGGAGATCCATATACAGCCAAGGGTCCCAAAGTGAAGAGCAAAAAAACAGTCTTATATTGATACACCAAGCATTTTTACTGATGGCATGGTCTGCTACATATATAGCGCTTGTGAATAAGCACCTCTTTTGTGAATATGTTTATTCGCTTTTGATTTGTTTGTATTAGAGGTTTTATACTATTGGTGCCCTTTGTCTACTCTGTGCTTTTTTTTCAGACCACTGCTTAGTTCTATATACACATTGGAAGATACGAGTTGTTCCTTCAAGAGCACGTCATTGGACTATTATTGGGACTCTGTTTAGTGGACTAGCCCTGCAGTTCTTTTGAAATGTTGACTTAGCCTGGCTCTAAGCCAAATGTATTTATTTTTCACTTATTGCCATCATTCTTTTGATCAAATCATTAAAATACTGAAAACTGCAACAATTCACTTTTGGGATATCTGTTGTATAGTTTTGGTTTTATTGGGCTAAATTGTATGTATGCTGTACACACACACACACATACACACTCTCTCTCTCTCTCTGGCAGATATTGTTTGCAATAAGCACAGTTTATGTTCACAGTTGCCAATGGTCTTGGTGTATGAAGTAAAATCTCTAACACGTATATTAATGGCAGTTAAAGTAGCTCATAGTGATACATTTTGTGATGCAATGCAATTTGATACTATCTGATGAGTGAAGGCTTACTTGTTATATGATGAATAAAACCTTACTTTCAGTTAATACATGTCACGGATGTATTAATACATGTATAGCTACTTACAATAAAAATGTGGATCACGGGTATTTCTCTAGCAACTTGGCTTATGTTAGAATGTTTATTATTGGACTACAATTTGACAAGAGGTAAATACAATAATTAAGGTTTACCACAAACATGTATAAGGTAATAATGAGATTTGTTATTGCATTAACTTACATTTCTCTGTTTCTCATTTTGAATTATGTGACAGTTTCTCGAATGATTCCTAAAGGTATAGGTTCCCAGCAACTCAATTGCTGAATACCCAATACTGTTCAATAAATGGAATGAAGGTCTCATAAATCTTACTATAAAAATCATTTTTAAATGATTTTAAATAGCAACGTGCCTTTTTAAAACAAAATGTCAGTTTTACATACTAAATTGCAAGTCTCATGAGTTTATTAATTAACTAAATATGGAAACGTGGAAATAGATGCTTAATTTGTCTTTTGCAGCCATCCTTTTTATTTTAACTTTGTTTCCTTGTTGTAAATTTGTACTAACCTTACAACAAATTAAAATAACAATGGTGCCAGAAAACAAGAAACAAAATTGTCACAACCTTGTTGTTTGTTTGTTTGTTGTTTTACAAGGAGATATGAAAAATTATCAAATATAGTACAGTTTGAAACAATTGTTGAAGAGAGCTTTATAACTAGAAATAAATTAGCCATCTGTACTAATTGTCTCAGATTATAGATAGACCAAAAAAGAAAATTGAAAACACAAAACTTACTTAAAGGGATACTGTAGTGCCAGGAATACAAAGCTGTATTCCTGGCACTACCGATCCCTCAGCCACCCCACTCCATTGCTTCCTCCCTTTATTTATTTACCTTATTCCAGCGTAGATATCCCTCGGTGCTGGGTCAAAGCTCTGCCCACTTCTCTGTCCTGCGAGGACTTGGATTAGACCTCCCTAGAGGAAAGCATGCTTTCCTATGGTGAAAAATCTGATGCTGAGCATGAGGACGTCCAGGTCCAGATAACGGACCAAAAGTCTGTTACAATTCTGGAAGCGCCCCCAGTGGCTGTCTGGTACTGCAATGTTTTGCATTGCAGCACTAGGTTCAAAAGGGACACAGCACCCAGACCACTTCAATGAGCTGAAGTGGTCTGGGTGCCTACATTGTCCCTTTAATTTACATATCAGAAAATAAACAAAAACAAAAAAAAGAGATGTCCAGCACACCTTACAGTAAAAAAAAAATTCCTTTATTGGCAATCAACATTGTTTTGACTGTATGTATTTATCAAGCAATGTAAACTCCTCCCCTAACCATACACTCCACAGCTCAAATACAATGTAACTAAAATTCTCTTTAGTAGATATACCCCAAATGAAAACTTGCATTCATTTAATTATGCATTTTTGAAATTGTTATATCTAAAAGCTGCTTGGAAAAACTGCAGATCTCTTGTCAGCTGCCTTTACAAGCCATCATCTTCTAACCTTGCACAGACTTTATGAGACAGTTCAATCATGGCCCATCCAATGAAGCACAGTGATCAGACTTTACACGGCAGGTGCTTTGGGCAATTGCTGCCTTTTGAGTTCAGTGCAAATAATCTAACCAAACCAGGAAGTAATAGAACCTGTTGAAAAGCCATGGGGGTGTAACAAGCATAATTTATAATAGTGTCAAATTCTATTGAAATCTGCACTATTTCAAAAATGAAAAAAGAGGACACACTCTTCACACATAAAGCTTTTCAGCAAGCTAAACTGATTTAGGGGTCTAGATTGTCACTTTAATTTCTACCATCTTAATCTCATGATCAAGTAAGGGGTGTATTAAGCCCATTCAAAGTTACTGTTTCCATAGTGATAGTAACCATAGTTATGGAAACAACAACAACAAAGTGCAATCTGCTAAACAATTACATCAGTTAGTACAATTCATCCAAGACAATGTGATATGTTACAATGTGATATATAAAGCACATAATAGCTGGACTGTCTTTCTGGCATTTTGGTGTTATAATTAGATTGAATTTCTATATACCAAAATCTATAGAAGTTCTGGATGTTTGCAGACTGATTCTTTGTAATCTCTATATACAGTCAGGTCCAGAAATATTGGGACATCGGCACAATTCTAGTATTTTTGGCTCTATACACCAATACAATGGGTTTGAAATGAAACAAACAAGATGTGCTTTAACTGCAGACTTTCAGCTTTAATTTGAGGGTATTTACATCCAAATCAGGTGAACGGTGTAGGAAATACAATAGTTTGTATATGTGCCTCCCACTTTTTAAGGGACCAAAAGTAATGGGACAGATTAACAGTCATAAATCAAACTTTTACTTTTTAATACATGGTTGCAAATTCTTTGCCGTCAATTACAGCCTGAAGTCTGGAACGCATAGACATCACCAGACGCTGGGTTTCATCCCTGGTGATGCTCTACCAGGCCTCTACTGCAACTGTCTTCAGTTCCTGCTTGTTCTTGGGGCATTTTCCCTTCAGTTTTGTCTTCATCAAGTGAAATGCATGCTCAATTGGATTCAGGTCAGGTGATTGACTTGGCCATTGCGTAACATTCCACTTCTTTCCCTTAAAAAACTCTTTGGTTGCTTTTGCACTATGAAGCGCCGTCCAATGAGTTCTGAAGCATTTGGCTGAATATGAGCAGATAATATTGCCCGAAACACTTCAGAATTCATCCTGCTGGTTTTGTCAGCAGTCACATCATCAATAAATACAATAGAACCAGTTCCATTGGCAGCCATACATGCCCACGCCATGACACTACCACCACCATGCTTCACTGATGAGGTGGTATGCTTTGGATCATGAGCAGTAACTTTCCTTCTCTATACTCTTCTCTTCCCATCACTCTGGTACAAGTTGGAAGTATTTCCCAAGTAAGTGGATTAATCTCATAAGAGCAAGCATTACGCTGCTACTAGGATAGGACCTGCCGAATATGGGGTACTTTGACGTAGTTGGCAGCCTTATGCAATGTATGATCATATAATGTAACTAAACCCCCATAATTTTTTGCCTAGGTGAGATGTTTTTAAATAAAACTATTACAATCTCTAAGATTTGAAATCATTGTTTAGTGAATAAGAGAGTGCGCTGGATTCTGTATTTTGTATATTTTGGCCCCAGCAGCACCCTATAATCCTATAATGTTCAGGTGAGTGCAGCCCTCTTGGTTTCTTGCACTTACTGCCTCTGGCTGTAGCTAGTTATCTAGATATAGCAGCAAGCTAAATCTAGTCTCACACTAAAATCACTGTCCCAGACTATCTCCCACTCACACACAGTCATAGCTAGGGTAAGACACACTGTGTCACTGCTGTTACTTCTCCTTCAGTAGCTACAGTCAAAGTCTCTGGAAAAATCATGAATGGAAGTATAGATTGTTTTACTACTGTTCCCAAACCATCAATTATTATTTTTGCTACTTCTTGATTGGACAAGCGATCCAGACCACATTATTTGGTAAATCCATCATGGATTATTTGTCTCCACCCCTTCTCCATTCAATCCCTGTTTTTTTTTTTTGTTTTTTTTATTCTGCTGCAAATCAAGAACTGAAATGAGCATGTCCAGGCTTACATTAGTTGGATCCCCTATGATTTTGTCCATTCACGCAACTGGCCCAAATTATGCCGAATAGCTGTTTGGACTGTAACTAATCTCCATGACTACTCGTTATTATGATGTTCTAGTTTCAAACACTATCAGTCTACTGTACATGCTTTAAAAGCAAAATGATATGATCATATATAACAAATGCTTCCTGTTGAATTAAATTGTATACTTTAAATAAATATATGTTCTACATGTTAAGGAAGCACCATTATTATTTTGACTGTTTTCCAGTTAGAACTAAATTCAATCTGAGATAAAAAATAAAATAAAAAAAGGATATGCAAAAACATTAGATCGAATATTTTACTTGGTTAGATCACCAAGTAGACTTGCTTTGCTGTCTTTCTATCACTTCTTGCTTCTTTGAGGAAAGTCTTGTGGAAAAGGTCTTCCATGAGATCTGAATGTCTATGTGCAACTAGCGGACAGCAATTGTAAAACTGGTTAAATCCCTTTTTTCAAAAGTCAAGTTCTGAGGACCAGCTCAGTAACTTTTCTTTAAAGGGCTTCATAACGTCCTGGTCTAACAGACTAGACTGTGATACTATGGAGAGAGGTGGTTGCTATGCATTTCTGTTCTTCATCTCTGATAAATTGACACTGAGCAGCATTGTACCATTGGGGACCTGTTAGCAAGAACGCCTGACTAAAGCATTATGCCTTATAACTCTTCTTTTGATATAGATTGTATAAAGAAAATACGACAGGAGGGTTAGCATAAATGAACCAGAGAATGGCAGGCAAGTTGAAGTAAAGGTATATGTGCTCATGTGTTTTTTTGTTTTTGTATTTGTTCAAGAAGAATGTTTTATTTATTTACTACAAGGCTACAAAGCTGCATTTGTAAAGAAAAACTGACTAATTCAAGTCCTTTAGTGCAAGACATGCTGTTAAAAAACCTTTTGAGTAAAACAGCTGCTTTACTGTTGACTCTTTGTTAGAACACACAGACTGCTTCAATATAGTATGGCACATAGAAGAACTCATCATTTTCATTATTCCATTGTAAAAATAATATTTTAGAGTAGTGCTCGTTTCTTTATTACCATAAGCAACATAACATCCAAGAATCATCTTATGGTAATGTAGGAACTTAACTGGTAGTCAGACCATCTTGAAATCATGTCTATCTTTTGTGGTCTGGAAATAGTCATTAGGTGTAAAGTTTGGGGTGGGTTCATTTTATCAACTCTTTGTTTCACCGTATTTTGGCATCTGCCAAGACCTGCCTGAATTTAATATAATGTGTTTATAGTGAAACATAGAAACATAGAATGTGACGGTAGATAAGAACCATTCGGCCCATCTAGTCTGCCCAATTTTCTAAATACTTTCATTAGTCCCTAGTCTTATCTTATAGTTAGGATAGCCTTATGCCTATCCCATGAATGCTTAAGCTCCTTTACTGTGTTAACCTCTACCACTTCAGCTGGAAGGCTATTCCATGCATCCACTACCCTCTCAGTAAAGTAATACTTCCTGATATTATTTTTAAACCTTTGTCCCTCTAATTTAAGACTATGTCCTCTTGTTGTGGTAGTTTTTCTTCTTTTAAATACAGTCTCCTCCTTTACTGTGTTGATCCCCTTTATGTAGTTAAATGTTTCTATCATATCCCCCCTGTCTCGTCTTTCCTCCAAGCAATACATGTTAAGATCCTTTAACCTTTCCTGGTAAGTTGTATCCTGCAATTCATGAGCCAGTTTAGTAGCCCTTCTCTGAACCCTCTCTAAGGTATCAATATCCTTCTGAAGATACGTTCTCCAGTACTGTGTACAACAGTCCAAGTGAGGTCTCACTAGTGTTCTGTACAATGGCATGAGCACTTCCCTCTTTCTACTGCTAATACCTCTCCCTATACAACCAAGCTTTATGCTAGCATTTCCTGCTGCTCTGTTACATTCTCTGCCTACCTTTAAGTCATCAGAAATAATCACCCCTAAATCCCTTTCCTCATATGTTGAGGTTAGGACTCTATCAAATAGTGGAGAGGTATTTGAATATCTGTGACCCATGTTGAGTGGGAATCGTAAAATAGTCACATTGTTTGACACTATTTTAAAGTGGAACTGTCATTTCCAGGGATTTCTATATATCATGTTTATAATTCTCTATATTTAACAAATATGTATTTGTGACGTGTGAAAAATTTAATGTAATGTAAAAATTCACACATTTTTATCCTGCAAATGGGAGCCTCTTAGCTCACTATCAGTCATTAATCTAAGCAATGATGTACTAAGGTGAGGGTGGCCCATCACAGATAACAGGTGGCAAAGGGGTGCAGAGCACAACTGCATTCCACCAGAGCATGCACATGCCTATTGGCACATTGCTTTTGGGGTCATGTGCCTGCTCTGTGGTTTTGGGAGCTTGCACAGTGGGTGGTGAGTGGGCTACTGGTATCACTTTGCACTGATTTCACAGTTTCCTCTCTTGCCCTGTACTGGCAGTAAAGAATGTGGGAAACCAGTGTGCAGAGACTGATCCCAGTAGAACCTCAAAATGAGCTTCCACTCCAGCACTCCCTGTCAAGGAAAGAACAGAGAGGCTGGGTATACTTTCAGTTTAAAAAATAATAATTTTAATTATTAATTATAAATATACATTTTCTTTTTTGGATCTTGAAAAAGACCCGAACAGGTCGAAACATCGATCGGGATAGACATGATGTATTTATCTAAATAAACCACTTTGGAAAGACTTTTGAGTACACTCATTTTCCTTGGATCATATTTAGTATGTGGGTTGGCACCAACGCAAGTTTACTGGACTTCAATTTCATAGGGGGGGTGAGTGCCAGGAGTTTCAATATATATATATACATTAGAGAAATGCTGGCACTCCTGGATTTAAGAACAATAGAATTTATTGTCACAAATGTTAACATTAGTGACAATAAAATCTATCGTTCTTAAATCTCTCTATTTTCTACATAAAAGTGTGGCTTGGCACCCGGTATCATTTGGCTGGAGGTAGGAGTGCAAAAGCTTGGATTGATTGTTATATATATATATATATATATATATATATATATACTGAACAAAATTATAAATGCAACACTTTTGTTTTTGCCCCCATTTTACATGAGCTGAACTCAAAGATCTAAGACTTTTTTTATGCACACAAAAGGCCTATTTCTCTCAAATATTGTTCACAAATTTGTCTAAATCTGTGTTAGTGAGCACTTCTCCTTTGCCGAGATAATCCATCCACCTCACAGGTGTGGTATATCAAGATGCTGATTAGACAGCATGATTATTGCAAAGGTGTGCCACAATAAAAGGCCACTCTAAAATTGTAGACTCTTAGATTGTAAGCTCATTTGGGCAAGGCCCTCTTCACCTACACACTTTTGTTTATTGTTTATGTTTATTGGAATATCTTGGTGCTATACAAATAATTGAAATTGTAATTGCATATGAAAGTGTGTCAGTGAAATTGTAATTGTACATGAAAGTGTGTCATCAGGGGCACACACTATAGGCAAACTAACTGTATGGGTCAGTGTGTCTGTATGGGTCTGTGTGTCTGTCTGTATGGGTCTGTGTGTATGTCTGTATGTATGAGTCAGTGTTACTGTCTGTATGGGTCAGTGTGTGTCTATATGGGTCAGTGTGTGTCTGTATGGGCCACTGTGTGTCTGCATGGGTCAGTGTGTCTATATGTGTGTGTCTTTATGTATGTATCTGCATTGGTCAGTAGTGTCTGTATGTGTGAGACTGCATGAATCAGTGTGTGCATATGGGTCAGTGTGTGTCAGTCGACATAGGTTAGTGCATGTGTGTCAGTTTGCATGGTCAGTGTGTGTCTACTTGAGTCAGCGTGTGTGTTAGTCTGCACGATTGGTTGAATCAAATGGTGCAGCAAAGTTGTTTTCGCCTAGGGCGCCAAAAATGTTTGCAACAGCCCTGAATGTCATCTTCTAAATCTATTACTATAAATTTAAAATAAAATAGAGCATGTCATGAAAAGATGACAGTTCTCCTTTAAATGTTACCCAAGTATTTCCCATGAATGTAACATCAGGAACACCAAATAATACATGTGTCACTTATAGAATATAAACCATTTAGGTTTGCCTTGTACATTTTACCTTGTTTGCTACTTCGCTAATCAATCAGCAAGACAAAGATCTCTAGATAGGTTTAGGAGATAACATGCATTGGCTATATTGTGATTGCTCCTATGAATATTGATTTTGACATATACAGTCCCATTCTTTCTAATCAATGAAAGTAGATATTTATTAATTGTAAAAACAATCAATTTGAGCTAATCTTTGCTGATCTTAATACTTATTACAGAGTTTCAGAATGTTATGAACCAAAATTGAGGTAATAACAGCATTGAAAGATTCTTATTTTCCAGCTCAGATCACACGATGCAACTATTTAATTATCTATTATTATTATATCCATAGTTAGTAGCAATGCTACTATTTCATGTGAAGTGGAAAATATAAAGCCTTTTTATCCATTACTTTAGCGTAAACATAACCTCAGGCAATTTTTGAGAATCTTGGAACAACAAAACACAGAGGTGCAACTCATCTGCTTGCCATTTCTTCCATTAGAAACTCTGATGATGCATTTGTGAGCAAGGCATAATGCATGTTTATTAAAATGTTTATAGCATTACATGACATCTCATTAGCATAGGCATTTTATTTGTTCCATTTGAGATTTTCTTTCAGCATTTTTTATAACTGGCCAATTTCATGTGTTCTATGTTGAGGAGCACATAATAAATCTTAAAATAATGATACAAATACAAGTGATTTTTTTTAGCAGAAAATTATAATTTTCCTTCTAATATGTCTGTCATCTAAAGATAACCTTGAATAAATTAGTAGAATACACAGACATTTTGTGTGTACTGCAGCCCTAGTCACACTACTGTGATCCATGTTCCTGGCTTTGAATCTGTCACTGGAGTATACCTATTGTATGCTATGTATACCAATGCATATGGTGCATGCGCACCAATAACATGTTCCTGGTCCCTTCCCTAGTTATTAACAGAAAAATGTTACGTCTGGTTATTTTTTATGTTTATATGGACACTATTGTGGATTTCTTTTAGTTATTTAAGGTTAAATAAACACATTTCATTGGTTTTTAATTTAATTATTTACATTTGTAGTTCAGTGGTGTTTTCCATTTTTTAGATGAGATCAAGAATATTAAGTGAGGCAAAAATCCTCTGTAAAATGTTTTTTTTTTTTTTTCTCTATAGGGAAGTTAATTTCATGCAGTTTTATTTTGATGGATTTTAGAGTTTAGATTAATTAGATTTTTGTTTGTGCATAGAATTAAACTTTAGAAGCCAGTAGGTTTAAGCTTTCACCGCTAGGCTTTTTTTTTTGCTACCAAGTAAGTTAACCTGAGATCCTTGATCTTTTAAATCAATAGCAATATATAGTAATGCTAGTAATTAGTCTTGTTTGGAATGGCTATTAGTCTCAGAATCCCCTAGTGGTCATCTAGTAGACTGTTACACTAAAAGACAAAAAGGGAAACAAAAATGAAAATAGAAATGGGAGCGAGAATAGAACGAGTAAGGAATGGTGCAATCAGAATGCGGCTGGAGACTCTTAAATGGGAATGTACAATAATTAAATTATATATTCTATATATATATATATAAAAGCTATTTAGAAACAAATTATATAGGACATGATTCTTTATAATATTATATATGCATTTAATAAAGTATATACCAGACATCTACCATCCTTAATCCTTTCATTTTAATGTTTCTTACCCAGAAAAGCTAAAAGTTCTAATAAGGTGAATAATCATAATTATTAATAAAATAACAAACTTATATGGTATCATAATAAGACATACACAGCACTTCCTATTCAAATGCAGCATTGAAATATTAATGTAATGAATGAATATGTATACATATTTTTTAAGCTATATTTTTTTACAATTGTAAAGGCAGAATGACATCTTTAGAGAACAAATGCATACGAAACATTAATGTGTGGAATGAAAATGAAGCACTCTTGTGAATATGCATGCATCAAAAGGTTGTTTCTGTTAATACTACTTTGTATAATACATAAACCACTGCTATGTTTTGTATAGTAAGCAATTAATAAATGTACACATTTGTTGTTCACAATGTTAGCCTCTGTTTATGCTGAGCTATACATACTGTGTATAAATATGATTTATGTACAGAGAAAAGAATCATGTTTGATGCGTTATATTTCAATTTTTGTAATTTTTATTTTTGCTATTAAGTATAAATGAATTGCACAATGTGAGAGATAATCATTATTAAGAGGGTTTAATGTTATTTTTTTCTTGCTAAATATACACCAGTTAGATTAACAGTTGAGCTTTTTATTGTCTGGAAGGTTTCCTAATCTTACGATTAATTATACCAGCTACCAGGGATATTGGGACAAGAGGATATGATATGAGAAATTAATTGATTCTTTAGAGCTTCTGCGGGTATCAGGACATTGTCATTCTCACTAAAAATTAATTTTTTCTTGGTTTGTTTAATGTTTAACTCTTTGCTCATTGTGTACATCTACATAGAAAGTAAAATGGATAGAAGCAATATTTGAGAACATGCATGACATTAAAGTATATATTTTGAGAAAATAATACCATCGAGTATTCGAACATCATAATCCAAAAGTCTGATGAGCATTATCATAATATTTATCTGCTATTCACTTTTTTTTGTCAAAAAAATAAATAAAAAATTCCCACAGCACTGGAATGCCACAGGTTCAGGCACCTATACACATATGTGATCATATATAGCAGTTGGAGCTCCTTCCCAAACTTCATCTGTTTTCCCTTGAAATGTTGGGGAGAATGAGACACTAGGTCCAAACATCACAACATTTGGAGGTATGGAATCTGGATATCTGAAACGTGTGTGGGATTATCCACAATGATAAGACTTGTGTCACTGATTATGTCAATATTAGGCCATCCTGTAATCAAGCACACCAGGGTGACTGACAGCCTGTCTTGCTAGCCCCAACTTACAGAACCATGAAGAAAGCAATATCTGCATGATCCTAGAGTCTGTTCACAGCATTAGCACATCTGATGATGCACTCATACTCTGGAGCACAAGGATAGTTTCCTTTTGACCCCAGATGCAGGACACAACAGAGAACACAATTGGGATGGCATGACTCCAAATTCAGGACTGTTCTGCTAAAACCAGGACTGTTTTAAGGCCTCCAGGTCACCCTCCATAGCATTTTGCCAAGCATTTTGATAAGACTAGAGAAATCAGTTGAAGGTAAATAACTACATCCCACTGAGAGTCACCATTAAATCATGGATGTTACTGCAATAAAATGTAGGTAGCCTGAAATATTTATATTGTGGTGCATTATCACAATTATTGGAGCACCATGATTTAGGAACCACATTGTTCACAGTATGATATCACACTTTGGTTAACTAAAACATTTTAACTAAGATCTCAAATATCCAAGTGGTTATCTCCCAAGTCATATGACAAGCAAGAATGGAAAAGGGCATGTTAGATGGTTTAGAAAACTGGTGTTTTAAGGAATATATATAAATTACTTGGAACCCAAAATATAGGAATGACTTTTTTGTTGTTTGTAACTTTATAAAAGAAAATAAAGAATCATAATAAAAAACAAAAAACATTTTAACTAAAAAAGTAATGCATCTTAAAAAATACATTTATTATATGACCATCTTAGCAAGCAAAGGTCAAATGTATATTTATGTACTTATAAGATGTAATATACAAGTTGATTCCATAAAAGATTTATAAAAGGAAATACTAAATTACTGATGATAAAGCTGATTAATGTCACACTTAGCTATGTGATTTATTCCAAGATTTGACTCTCCTAAATAAGGTGAAACAATGTAGATGATGATGATCTATAATTGTTATAAATGATGGGGAAAGGCAAACATTCTAACATAATTAATAACAAAAGAACCCAGATGAAAAATAGAACAATCAAACATTTTCAGCTGTTAATATTGGAAAGAATACACCATTTTTTTTATTGAAATTATCTCATTTATGTGATTTTATATTATTAGATTTCATGCTTTAATACATATAGAATAGAAAATAAAACAAGCAGAATGTTTAGTGTTTAATTATCGTTTGCTGGGGAATGGTTTTACAGAGAAACCTGAACCTCTGTTCCATTAACTAGGTTTTAGATCACGGTGTATAAAGTCAATCATCATATCCCACAACAGTTCAGATTCAATGATATCTTGAAATGAACACAAACTGTCCACTCACCCTGACAGTACTGTGTTCAGACAGGTATATAATTAAATCTTACACCTTTGTTTGGCCTCAACTCTAACTTTGATCTCCCCAGCCATAGATTAACATTTTTGAAAAGATTTTCTCCCTGGAAATCCTGTATTCAGCATTTGATGTATGTACAATTGCTTGTGCAACTCAATTTACTCTGTGTCCATCTCCATTTGTCTTTCTGGACTTTTTAATAAGGACACGTTGGTAAAAGGGATAAGGGAAATCCTTGACTTCAACACTTCCTACCCATGCGCTTCTAATACATTCAATTTTAATTAATTACTGAAAAACAAATTAATCCAAAGGCAGACTTTTGAAAAAAGTTGGTTTAATTTTAGAATAACAAGATTTAAATTGCTTACAAATGTTCATTGTTTAATTAACTACATATGACTTATTTTCTAGAAGCAGTCTACTGTGACATCTTCCTATATTTATTGTTTTGTTGCATTTGGAGTTTGTTTGTTCTTTATTGTTTCTTTCAAAACTAGTCACATTTCCTCTAGGAAAAGATGGATAAACATAGTAGGTATATCAAAAATTTAATTTCCCAATTGTTTAGCTATATTTTTCAATGTAAGCAGAATAGTAATACATAAAACTTTCCCCTTAATACTTGTATTAGTATATATAAGAGCATTAGACATGGTACTAAGAGATCCGTATACACAAATGTATGCAAGCAGTGTACTGATTACAATTAAAGGACCACTCTAGGCACCCAGAGAAACTGCTATGTTTATAATGGGGTTAATCCAGCCTCTAGAGCCTCTAGTGGCTGTCTCATTGACAGCTTCTAGAGGCGCTTGCATTCTTCTCACTGTGAAAATCACAGTGAGAAGATGCCAGCGTCCATAGGAAAGCATTGTAAATGCAGCGCATGCGCATTCAGCCGATGACGTCGCTAGGAAGAAGGAAAGGAGGAGGAAAGCTCCCCGCCCGGTGCTGGAGAAAGGTACGTTTTTAACCCCTTCCTCTCCCCAGAGCCCGGTGGGAGGGGGACCCTGAGGGTGGGGGCACCATCAGGGCACTGTATTGCCAGGAAAATTAGAATGTTTTCCTGGCACTATAGTGGTCCATTAAGCAGCTTGTTCAGTGTTAAATAAATAAGCAGCATATTCAAAGAAATTGGTGAGATGTCATAAAACCGTTGGTCATAGGCTTACACTGAGCAACTATTTTACTATTGGTTTTGATTGAGTAGTGTTCAGAGTTCTTTCTATCCAAAATGCTATTTGCATTTGAACTATAAAGTAGTTGGATACTGAAGTCCTCTCATTGCACATACTGATTGGCACATCCTAATCTAGCATTAGAATTTCCTCATATGAAGTGATCTCATTGTTACATCATATAGTTTTTTTGTGGTCAATTCATCAAATTGTTTTGTAAAAAAAAAATCAATTTGAGTTCAAAGTATTTTTTTTCCTTTGCTTAGAAATATATATTCCCTTAAAACATAGTTTTTCATAGTACCTATGAACTGTAGACAGTGTATTCCACCTGTGTGTGAATATAGAAAGGCTTACTTTTGAATAATCAAGGAAAAATTATAACAGAAGGAATACAATCTTGCATTCCTAATGCTATTATATTCTCCATAATATTTAGACTCTGTTATTGTCAGGAAGACAGACCACTAGAGATGTGTGTTCACCCTACAATTAAAACATTGATTTTTCTATAAAACAACAATGTTTTACATTGCAGGGTTAAAGGGATAGGTGAACTGCGCCCAGTCTGCGTCATTGAGATGAAGTGGTCTGGGCACCGTTAGTGTCCCTTTAACTTGGTTATTAAATTTAAAAAAAGAGAAAAAGAGTAAAAGAGTAAAATTTAAAAAAAGAGAAAAAGAGTAGTTACACAACTCCAATTAAGAGTTGGAAATGAAAAGAAACAGATGTACCATTCAATATCCAGAATAAAGTACACTAGATAAAGTAAACTAGGAAAGATGTAGCATGGATATTAAAAGCCCAGAATATCTTTTAAGAAAATGTAAATCAAATAGAAACAAAAGACTAAAAAGATGAAACAGAACAGAATGAAACATTATTTTACGCATATTTGTTATTTAATGACCTTCCTTTGGTTTATAGACAGAGCTGATTCTTGTTAGTTATATTTTTTAAAATTTATATATTTATTTAAGTGAAATATTATGACAAAATGTCTTAGGATTGTGTAAAGCACATCTGATGGACATAATTGAAATGGAAACTCTGTCTGATCCTGGTAACTGGAACATGAACACTATGTATTGAAAATGTGACAGATAATGGTTAAAAGCCTTATTAGTGTGCACTATCATCAATTTATAAGACACTATTTATGATAAATCATCCATTATGTTCCTTAACTAAGTAAGAGGCTGGGCAGATTGGAACTATTTCACTAGTTAGATTTAAAGAAATGAATCAATTGTCACACATAATTTGCTGTATTATCATCCTACTATACAGAGAATCACCATATGAATAATCTCTCACAATTGTAAAGTTTTTGCCACTTTAAAGGTATACTTTTTGGCTTTGTGATCTTGTCCATAATTGAATGCCATGTGCATTTTGTTTTAGTAGTCCTATGCAACTACGGTCTGTTTTGGAATAAGATGATCTGTGAACTGTTAACAGGTTAACACATATGTTTGTATCACTAGATTGGTCAAGAGTGCCACTATTGAACACATATTGCTGACTTTCAATAAATATAATCTTGTATTACAGTACTGCTTCTTTAAGGTATAATTACACTGCAATTAATTTTTAAAATTAAGCTCGGAAACAACCTTGTGCAGGTAATTTCAAGAAACAGCCAGAGCCAATGATTTTACCAGTTTTTGTTCATTCAATAAATGCTCTCACCTCTGTAAATATTCACATAATTCATCTCAAGTGATAAGAAGACAGGTTAAGCTATAAGATGAGCATCATACTTTTGGACAGCAGATGAAACCTTTTTATTTTAATTACGAGAATTGCTTTGCTACGTAATAAATACGTTTAAAGTATAATAGAAGAACTTAACTTTTATTTTATAAACATTGAGGTAGGTGTAACTAAGAAGAATATTTTTTTTTATATAAGACAGATGAGCAGTTCTCTTATTCACATGTATTGCTTTTTGGGTGGGTATGAAGACAGTTAAACGCCAGTGCTTTTTCTCTGTATGGTGAGCAAAAGTTAGAAGGAAGGCAACACTTGGCAGGGACTATTAAATGGCCCTACCACTTCTTCCACTACATGTGCAATGGGTGGACAGTCCAAAGTTGTGATAGCTTAATAGTAAATTGACCTGGGGATATCCAGTCCACTGGTCTGGGTATTTAACTCCAAATTTTTCATATGAATATTTATATATAAAATATATTTTTTAAATGTCCACACATAAAGAAAATAGCAAATTCAGAGACTCTGGCCTATTGAATCGAAGATTTATCAATAAAGAGCTCTTCAGTGTGCATAGTATGTCTCTGCAGACTTGAAGATGTCACTGCACTACAATTGATCAACTCCTAAAGCCAACCAATTGCAAGAATCTTTTAAGGCGGTTCTCAATCCTACGAGGAGAACAGGGTGATATGAAGCATCTCCAGACAAAAATGCATGTTAAACTTAATAAACTAACCCCTATACATTTATAGAAGCAAATTTCAAATATGCACATGCGTTCTTTTATCCTTAGAGCAACATATATTTACATATGGTCTTCTTGTCACCCATTGTATGTTATATCCAGTTTGAAATTGGCTTACATTTATTATAGTAATTATTTAATGACAGCATGTTAAACTATTTTTTGGCTTTAATGAAAAGTTTAAATACAAGGCATGTATTGTTGTATAGCTCTTAGCATTCATGCTTGGCTGGGCAAAATGAAATCTAAATGTGAAAATAATATATTGTATGCTTTATTGGATATGTTTACATAGGCATTTGCTATAGAGAATAAACATGATGTTTAAAGACGATTTGCAATTAAGCAAATACATATATATAAATATATGAGACCCTCACTGGGAAAGTACATCTTAATAGTTCGCTCTGTGGGATGGTGGTGCAGGGAAATTGAAAAATAAAGCCAAACTAAATGACATCAGGTCTTCTTACAGTCCTTTGATCACTCCACACATAAATATTCATTCTAAAGTCCATTTCTCTCTCAATTTCCTAAAGTTTCTAGAGTTCATCCACACACAACTTTTGCACATACTTATTTAGACACAGACATCTTATCATTCAATCTTTGAAAACATTCTTCTTCTTGATTTTTTTTTAACCGTTTCTGCTATACTTATAGTTTTTTTGAGTCAAGCCCTCTAAAGCAAGGCTCTGCAGATCTCACCAAGAGCTTCGTAGCTCCATAATCATTAATCAATACAAAATATTGTAATTATTATGGAGCTTGGAGTGTCCCTTTAACCATAAAGAAAGTGGCATGCTGTTTATTTGTAAGAGAAGCACTTTTCTAAAGCATCCCGCCACTCATTATTAAGTACTTTCATAGATATGCAAGAATTTAATATTGTTTCCAAATAATAAAACTACTGATAAATCGAGCATGCATAACAATTCTTAAGATAAACTTAGTCTACACTTAATTTCATTCTTATTTATTTATTTTATTTCGATTGTGTAAATTCTAACTATAACTGCAGATGATAGCTATACATTCTAAAAATAACATAATGGATTTTGACTATGTCCAATTTAATCAGCAATAGACAGCATATTTAAACTTAGTATTTAGAAGTTGAAAAACACCTTACTAATTAAAAAAAAAAAAAACAGTAATTAGAGGTTTAATTTGTTTCCTTCTCATTGACAAATTATTGCTAAAAAACAAATTAAAAAAAATTCAAGCAACTAGCAGGTTCACTTCATGATGTAGCCCCATGTAGCCAGAGCGCAGCTTAGCGGAAAAGGGCCTTGACAGGGGTTAGGAGGCGGGCATAGGAGGGACCGGGCAGGACTGTGGGATTATGGGATGGGGGCTGGCTATTTAATAGGCAGCCATTTTAAAATGTGCACATTAATTTTCTGCCTAGCTGTGTTTGTCCCACCCTCCCTCCCTAGCATGGGTTGTTTCTGTATTATCCCGTTTTGTCACAGCGGCGGGATAGAGAGCTAAGAAAGACAAAAATAGGCTCCCCATGAGGAACATGAAGAATTGTGGTCACTGGTGGATGGTGGGTTTCGAGTCCTGGAGGTGGCTCAGAACCTGGTGGGGTAGGGGTATCCGGGTATAACTCTGCCGTGGTTACTTATGGTTGGCATTTAAAATCGGTTCATGTTGGAGTAAGGTTAAAGCATTATATATATATATATTTATGTGTTGCTTATGTTGGGTCATTGCCTTGATATTAATGAAGGTATAGATGCGAGGGCGGAGTATGGGGGCAATGACCCATGTTTTATATATATTTTAAATTATTAGTATCGTTATTATGATTGTTATATCTAGTAATAAAGCTGTGGACAATTTGACCCATATACCCTAGTGTCAGCGTGTTATTGGGGAAAGGTATGTGGGGAGGTTGTTGTCCAAGGTTCCGACTGCCCATATGGCGACTATACACCAGTCATGTTATAATATGCATTTATCTATATCTATATAGCAGATATTTCACTGTTCTTTATTATCTATAGCCATGTCAAAATATTATTCTTATTATTACAATGTGTGTGTGTTAATAATAATAATAATAATAATAATAATAATAATAATAATTATTATTATTATTATTATTATTATTATTATTATTATATGCAATTTTAAATATGCTTTCTATGGTCCAAGATGACACATGTAAATAAGTAACACTAGTTTACATTTATTCTAGTAATAAATTATCATTCATTTGTGTCTACCCAAGTGTCATGAAAGGGTTAAAAGGCATTTCACATATATTTAAAAAAAAAAAAAAACATTTGTAGATAAAACTAATTCTATTTTTTAGATGTACACATAGATGTTATCTCTGCAAAATTTTAAATCTCACTTAATCATACATTATTTAATTGCTTGTACCGGGCATCTCTCACCATAATCATTTCAGATTGGATGCATATTGATCAGGTCACATATATATAGTAAGTAAAGATGGAAAGCCAAGAAGTCACACGCTAGATTGGCAGCTGTCTGGTAGGAAATACACACATGCTGAAAATGGAAAGCCTTAGGAGACAGCTGAATTTATTTGTGTTTGGATAGTCTTTGCTAGTGAGCTACCTTTGGACATGTGAGCATTTGCTCTTAATACTGTCTCAAAATATTTTACAGAAAAAAATAACATATACCTGTTATTTTAATTGATAGTTAAACCAGAAGAATTCTGAGCTAGAGTTTTAAAAGAAAATAATGAAATGATTCAAGCAGCTTGATTTTACTCTAGGACTCTTGCATTATTACTAAACCCATGACCACTTCAGTGATTTGAAGTAGTCATGGTGGTAGGAGTCTTGATATGCAGCGTTACTGTTTAAATCAATGCACATCCAGAGATATTTGCACTTGTGTGCCGAGGGCTAGTTATATCCCTGGCGCATGTGACTTTGGCAGCCAGGAACTCTGACTCTCTAATTTAGATTCTGTGCAAACGTTGAGTCTGTCATCAGCACACACAGTGCAGTGGCAACAGATGTAAAGATCTTCTCTGCCTGCAAGAAGAGAATCTCACTGTGCACCTCCCTCCACTATTTATACTGTATTAAAAAAAAAAATTAGATCCCTCCCTTTACACACTCCCTCTATCCACTCTTCACTGACTCCGATTATGTCTTCTGTGAGAAGCCTGTGATTGAACCACACAAGGCCCATGCTAACATCAGATGGGGGTTGATCAAAAATTATCAATCTGCATAACTTTTTTTTGTTCTTAAACTGCCAAAGCCCAATATAATTACCCTAATGAATCACAAGAAACATATTTTTACATTTATATAACATTTCTATTCCTTTAACAATCATTAAATAATAATTCAAGAATTAACTTTATAAAATACACACATTTTACAATAGCCATCAAAATGAGAACGTAATTAAATAAAAAAAAATTGAAAAAAAATATTCTGTCTGTCCGTCCGCCCCTGCTCTATCTAGTTGAATAAAAAAAAATAAAAAAAATATACATAATCTTTAAAATACTTGTGAATATTCAGTTGCTAGCTTCACAAATTTATTAAGTAAAGATGATTTAAACATGTTACAATTGGAAAACACAGGATATACTTGAGATATAAGATCACTGAAGAATTTTAATAACATTCAAAAATATAATTAGGTTGAAATTAAATGTGCAGCATAGCAAAAAGAATAGTTTCAAAAAAAGCAAATACAATTTATCCCTTTTTCAAGACTAAGCACTTCTGATTTGTTAGATTTGAAGTATATCATTTAGAAAGAGACTTCATGCATTTTTAGTAACTATACTGCCACTGAGTTCTAAAGTATGTATTTTATAGAAGATAATTTATGTGGTGAGATATAGTTATCTTATAGGGGATTGAACCCTCTGTGTGAAGAAAATCCTTATTTGACTTCTTGAGTGTTTTAATATTAAAGAGACACTATAGTCCCCAGAACAACTACAGCTTAATGTGCTTGTTCTGGTAAGTATAGTCAGTACCTGCAGTTGTTTATGGTGTAAACATGTTCTTTTCAAAGAAAAAACAGTATTACATTACAGCCTAGGGACACCTCCAGTGGCCACTCCTCAGATGGCTACTAGAGGTTACTCCTGGGACAGTGCTACAAAGAGTGCAGCACTGACATTCAGTGTCTCCACCCTCTGCATGAAGACACTGAACTTTCCTCATAGCGATGCATGGAGGAAATGTGGATTGGCCAGGGCAGTGTTTAGTTCAGTCCCCCAGCCCGCCTCCTTGACATAGATAATCAGAATTGTCAATCTCAGCCAATCCAATCCTTTCTTATGGAAAAGCATTGTGATTGGCTGAGATGATCACTTCCAATGATTTCAGCCAAGGAGGCAGATCGGGGGAGGAGCCAGAGCTGACATAATGGAATAAAGGTAAGATTTTACTATATTTACGAGGGCAAGGGGGAAAAGGGTGCTAGATGATGGTTTTAACACTAAAGGGTCAGTAATACATGTTTGTGTTCCTGACACAATAGTGTTCCTTTAATATCATCATTATTACAATTATATTATTATATATTTGTAGTTCATCTTATATATCTCTTCTGACATTACAGAGTATCACACAAAACAAGATTGTGTGTGTATGAAAGACACATACAATTCCAGAAACACATTACTTGGATTCTTCTCTGTGTTTTTATGTTTGTTTTCCTGACATATTATAAAAGAGTTCAGTTGTAGGATATTTTGTCAGTTAGTGCTTGAAAGAGAAGAACAGTGTGAGTAAAACTGTACATTTTGTATATATTGACTCTGGGAAGTTTTAGGAATGGTGCAAATGCACAATTTTGTATTTTTCCTTTAACTTATAAATGTGATTTATGAATTATACAACGTCTTAGTTTAGGTTGTTTATAACCAGTTGTCAATCATCTTAACGTGTTATTGTATGCTTTCTATATTAGCTGTGGCAACATTATCATCTTTAACAAGTTAAATTAAAGTTATGATTGACAATCACTTCTAAAAGCATGCATTTAAAATTTCTCATGAACATATATCAATTTTCACAGCATTACAGTCAGCAATCAGTAATCAGTTGAGATTTCCCTCACTAAAAATTTGCTGGAATTACCCATGGAAAAGCAATGCAAAGCTATATTTAATACACAAGTCACACTTACCATACTTGTCAACTTTAGCAGGTTTGTAATTGGAAGAGGGGGGAGAATGTATTGGAATAAAGAGTTTGTGGAGAATAAGTATCACTGGTAATTTGATGCCGAAAAAGGGGATTTGTTAACCCAGCATGCCTGTGAGCCAGATTGACAGATAGAGTAGCCAATCCAGACAGCCCATATAATAAGCTCGGCTGAAGCATTCACATATATACTGATATTCCTTTCAGTTCATCTTAAGCGCAGCATTAATGCCTTTAAACATGAGCTCATAATTTTCCCCTGTCCTCCCAACACTATACCGCCCAAGTGTCCCTATTTAGGAGGGACAGTCCGAATTTTTGGCCCAAATCCCTTTGACCCTCTATCCTATCCTAATACCTCTCTGTTCTACGAGCTCCATATTGTTGGTGTGTCTGATTGTATAACAGAGCTCAACAGCAATAATACTAACAGTGATGTGTATTTATCAGTATGCAAATAATATGCAATGTTATAGTTCTAAATTACATTTCAGTTACATAAATTGGGGTGGCTTCACCCCCAGTCACACCCCTAAAATTAAAGTGGCCCTCTTTGCTCATTTAAAATGGTGTGAGGTATGCAACAATGTGTCATAATATCACTTTGTAGGGGGAACAGTACATGTTGCATGACTAATGATACAAATCTAACCTCCTACTTTTAAACAGATGAAATATGAATTGTGTCACAACTTCCATCAGCCAAGGAGGCTAATAGGCGTAGAGAAAAATGGAGGTAAGAAGGGCTCTGAGAACATTTAGTACACCACACTGAGTATACTACAATCTGTTTTGCAGACTGCCATGTGTGCATGGAAAGCCCCATGCATTGCTGTGTAGTTCTCAACCAACCCTTATACGCACTCACAACACTCAGCCTACCCCAGTCTGTGATACATTGATACACTTTACACATAACAGTGATAGCAGTGATTTTTATCATATCAATGACTAACAAATGCTGTATTCATACTAAGACATTGGTTAGATTTACCACTATTTTTGTATATGATTAAAAAGAAATGCTAAAATCGAGTCAGCTGAACTAGATTGCATTTTAATATGAATATATAACAATGACAGGGGGCAAACAATATTCAATCTGTAACCTTGTTACACACTTTATTATCCATTACAGCATTCCTAATTATTAAAGTATGACAGGCAGGCAATGATTTAAAATAAAAAAAATCTGTTAATGTTACGAAAGTTCCAATTTATTCAAACAAAGCATATTGTTGTGCATTATGTCATTTAAAATTCCCCTGCAAAGCTTTTACAGAGTCAACATCTGACATTTTGTAAAAGCAGCCACTCTCTGCCCAAATATCCAGTTATTAATGTACACTCATGAATATAATCAGCACCCTTAAGCTCGCCTACCTTTCAAATTCAGCATCTAGTAAACTGCTAATATTTCTGCTGCAGGGCAAATCAGTGGATCAAGCTTTTTTCTATTTGATGTGCATGTTCTGTACTAGTGACCCAAAAAAAATCAGGTCTAATAAATTGACTTTAATGGTTTTCTTACTCAATGAAATGTTTTCAATTTAATTGGGTTTACTACCCTATTGCTGTACTACATTGAAAAGTTCAAAGAATAGATGCTAATAGTTTCTTTCTAATTACTGCATAATGAACAAAGGTCTGATAGAGCAATTTGAGAGGTTGGACTTTAAACATGCAACCCTCTTTAGAACGAACACATATTAAAAAAAAAAAGTCTAAAAACTATCTGCATTGCTACAATAATAATAAAAGGTCTGATGTATGGTATTTTGACTTTCAAATCACTTTAACTGGTTGGTCATTAAAAGACCACACTATATAAATAAATATCTTTAAGGTGTACATTTTTACAAATCCAGTGCAACTAATTAGAAGGAACTCAAAATAGATTCATATTTCAGTCCTGACTGTTAAATGGCTAGTATGTTTAGGATCTAAATTATTTTGTTTTTCCATTGGTAATTTTATTCAGAATTTTAGGCATAAGTACAGAGTCAGACTTTTACATGTCACAATCATGTTGCATAGTACATTAACTAAAAATGCAAGAATTGTACTGTAGACATATATAGCCAATGTACTACATGTTCTATGATTATGCTGTTAATATATGATGTGGATGTTTAATAGGAGTATAAAAGGTACATAAAAAGAACATGAAACATATAACATCAGAAATGACGTTAATGGGTGAGATAAACAAAGTGGGTATGCGTGGTGTGAGAGAAGAGAGGGGGATGAAGTTGTGGAGGGAGATAGACAGCTAGTCTTTAGTGTTGGGTTTTGATAGCCAGGAGGTAGTTGGTAGTCTGCAAGTTGAACATTGTTAAGGGTATCCATGTAAACCTAGGTCATGTGGGATTCTTTGATAACCCTTATTAACAACCTTATTTGTAGACATTATGATCAAAATGCTGATCTCTTTTGACACATCCATCATGTATGTAGCTTTTTGACCTTTGCTTTGTGACCTCTCCAGCATTTATTGCTAGTAGTTGGGTGTCAGTATACCAGTTTTGCAAGGACAAGTTACCATCTTTAGAGGATGTTTCTATGAATTTTTATGTTTGTGGCACATGCGGTAAGCCCTTTATAAATACCATATGCTCTGGACTACATGGTCAATTCCAGAGTCTGCCCCATATATGTGTGCCAGGCCTGGAAAAACCCTAGACGTAGTGCTAGACGTCATTTAGTTTACAAAATAGTAACATACTGCTAAAAACAAAATCATAGAAGCAAGTTGCATGTACATTTTTTTCTGAAACCGTCATCAGCCTCTCCTACCCTATGCATCTCCTGTACTTTTGTTAGTAGGCATCTTAACTGGAGATAAGAGAATAGTATGTTGGACAGCAGATTGAATGTTGCTTGTAAATTAAGGAGCATTTTCAGAACCCCTTTATGAAAAAAAATATGTTAATGTGTCAACCCTAATTGTGTCTGAGGTTTATAGTTAAAAGTTGGAGTCTGTAAGTAAACAGTATACAGTATAAAGGGTTTGCTAGTGAACAGGGTGAGAGAGGGGAAAAATTACAGACAAAAGGATCAGTGCTATTTAACCAAACCAGAAGGAAGGAGTATTTTATAGACAGGCAGCTCACCTCAAGAGGATAAGTCTCCCTCTTTGCTTTATACAAAAAAATAAAATGGTAGAGAAGAGAGGAAGGAGACGTAGCGCCAATATGATATAAATGTTATATGGGTAAAGCAACACAAAGCACTGGTAGTGTAAAAAGTAGTGAGTATATATATATATATATATATATATATATATATATATATATATAAAGAGGGGAGTGTAACTAAAAAATATTTCAATATAGTTTCCAAGGGTGAAATCACAATAACAACTTGCCAGAAAGGACAACTGGAATCTTGTCAGGGAGTTCCTTCTGTGGGAATGCCAGATTAGGATATTCTTGGGATCCGTATGTAAAATCAAAGAAAGTGCCAATAATTAAAAGGTCTTATATGGTCCTACTCACATTTTCCAAAGCTATAAACCACCTCTAGTATGAACAGCGTACAGTGGTACAATCACCACTTATATGATACGTGTAGTATAGGCAGATGTCACAGCAGTATGACGATAAAATAGAATAAAAAGGAACACCAAGAGTGCTCACTGTTTAAAAAAAATATTCAGGAGTGTATAATAACAGTTTGGTAGTCACATTTGATTGAGCAGACAAACTGCTCAATGGGTAGGGCGTAAGTGGTATAATCCCCACCTAGGATTCCATGGAGTAGTCCTCACCAGAACAATAAAATAGGATGCCAGGCAGTGAAAAGTAAAATATAAAATAGTAATTGATAAAAAGTAAAATGGCAAATTCACAGTATAAAAGTAGGCAAATTACCTTTATTAACAATATTAAAAATATCCAGTGGATATTTTTTATATTGTTAATAAAGGTACTTTGGCTACTTTTGTCGTATTTCATTGGTTATGCAAAATGGGTCAGAAAGGAAGCCTACATTGCTACTGCAGGGAATTCATTGGGTATACCAAATGTATGCATGGTTTCTTTAAAAAATTGACATTTTAGACAATTAATTATCTAATAATACCAGCAGCCCTTCCTCCCCAGTAAGCTATAGACTATGCAAAAGATTCAATACTTTTAGAGTAATGTCTGCCCTTTGTCATTGTATTGTAACTCCTACCTTGTATTCGTTTATTAATTGGCAAACATCTGGCAAAAATCATGTTTAGTAGTGATTTGGTCTGACATTTTGGCAGTGGATTGTTTTTTTTTCTTTGTTCTTGGCTAAAGACAGGTAAGTTAAGTTTAATAGCTACAGATGCCTTCTTTATTGGGTTGTGGAATGGAATGGACAGATTTTAGTTTGTATCATGTAACCTAATAGATAGCAAATTCATTACAAATATCTTTCTACATCATTGGTTTTTAACCATGAGGGAAAGAATGTATGGGTTTCTTGACTGAGCCTGTCTGTCCCTAGAATCCCTATTTGTGGAGATTGACACTGTTAAATGAACACTATAGGGTCAGGAAAACAAGTATGTATTTCTGACCCTATAGTGTTAAAACCACCATCTAGCCTCCTGCCTCCCCCTTGCCTCCCTAAATATAGTAAAATCATACTTGTATTCAAGTCTGTAGCTGCTGCGTGCTTGGCTGACATCATCAGAAGTAATTCTCTGAGCCAATCACAATGCTTTCCCATTAGGATTAGCTGAAACTGTTAAGGAGGCAGATCAGGGGCAGAGGCAGCACAAGCCAAACAGAGCCTTTGCCAATCAGCATCTCCTGATAGAGATGCATTGAATCATTGCATCTCTATAAGGAACGTTCAGTGTCTCCGTGCAGTGGGTGGAGACACTGAATGGCAGTGCTGCACAGTGTGCAGCATTGCCCTAGGAAGCATATCTAGCCATCTTAGGAGTGGCCAGTGGAGGTATCACTAGGCTGTAATGTAAACACTACATTTTCTCTAAAATAAAAAATACAGTGTTTACTGCAAAAAAGCCTGAAGGGAACGATTATACTCAAAAGAATATACAATAAACTGTAGTTGTTCTGGTGAATATAGTGTCCCTTTAATTTGGTGTTGAATGTCTGCAATTTGATTGCTCACCAAAGGAGAATGGAGTCACTTGCTTTACGGTATGCAAATCATATAATTGTTTATGCATGTATTTGCTTGCTTTTTCAGCTAAGAGGTTGTAGCAGTGCCTTTCTATGAGACTGGAACCCCTTTAGTCTTATATTGGGGTATCTACTCCCTCTATGCATCCATTGTGGCTTTCTTATTTAAATTGAAACCTGACTACATAGCTGTAACTATTATACCCCCAGGTCTAATCATGTTAATGACGACGTCGGCGTGCCTTGACGTCACGCGGGAGACACGCACGTTTTGGGGTCAAAGGCCGTTTTCGGCCATCCAGAACTGTAAAGCACTTATTTAAGCTCAAATTTACTTTTCCTCATTGCCCTGTCGTGGTTTCCCTAGTGGTTGTCCGAGATTGTATTCCTGAGTGTTTATTTCTGATTTTTGACTTTGGCTTCATTTGATTTCCCTTTATTATGGTATCCCTGACTTCTGGCTTTCCTTTATCATTGAGTCTAATTCTGTGTCCCCCGACCTCGGAAAGTGTCCTGACTATTCTTTGATGTGTTAAGTCCGGCCATTCTAAGGCCCAGTAATATGTTACCTTTTAGTCCTTGGTGTGACACAACTCACCAATCCTGACAATGGCATGGTGGAGTGTAAACAGTATACAAAAACATAACTTGGAAATTTCTTTTTGAATTACCCAATTTTCTATTTAATGTTAGAAAAGATTACAGCTTTCATCTACATGTCGTCATATTAATTTCAATTTTTTTTAATGGTTTTGCATTTGTTTTCCTTTTTTTGTAAACTTTGATTTTTTGATCTTCCACTGGGCAGTCATCTTTGGGTATGTGCATTTTTATAATTTGGGTTTACCATTTCCCTAATACTTCCTTTACCTTTTGTGTCACTTTACCCCACTCCCTCTAGCATGTAAGGTCGTTGAGCAGGGCCCTCAACCAGGGCTGGTCTGGAGATACAAAACAGCCCTGGAAAAAAAAATCTATGCCAGCCCCACAGGTCATCGCGCCATATATTGTCACATGTAATCTGTAAGGCTATGTCTTGCCACCCTAGATGATTGTGTAAATATAATGTTTTACTCTGAAAGGACCAATATTTTATATTAGAAAAATAAATAAATAAATAAATATACATATATTTATTTTTCTAATATAAAATATTGGTCTTTTCAGAGTGAAACATTTAATTATACAGAAAGCTGACTCACATGCAGACACAGACAATCTCACTGACATACACAAGCTCATTGATATAAAAACACAAGCTCACAGATGCACACAAATAAGCTCACTGACAGACAATCTCACTGACAAGCTTATTGGTATACATACACCAACATAGTATATACAAATGCTGACATGCACAGGCTTATTACAGACAAGCTCACTGTCACACACACACACACACATGCTCACTGACACACACATGCTCACTACACTCACTACAGACAAGCTTTCACACACATGCTCACTACAGAAAAGTTCATTGATAAACCCATGCTTCCTACAGACAAACTCACTGACACAGAAATGCTCACTACAGACACGTTCACTGACACACACATGCTCCATACAGAAAAGCTCACTGACACACACATGTTCCCTACAGAAAAGCTCACTGGCACACACATGCTCCCTAAATAAAAGCTTACTGACACACACATGCTCACCACAAACAAGCTTACTGACACAAACATGCTTACCACAAACAATTTCACTGATACACACATGCTCACCACAGAGAAGCTTACTGATACACACATGCTCAACACAGACAAGCTCACTGACACACACATGCTCCATACAGAAAAGCTCACTGACACACACATGTTCCCTACAGAAATGCTCACTGGTACACACATGCTTCCTAAAGAAAAGCTTACCAGCACACATATGCTCAATACAAACAAGCTTACTGACAAACACACATGCTCACCACAGACAAGCTTACTGACACACACATGCTCACCACAGACAAGTTCACTGACAAACACATGCTCCCTACAGGAAAGCTCACTGACACACACACATGCTTCCAACAGAAAAGCTCACTGACACACACACATGCTCACTACAGACATGCTCACTGACACACACATACAAGCTCACTCACTAGCAGCCACACACACACAAGCTCACTCACTAGAAGACACACACACACAAGCTCACTCACTAGAAGGCACACACACAAACTCACTTACTAGCAGGCACAGACACACATACAGGCTCCCTCACTATCAGGCACACACACACACATGCTCACTCACTAGCAGGCACACACACACAAGCTCACTCACTAGCAGGAACACACACACACACAAGCTCACTCACAAGCAGGCACACACACACAAGCTCTCTCACTAGCAGGCACACACACAAGCTCACTCACTAGCAGGCACACACACACAAGCTCACTCAGTAGCACGCACACACACCAGCTCATTAAGGCACAGGCACACACACACATTCTCTCACTAGCAGGCGCACACACACACAAGCTCACTCACTAGCAGACACATACCCACACAAACTCACTCACTAGCAGGCACTCACATACACACAAGTTCACTCACTAGCAGGCACACATATACACAAACACACACATAAGCTCACTCACTAGCAGGCACACACACAAAATCACTGTCATGGCTGAAGCTTACCGGGTACTGGTAGGTGAAGTTACTTTCCAGCGAGGTCAGTAACATGCGTGGAGGCGGGCTTGCATTCGGGAGGTGGAGCTTCCATTCAGGAGACGGGGCTTACGTGCGGTGGCGGGGTATATAGCCGAAATTGTGGTAAATTTTGAAGGGAGACTGACAGTTCTCCTTCCAGCAACTAGCATCCTGATTGCTGCTGCACCAGCCCCTAGCTCTTTACTCCTCTAGGACTGAGACAGGCTGGCACAGTTGAGGGGAAAATACTTAAATTACAGGAGTCTGATGATTTGGGGTGTCTGTCCGGCCCCAGGTGCCGCAGCCCACCATTAAATTTCCCGGTATCTCGGTGGGCCAGTCCAGCCCTGCCCTCAACCCCTCCATTACTGTGCGTCAAACTTGTCTGGTTACAATTGCATGTTCGTTAGTCCACCCATTGTAAAACACTAAGGAATTTGTTGGTGCTATATGAATATGATAATAATAATAATAATAATAAACCACACTCATGGGGTTTCACAATGCAGAAATAGATAGATTTTAGAAGGCTAGACTTTAGTTGGTTGAAAAAAGGGAAGAAAACAAAATAAAGAAGTGCAAAGCAGGAACACTATATGTTTCTTTGTTTTTTGGTTATGAGGCTCAAACATGGAGATTTCTACATCATGTTTGAAGTTTGGGATACCACAGAGGGCTTTAAGCCTTTAGCTGGTGACACTGGTATCAGTCCTCAAGATCAGAGCAGACAATGACTTTCTGCCAGAGATGGTATGATAATCCATAATAATAATAATACATAATAATGGCGGAGGTGCATTAGGATATCACTGGGTAGCAAATTTGAGAGGTGTTTCAGCTTTGTCACCCTGTTCGCTCTGTCTGTCAACAACATGTCAATAGGGATGTCTGGAGCTAGAGCCTGGAAGAGGCCATGCAGGCAAGTTACTATACATTGGAAAAAGAGAAAAAAAACAGCGCTAAATTGGTGGGTGGTATAATCCCCACCTATGGATTCTTTGCACTTCCTGCAGGGTGAGCCGTATACGTAAAATCAATTAAAAGAAAATGTATGTAAAATCAGGTAAAGGAGAAAGCAAATGGCAATAAAGTTTTATGCCAATAAAATATCTTTATTATAAAATTAAGAACAAAATCTATTAATATCTAAACGCGTTTCGCCTTAACAGGCTTCTTCAAGTAGATAGTGGAAAGAAGCCTGTTAAGGCGAAACGCGTTTAGATATTAATAGATTTTGTTCTTAATTTTATAATAAAGATATTTTATTGGCATAAAATACTTTATTGCCATTTGCTTTCTCCTTTACCTGATTTTACATACATTTTCTTTTAATTGATTTTATGTATACGGCTCACCCTGCAGGAAGTGCAAAGAATCCATAGGTGGGGATTATACCACCCGAGCGCCTTCACTGAGCAGTTTTGAGTCTGCTCTACTTTACGTGAGTAGTATACTTTACTTTCTTTTAATTTTGGATTACATACAGTGAGCACTATATATTTTATTTAATTTTTTCCTCTGGGTCGTATTACGTCAAATTGAACGCTGAACCCACGTCAGATATTCAACTATCAAAATTCACTCCATATATCCTTGAAGTGGGGATCATTCCACTTTATGCGAGCAATATCAGAGCTGATCCTAGCTCTGAAAAGTGTGAGTAAGACTGATTTTATACTTTTATATTTATTTTATATACCGATTTACTGTGCCATTGGAGTCCTGTTTTTATTTTTCTCTCCACATATGCTGAATTTTCAACATTTGAAGATACGATCCCATCTACACCCTAAAGAATATTCCTTTACAAGTGGGACCTACCCTCACGGACTGTGATAAGCCTATTTTATTGGACTATTGTTTTATTACTTATTTTATTCTGTATTTTATCTGACTAATTTAGTCCTTTATTTTATCAAGTTTTAAGTTACTATACATGCAGGTACCGTTTCGGGGATACTTCTTAATCAGAGATTATTTTGTCTGGAACTATCTTCTAAGTGCAAAAACTTGTTCTTTAGCATTTCCAGTTATTCAACCCTGTCTGCCTTGCTTTCTGTGAAGTCCTCCATCTGAGACTCAAGGTGGAATGTACGAGTCCCGATTTCATGCAGATCCATTGCAGACTTAAAGGTAGACTGTAGTTTTGTGGACATTTTGTCCAGTAGACTTGCTCACTGTGTTATTCATGGCAGAACCTACCACACAGCTCAAGGTTCAGCCACACTCCAATCTAAATACATTTTTGATAGTTAACACTAACCATATACCAACCCCCACATTTATGATATACCGAACATACTTGTTACTCAGTGTTTACACTGACTAACAGTATGCTTACCCTAATCTTTCCAACACTATCTCTATCCCTAAAACAGCATTAATTCAAACAAAGCATTAACCCTTACCTGACCCTGCAGTACCCCACAACTAACCTTACCCTACTCCTACACCTAAATCTAACTCTAACCCTAACCCCACATCAAGACATAATTTGGGTTACCAATTTGTGGTGGGTAACACAAATTATACCTATTCAATTAGAAATGTGTTTTTATATTTATCACAGTAAATAGTGGTCTGTAACTGTAATCTATTGATCATTTTCATAATTACTTCCAGAGCTGCACATCATTAGTTAGTCTGGGATGCTAAAAATGGCCCTACACTCAAACAGGAGCCCCAGGTATCAATTGATGCATGTGGTTAATGGTATGAGCAGTGACTTAACCCTGCTTACACTGAGATTGTTATATAGATTAAATAGATATTTTAAATGCCTATTTAAAGGAATATTTGCAACACTGACTTTCAGTGCTGCAAACAGTTCATAAAAAAGACTTTCTGTGGCTGACCAATTACAGACTTTGCAATTCAACTCGATGAAAAGTCTTTGCAAGGCAGGTGCTCAATGAAACTGCCTGCCTCGTGAGTTTAGCCCCGCTGAGCTATGCAACCAGGAAGTGATAGAAATGGTTGCCTGATTGATAGCCAGGGGGATGTAACATAGGTATAACAGAGCCAATTTCTATTGAAATCTAGACTTTTCATAAAATGAAAGAGAACACACTTTTCGCACATAAAGCAAGCTAAAGTAATTTAGAGGGTCTACAGTGTTCCTTCAAAAGGCTTTAAAGTGGATCTCTCACTTTTTTGTTTTACATAGATAATGCAACAAAGTACAGACTGTCTTTTTTATTTATAATGTATTAACACCATCATGTAAATTACCTGCTGTAAGCTGTTCTTAGCACCTAAGATGTTTTTTGTTTGACATGAAATATATCCTGAATGAATAATGGATGTAGCGTTCTCTGTGGACTATCCTGATGATTTTGAAAGATGCACAATGTTCATTAGGGAGTCAGTATGATGTCTAAGGATTCCAAAGGTATTAAACATATTATTTCTTCTAATAATGTATGTTGTAGGTGTCTGAAGTAGAAAAGTTGATTTGACTTACATACAATATGTTGTTGTCTGTATTTGTAGCTGAGCTATTATGACAGTTTTGAAGTCTTTGGGGTACTCTTTGCTCACTTTTGTGTTGCTGTGTTTGAACAAGGTTAGAAGTTAATACAAATGTTACACAGTAGAAAAGAACATATTCTCCTTGAAGCTGTTGCAGTTTTGTATCCCATATTCACTGTGTGTCATTTGTCAAAATGCAATTGATACTTTTTAGTTTTAGACCACATGCCACCACATGCCTTTAGAATATTTTAAAGTCTAGGGTACTTGATACTGCAGAGTAATCCAATATAATAAGGATATCCTCATTACCAACAACAACAAAGTGATATTTTTTCTTTACTTTTATCAGCAAGATATTTTTTCCTTAAACAAGATTGAAGTAGATCTACAATGCATTTGCCCTCCAGCTCCAGCTCTCTTCTTAAACATGCTCATCATTATTAAAAGCCTGTCCCATAGTGTAAAAGAACAAGGATAATTAATGGATGGATCCCCAGGTTATAAGGGGCTATCGTACACATGTATTTTTCCTGTCCAAAGATGTAATTATGAGGAATTAAGGCATGAAAAGAAAACTAATATACCAACATCATGACTGCAATGAGGATTAGTGTGTGTCCTGGCGGTGAAGATTTCTTAGAACTGTCTGCCTAATGGTAGGAATAGGAAAAATTACCCTTTTCACCTACTCAGGAAACACTAAAATTAGTTATTCTATTTTTTATTATAATTATTTATTACAATATGTTTGCATTCTGATGGTAAACTGCCAATACTTAATAATAATGATACATAAAAAGTAAAACATACATTTTAGTTTTTTTTTCCCAGTATGTAAAATGTGTAATTGTTTTCCTGTTTCTCAGCCAGGTAATTTAGATGCATGCCTAAATACCAGCACTAGCCACTGAACTGAAAATAGAAGAATGAACCACAAAAACATTATTTCAAATTAAAAAATGTGAGTAAAATGGAGGTTTATCTGCTTACTATGAGAAAGTAGTTAATCAATTAATGACTGATCACCATTTTGTTAACAGCTGCCATTTTTTCAAAGGACCTTGGTATGATTTAATCACACAAATGTGTTTTTGCTGACTCTCTTCATTATTTCTCTAACAGTTGCCTGTTTCAATAACAGTATATCTTGTCCTTGAAGTGTGGTATGAGAAAAGCTAGAAAATGGACGCATCTTGTGCCTGCCATATCCTTGACTGGCTAGTGCAAAATAGAAATCAGTTATTTTATGCTTCAATATTAATAAGTATGAACTAATCTATTGTTAGTTTTTTTATTTGGATTAGCTTTATTAACCTTGTTTTTGTTAGAATTTTATAGCCAGAATAAGTTGTGGCTGCTTTCAAAGTAACCCTCTCAATAAACAAACTCTCTAAGAACCTGCCTAGTGTGGCATGACTTCATATGCATCCCATCGATCATTAACAAAAGTAAATGATAATAATAGTTTAACACAACTGATGCAATTATGCTAACATTTAAACTGCATCTGTTGAAAGGCTGTAGGCCAACATTTGGCTTCCTCTACAGAATACAATATTATTATTAAGTATTGTTATTATTAACATATTTTTCAGCACTATAAAGTGGGTAGACAAGACATAAAAGGTGAAGACTCCAACATTCGAAATAACATTTGTATAAGTCTACCTGGATTCTTAATATCCATTGGCATACCATACCTTATTTCCTCCAAACATTAAATTATTGGAAAGATAAACAGCTTTTTAGTAGCATTATTTCTAGCTAGTCTGACTTTAATCGCTTCACTACTGAGACTTTTCCAACTCTGCATTTAGATTGTTTTGACATATTTGTTTGTCATTCACTATCCAGTGTGAGTGATTTTCCCATGAAATATTCATTGATTTGTTTATAATCAGAAAACAAAGTACCACAATAGCTAACATATATGTTTTTAATTGAGCTGTTAATAAAATTAATAATAGCTATGATTTTTTTCATTTCTCTTAAACACTAGATTTAGCATTATATTAGTATTCTAGGTTTATGAGCATGTTTTTGCATATATCAGCAATATAAAAATAAAACAAAAAAATAACAACAAAAATAACAACCTTTTTAATTGCTATGCGCCATCCTGAAGTTATAATATAGGATGTAGGGAAGTAAATACTGACCATTGGTATAGAGAGAAAAAGAGACATAATTTTGTTTATATCATGAATAGCAATGCCATAGAAGGATTATGAAGACATCAAGAAGCCCAAAATCGAAGTACAAGAAAGGTCTAGGAATGTCTTTAGATTAAATAGATAAATGGAATCATACTCCCATGTCTCTGCCATCAAATATTCAGTATTTTCTCCTTTTTGACATGTTGAAAAAGGAGCTGGGGAAACAAAAAAAGCTGTACTGTGATTTTCCCAGATGCTTTCCCTTCTTATGAGTTGGCATACTTAATGGGGGCAACAATCCTTAGCTATAGCAGTTGTTCGCCATTGCAATCATTAATTCATTCTGCACTCTTACAATATCCTTCAGCCTGAAGAAGGGTTGATAAGTCAGAGATACTCTGTATTCTAGTACTTCTCCCGGCATGATGGAAGAGAAAGTAAACTAATGCTCGCAGATAGAAATAGCCAAACTTATGCAGGGTGTTGTATGTACTGGAGCTGACCTTTAATAGATGAATCTTATACAATACATTGTGGAGCCATACCATGCAGGATGTTAAACATGGTTAGGGTACTAAAATACAAAGCATGTTTATATATATTTTAGTATAATTATAAATAAAAAAGACAGTCTGTACTTTGTTACATTATCTATGTAAAAAAAAATAAAAAAAAATAAAAAAAATATATATATATATATATATATATATATATACTTTTCAAAAAAAATAAAGGGAACACTTAAACAACACAATGTAACTCCAAGTGAATCACACTCCTGTGAAATCAAACTGTCCACTTAGGAAGCAACACTGAGTGACAATCAATTTCACATGCTGTTGTGCAAATGGGATAGACAACAGGTGGAAATTATAGGCAATTAGCAAGACACCCCCAATAAAGGAGTGGTTCTGCAGGTGGTGACCACAGACCACTTCTCAGTTCCTATGCTTCCTGGCTGATGTTTTGGTCACTTTTGAATGCTGGCGGTGCTTTCACTCTAGTGGTAGCATGAGATGGAGTCTACAACCCACACAAGTGGCTCAGGTAGTGCAGCTCATCCAGGATGGCACATCAATGAGCTGTGGTAAGAAGGTTTGCTGTGTCTGTCAGCATAGTGCCCAGAGCATGGAGGCGCTACCAGGAGACAGGCCAGAACATCAGGAGACATGGAGGAAGCCATAGGAGGGCAAAAACCCAACAGCAGCAGCCTTTTTGCAAGGAGGAACAGGAGGAGCACTGCCAGAGCGCTGCAAAATGACCTCCAGCAGGCCACAAATGTGCATGTGTCTGCTCAAACGGTCAGAAGCAGACTCCACGAGGGTGGTATGAGGGCCTGACGTCCACAGGTGGGGGTTGTGTTTACAGCCCAACACCATGCAGATCATTTGGCATTTGCCAGAGAACACGAAGATTGGCAAATTCGCCACTGGCACCCTGTGCTCTTCACAGATAAAAGCAGGTTCACACTGAGCACATGTGACAGACGTGACAGAGTCTGGAGACGCCGTGGTGAACGTTCTGCTGCCTGCAACATCCACCAGCATGACCGGTTTGGCAGTGGGTCAGTAATGGTGTGGGGTGGCATTTCTTTGGGGGGCCACACAGCCCTCCATATGCTCGCCAGAGGTAGCCTGACTGCCATTAGGTGCCATGAGATCCTCAGACCCCTTGTGAGACCATATGCTGGTGTGGTTGGCCCTGGGTTCCTCCTAATGCAAGACAATGCTAGACCTCATGTGGCTGGAGTGTGTCAGCAGTTCCTGCAAGACAAAGGCATTGATGCTATGGACTGGCCCGCCCGTTCCCCAGTTGGTCTCGCTCCATCCACCAACGTCACATTGCACCACAGACTGTCCAGGAGTTGGCAGATGCTTTAGTCCAGGTCTGGGAGGAGATCCCTCAGGAGACCATCCGCCACCTCATCAGGAGCATGCACAGGCGTTGTAGGGGGGTCATACAGGCACGTGGAGGCCACACACACTACTGAGCCTCGTTTTGACTTGTTTTAAGACATAACATCAAAGTTGGATCAGCCTGTAGTGTGTTTTTCCACTTTAATTTTGAGTATGACTCCAAATCCAGACCTCCATGGGTTGAAAAATTTGATTTCCATTTTTTTATTTTTGTGTGATTTTGTTGTCAGCACATTCAACTATGTAAAGAACAAAGTATTTCAAAAGAATATTTAATTAATTCAGATCTAGGATGTGTCATTTTTGTGTTCCCTTTATTTTTTTTGAGCAGTGTATATAGATAGATTATATATATTTCTCTCTCTCTCTCTCTCTCTCTCTATATATATATAAATATATATGTATAAAAGACAGTCTGTACTTTGTTGCATTATCTATGTAAAAAAATGCTTTTTTTATATATATATATATATATATATTTATTTTATCTACAATCAGAGAAGAGATCTCTCATCTTTCTTCTTCCCCTTACAATACTTCCCCTAAATTCACTCCCTCTGCTGTTCTATGTTCATTCGCACCTGCTACATTGGAAGAGGTTTCTGATCTGCTCCAGTCCTCCCGCCCCACCACCTGCTCCCTAGATCCAATTCCCTCGCATCTCATCCGTACTCTGTCTTCTTCTCTTTCTCCACCTCTCACTAAAAAAAAACAACATTTCTCTCCTCTGGTATATTTCCATCGCCCTTCAAACATGCAACTGTAACCCCAATTCTAAAGAAGCCCAATCTTGACCCTAACTCCCCATTCAACTATCGTCCTATCTCGCTACTGCCTTTTGCATCCAAGATCCTTGAATGAATTGTGTATGCGAGATTGACAGACGCTAAGCACTCTGTGGAAACGGCACTGACCAAAGTATCCAATGATCTGCTCGCTGCAAAATCTCGTGGTCACTACTCTATCCTAATTCTCCTTGACCTGTCTGCGGCTTTTGATACTGTTGATCATCAAAAGCTTTTTCTCATCCTCCGCAAAATCGGTCTACAAGATATTGCTCTCTCCTGGTGCTCCTCCTACCTCTCCCAGCGCTCTTTCAGTGTTTCTTTCTCTGGCTCTGCTTCTTCTCCCCAACTCCTCTCTGTTGGTGTCCCCCAAGGTTCAGTCCTTGGTCCCCTACTGTTCTCCATCTATACTGCCTCCCTTGGTACTCTCATTAGCTCCTTTGGCTTCCAATATCATTTCTATGCAGATGACACGCAAATCTACCTGATCTTCCTGATCTCTCTCTGTCTCTCTTGACTAGTGTCTCTGACTGCCTCTCTGCTATTTCTAACTGGATGGCTGGCCACTTCCTTAAACTAAACTTGACCAAAACTGAAATTCTGGTCTTTCCTCCCTCAAGTGTTGTTACTCCTGTGTCTGTCTCCCTCCAAGTCAACGGTGCTACCATCAGCTCCACCACACAGGCTCGCTGCCTAGGTGTTCTCTTTGACTCCAACCTCTCCTTCAAGCCTCATGTTCAATCTATTGCCAAATCCTGTCATTTCCATCTCAAAAACATTGTGCGCATCCGCCCCTACCTAACGCCAGATGCGACTAAGGTGTTGGTCCATTCCACTGTCCATTCTCGCCTTGACTACTGTAATCTGCTTCTCAGTGGTCTTACGTGCTCCCAGCTTGTGCCGTTACAGTCCATAATGAATGCGGCAGCGAGGCTCATCTTCCTGTCTGCCCGCATCTCCCATGCCTCACCCTTCTGTTAGTCCCTACATTGGCTTGCTATAAAATATAGAGCTCAATTTAAAATTCTGGTTCTTGCTTTCAAATCTCTACATAATGCTGCTCCCACCTATCTATCCTCCCTTATACACAAGTATGTCCCGTCTAGGCCCTTACGATCTGCTGAAGACTGACCTCTATCTTCTGTCCGTACTCCCACCTCTGATGCTCGCCTTCAAGATTTCTCGAGGGCTGCACCGTTCCTGTGGAACTCACTTCCCTCTTCCATTAGATGCTCACCCAGTCTCCACTCCTTCAAAATATATATATGTGAAACAAGGGGGGGTTGGCTTCACTCACCTGAACATGCATAAAGTGTAGCACCTGCCAAAGATGGGGTACTTTGACGTTGTGGCAGGCTTATGCAATGTATGATCATATAATGTAACTAAACCCCCATTATTTTTGCCTAGATTAGGTGTTTTAAAAAAAACAAATAAAATCTTTATACATTGAAGTTGCTGTTTAGTGGATAGGTGAGTGCGCTGGGTCTTGTGTAATATATATATATATATATATATATATATAAATGTTTCTCTTTCTCTCTTTGTATATATATATATATGTATATATATATTATGAAGGACTGCACATATCTATCGTTTTATGTTGTAACTCCACCTACAACATCTTTCACTAACAAACCTAGAATGGTTCATTGCACATTCTGTGCACAAAAATTCCTTCCATTGCTGACAATGCTCAGCTGACACTCTTAGCCATTATATATAATTATACTTAAATACTAACGTGCCTCTATACACCCAATGTATAGTTACCCGGAATAAAGTATGTTTTTTTTTTTTTTCTTGATGAAAGCTCAGCTAGTCACAAGCCATTTGTAAATCATAGACTTAGGTCTTTATTTAGTACAGACTAAAATTGTCTGCTTCAGATAAAATTGAGTAAGCCATTCAAGCGTTTTCTATAATCCTGTAAATACCCTCCATTTAAGTTTAAGTGAGAAGTAAACATTTGTTATAAAATACAAAAACAATTTTTTTTTTTTTATAAAAACCAAACCAACCGACCACTTTAGTTCTATAGTCCTATAGCACTGCTGCCCAGGAGTAGTAGGAGTCTGAGCACAGGGCTTAATTTTATATTACATACTATTATTTTTATGTAGGGGTCAAGGAGAACCTATAATCTAGACAAAAATATTTGTTATTTTTCAGGAGTATATGTTCCATGCTATTATTTTGAACTTTGTTCTCTCCTTTTTGATTACAAATGTTCAGCCAACATTATTTAATTTTTTTACATTCTTTATTTTTGAAGTGCAGTAGTACATACGCAACTTAGTAACGACATATGGTATAAGTATAAACAGTGAAGAGTAGAACAAAAAATACCAAGAGAAGCTGCACTTTTTAAAAATTTAATATAAGACAAGGTAAACATGCTTAGAATGGCATAGTGTCCATCATGAGTATAACAGGATATATAATAATAAGCACGGTATGGAACATGAGATAACAGCACTATTTTTATGATTTAACAGATTTAGGCTATGTCTAAAACATTGGCTTGAACAAGGCTATTAGGCACATCAGATAGTTTAGACATATAGAGTAATACCGGAAAATAAAGTGTACACTTGTTCAGAAATAAAATAACAAAAGAACTGTAATACTGCTGGGAATTAGAACAGAATATAGATAAGGGAAGCAAAGAACTCTGCAGTGCGTAATGTCAGTTGCAGATATTTGTTAGACCTTTGAAGAATGGTTCCTGATGCCATAATCTTTTACCACTTCTAGCCCAGGCCGATGTAGGAGCCAGTGCCATAAATCTATTGATCCGGTCTTTCCCATTGGAAGGATCACAGATGCACTGGGCCTTCAGGGCTCGGAGAACCTCTCAGGTATATGGACTATGTGGTGGATTCTGCTCCACGTGGGCCCCCTGCTCAGAAGAGAGAACAATAGCTGGAACCGACTCTTGAGTCTGGTGTGTAGCTTGTATGGTGAGTTTGTGATAGCTGCAGCTTAAACAAAGCCATAATTCCTGGTACAGCTTTTAAAAACTGACTTGAAAGCTTTCTATCTACGTCTGAGTCTCTGAGCTCATCCGGCATAATAAAAGCTGCAGCTTGGCAGCCATATTGGACACCATGTTGTCGCAGAGGCTGTTTGCTGCAGCAGAGAGGTAACCTTCTCAATGTTGACCGAGAAATTTCACACTGGTCCTAGGGAGGGTTACAGGGCTGCAGCCAAGTCTCTTCAAGCAAGGCCATAGAGCTGGACATGTGGATAGAGTGCATCTAAACATACAAGGGGATATTACAATGAGCAAGCCTATTGGCATTCTTGGATCTTTATAATTACCCTTCATCCAACCTCGCACAGTATGAAGGAAGGAGAACATTTACACCATCTGTGTTAATTTGGGTCCTGGTAGGAATTATTAGGTTTTTATTTTATAGATAAGCTCTACTTTTTCTGCATATTAGGAGGTCTTTTTTTCTGGACCGCTTTGCTAGGTAGGGAAGGGGAAAGCTAATTTATGTTGAAATTACAGGGACTTATGACCAATATGTTATAGAGCCTATATATATATATGAATGATGTAGTCGTTATAAGGCAAGGCACACCATGGCAACATTCCCAGGTAAGAAGAGCTGCAGAATTCAAATGCTGTTCCTGGCATTCATTAATTGGCTAAGATTGTCAGCTGGGCATTGTCAGCAATGGAATTAATCTTTGTGCACGGAATGTGCAATGAACCATTCAAGGTTTGCTAGTGAAAGATGTAGTGTTGATGTTGTAGGTGGAGTTACAACATAAAACAATAGATATGTGCAGTCGTTCATAATGAAAAGAATACAATACAAGTCCATGCACCATAACCACTTCAAAACACTGAAAGGATGATGGTACTTGAAGTAAACCTCTCACAGGGGTCACCTGTATCCCAGATTTTTATCTACTGTTATGATTTTAAATTTTACTATGTCTTTAACACTGTACTCGGGAACTGGAAGGGTAAACGTAGTACAAGTTCTGTTACGGAACAGTAAAGAGTTAGAATTATTCTGTAGATTTAGAGGAGATCTAGACTGGTTTGGGTTAGCATGGGATTTACAGCATGTTACGTGTTTAAAATCTGGAATCATGAAAATAGCATCTATCCCCTATCAGCAATCTAAATAACATTTCAGGTTTATCCCATATTAATATTCTAGCAATGCTATGCACCCCAGGTTTCAAATCAAAGGTTGACTATTATGCTAATGAAAATAGCTTGGTAGTAAAGACATTAATTGTCTCATCACAAAAGGTTAACGGTTATGTTTCTTAATCAGGACTATTGTCTTTTAATATGGCATAAACATTGTTATCCAAGTTTAAGACTGCTTTTATTATTGAAACCAGATTAGTGTTTTTGCATGCATTTTTAGAAGTATATTTAACACATATACTTTTCATTTTCTCTCTCTAACTGCATGATCATAATGCTGCTTTGTTGACATACTTCCATGCTGTTATATGCTGTCAGTCTAAATAAGAGCAACATTTGTGGATTGCACATGGCGCATACAGAAGTGTTCACACTTTGAGAAAAAAATAGTACTATGAGTCAGTAAGTTTTCAATGATGTCAAATATCCATCAATAGTATGATATGCAATTTCTTCTGCATATGGTCCTTGTATCTCTTGCCCAAAACAGTAGGTTCCTCATAAAAAAAGCACTAATTATTTCCTGGGATTTTTCTTGATAGGAAAAAAAAGCTTTCAGTGTACAGCCAAATACAATTTTTTTCTACAAACCTTATAGCTGCAGAAAAATGTTGAGAATTGGATGTCAAGGAACATATTAATTATACCATTGTTTACAGAAAGTGTGCATTCATGACATATGGTGTGTTCATGACATATGCATAGTCGCCTTTCCAGCATATACGTGATAAACTCAAACACCCCACAAATACTCAGACACCTTTATTTGGGAAAACTATCACAGCTTTATTAATAAATAAAGTAAAAAATATTTTAGGGTCATTGTCACATATTAACATAACATATGCCCCCCAACTCCTTTAACAATACTACGTCAGACAACGACCCACAACACAATAATTAAAACCACATTATAACATATAATTAACATATAAGATAACCATTGCCACCAAGGGCATGACATAACCATTGCCACTGAGGGCATGGTTTCCTGCTTTCTTCCAGGTAGGGGCATACCCGAGATACACCCTACATGCCAGGTTCGGAGCTAAGAAGATGAAGACCCCTGAGCTGTGCTGCTCCATGGGCTACATTCATCCTCACTGCTCTACCATAAGCAGCCTTGCGCTTTACTATTATGTTTGCCTGGGAACCCACATTTTACCTCTGTGCACCCAGACACCCAAAAGGTGCAAGGGAGTGAATTCAGGAATGTTTCTTCTAATACTTGTTTTAATATTATATATATGTACAGCATCCTGTAAACAAGCCGTTGGTGAGTGGACTAAATGGGGGCTGACCTGTGGAACAAAAAGCATCCCTGGCCAGACCAAAGAGAGGACCCATTCAGGAAAGGAGAAAGGTCCACCCAAAGAATAGACATGACAGCCAGATGTAACAGGACAGGACAAAAACATGGCAACAGGAAACAAGCTCGAGACAGTGGAACAGGACCCTGAAATAGGTACCATTTCAGTGAAAGTGGGGCAGATGTGATTTTATACTTTTTACATGATTTTTATTCTTAGTGGTAAGTCTGTTAAGAGCTAGAATTAGTTTTAGTTTTAGGGTCAGTGCCTAGGTTCCTTTGATTTTATATTTTCCAATTGAACATTTGCTTGGCAGCCTAACATTAGTAGGAGTTGCACTCCTGTGTGACAGTTGCAAATAGCAACTGCTGCTCTCAATTCTCCTTGGGAGAAATTGAATTACGATGACCTCACTCCCACTAATCTTGGGCATAAAGAGACATTATATGGACAGATAGACATACAGAAAACGAGAGAGAGAGAAAATTTTGTACATACATATAAATATCCATGTTTAGTTGCAAGTGAAAAATGTGTATTTTAGGATAAAGCCTAAACTATTTATTTTAGTTGCATAAAATCTTTCTTGACATTTTAAAAGCTTATTATATTACTTTTTAAGGATTTTGAGTTGAACAGAAAGAAACAATGCAGCTGCATTTGTAGTAGTACAAATAAAAGGACAATAAAAACACATTGCAAGAACTGATCTTTTAGTAGCCTTCACAAATTCTAATTAATTTCCTTATTCTGCTACATCACAACAGCTTCCTTGTTTCTGACCTCCTGTTATCTGATCTACCCATACTTTAATTAATTCAGAATGCTTCTGCCAGATTCACTTCCATCATTGAATTCACTCCTGCTGCCAGGCTTTTACGTAATCCTTTTGACTAGCTCACCGCCATATCCATTTCAAGGTCAGAGCCTTCACGTAGTCCTACTCCTGATATTCTGTTCTTTTGTAAATAATATATCCTAATACTTTGTGACATAATTTTATATTGCGCTACATCAACAAATTATTTCCTGCATAATTGTAATGTAATTACTGCAAAATAAATGAATTTTAAATACGTTTATTCTTTTATATAAATATATCATGTCTGAACTAGGAATACAGCAAGGATTTAATATCTTTAACTCCTTAAGGACACATGACATGTGTGACATGTCATGATTCCCTTTTATTCCAGAAGTTTGGTCCTTAAGGGGATTTTAAAGGACAAAAAAGATACATACATTGCTGACCTTTTCTATACACCTGTTAACACATTTTACTGCTAGTTATATCAGATGACTGCCTAACATGCACCTCTCACTTTAACAATAGAATCTTTATGAGAAAAACGATATATTGCTTTGAGATTTCATTGAAATTCCAACTGCAATCAGAAGAAATACAGACAAGAATAAAAATGCAAACAGGAATATTGATTAATATCCAGCTGAATTGCCTTTTTTTCCAAGCAGACATCACAAATGAGTCTACTTAAAAATGTATAAATTGTTCCCAAGTAATATGTGTCTTTTACTTAACTGGTACCCCATTGCCTTTCCTCTCTACACGCTATGGATAGAAAGTGAGCACATCAGAAAAAATCCTTCTACTCCCTCGATTCATTTGTTAGTGTTGTGGATGGTTAGATAAGGTATTCCCCAGCCCAGAAATGAAATAAAAGATAAAAAAATCCATAATCCGGTTTTCACTTTATATAAGGGCCAGGGGATTCTTAATAGTAATTTAGTCAATTCCTATCTTAATACAGTACTAGGAGATACAATGTGTATGTCCTAATTGTATAACACACGCACCACTGGACCAATGCAGGCAGAAGAAAAACATTCTTGGTCACCTATTCAATTAAAATGCAAAAATCCTCACTCCTTCAGTACTGAGGCAATAATTTAACTATTTCTCATCTTAATCTGCACACTGTACTGTTAGATAATTGTAAGCATTTACATAGAGCCAACATAAAAAACTGCATGAACCATTGATGATGCTTAACAAGGCTGAAACGATCATCGAGGGTTGCTGTGTCTCTCGTGTAGAGGGAACTTGCTGGCATTTCTGATCTGGACTGCCTGTATGGGTGGGACCTGTCTGATATGTTTCAGAGATGTTCTCTCTGTAATGGCTCAAGATGAGCTAAAACCAGCTTGAGATCTGATCGGGGACCCACCGAAGGGCAGGCTATTTCAGCTGCTCCCTGTTCTCAGTATACTCTTGTGCCCCATTTTTTGCTTTCCACTTTACGATTATAGAAGCATGATATGTTGAGATGAAGAAGTGTCTGATGTAAAAAGCTTACAATCTATGAGGTAGGCAGATAAATATAATTAGGTGTCTTGTCTAAAGACATTTATTTATGAGATTGTCTGAAAATAATTCAAACCTAGGTTTCGAGGTTATAAGCCTGTGTCATTAGTACAGCTCTAACAAGGTGACCTATTAGATGTCTTGTAACATTCACTAGGGAACCCTAACTAGCAGACAGGACAGAGTAGAGAGAATTGCAATACCGATCCTTAGAATGGTTGGGGTATGCAAAAAAGAGTAGTCAAAACACTAGCCATGGTCAAGGGAAATAAAGAGACAGGATAATGAGAGACAAAGCCAAATATCAGTAACCAGGAAATCCAAAAAACAAGTGCAATGTTTAATAGTAAACTAAAGACCAGGGCACTGAGGCAAGGGAGAGGTTAGCTTGTATACAGACAGGGTGTGTCTGATTGGCTACTTTCCAATTAGTGTTAACCACAACAAGTGGTAGGAGTTTCTTCACCCCTTTGTGGTCTCTGAGGTCATCACTTTGTGCCGGGGCACATGACCGGGTGCAGCACACATGTAAGGAAGCTGCCGTGGAGCGTGCAGCGTCAGACACACTACCAGTCTGGAGACAGGTACCAGATGACGCTGTGATGAGGTAAGCAAGGTCACCGAGGTAAGCAAGGTCACCGCGAGCAGCGTGGGGGCAGGGGACCTGACATGTCTCATACTTTGTACATGCAGCAATCAGCATATAACAGGGTGTACCCTATCCACTAACATTTCTTTCTGAAAGGTGGCATCTGATTATTGTGGCCTTGGGCAATATTACTCTGATGTCTCATGCTGCCTAATGGGTCTCTTTCCAGACTGCCTCACTTGTGAGGGAGTTTAAGTGTACGAAAGGAATCTATAGGGTTATGAAAACAAAAGTGTATTCCTGATCCTATAGTGATAAAAACATGCAGCCCCTTGTCCTCCTTAAAAATGAGAAAACTCACCTCATTTCTACCCCTGATCCGCCTTCTTGGCTGACATTATCAGAATTGATGATCTCAGTCAACCACAATGCTTTCCCATATAAAATACCAATGATCTCAGCCAAGCAGGCGAGGTGGGAAGGGGTGTGTGTGGGGGGTGGGGCAGTGCCAAACTCTGTGCAGTGCTGATCAAGGATGCACCTCTAGTAGCCATCTCAGGAGTGGCCAAAAGAGGTATCCATAGGCTGTAAAATTACTGCAAAAGCCTGAAAGGACTGATTATACTTACCAGAAAAATCTTGAGGACTCCATGAATTAAAAAAAAAAAAACAATGTTGATTGTTTAAAGTAATGGGTAAATATTAATAATTGCATTTATATTCACTCAACATTATTAAACCTAAACAGATGTTTTTTTTTCTGTTTTATTTTATTTTTTTACTTTTTTTTCACTGTCATTTTAACATAGGAATTTAGTTAACAAAAAAATGAAATTAACACAGCAGAAATCCAAATCCATCTACATTAAATAAATATATATTTGATATGATTCTTTGACATTGCATAACAGTACTAATTAGTATTGTGTGACGAGCACATCTGCATAGAGTTACTAACAGTAGACTAAGAGTTCAGAAAATAAAGAAGCTTGTAGTAAGGCAATAGGACGAAATATGCCAGAGCAATTCTTTTTGTGGCCAGTATTACATTTTAAATCCAATTATGTTAGACCCCTACTCTGACCTATATTTCAGTCCTTGCTTTTAAATGCACCAGACTCGGATCTGCCTAAGAGTCTCTAGCGAGCCCTTTTGACACATTACTTTCAGTGAAAATAAATGGAGCAAAGCTTTTTAGTCAGCAAATCAGCTTCTCAAAACCGCTGTGTTAAAATTACTGTCTTCTCTGTAATATGATGAAAAAATGTAGCTTTTAGCATCAAAGGCATGTGTCCTCACCTTGGGTACAATGCTGCTGTATATATATATATATATATATATATATATATATATATATATGTGTGTTTGCTCCTTTGCAGAGGTTTTGGTTTTGTGGTAGATTTATTATATCACCTTCTGATGAGAAGAATATGCATGATGTTAGCAAGGTATTATCACCTTTTGTGTTTGATTTTAACACATAAATATTGCAGATCGATAAATCAAGCAGTTCATTTTACGAGTTCTAGCCCACTTGCATAACCCTTTTTTGTCCTTTTTTTCTGTTCACAAACCTATGCAGGAAAATCAATAACTGCAGCTGAAAAAGTACCTGTATTGTGAGGATTTCCTACTACCTTCCCAATTAATTTCCACTGACAGCTTCTACAAAATGCCCTGACATAGTCTAGAAGGATGAACAACAGTGTAGGCTATCTTTACTATTCTAGGAAACAGAATCAAGAGGAAAAATGGGAGGATGGGTGTTTTTATTGATTCATACATTAATAGTAGCACAATCACTCAGATAAAATATATTTTTAAACCAATTCCATCCTTATTGCTACAAGCATCGTAATTAATGTACTTTATTTACTTTCTGTGAAATATTATTTTACAGTTAGACAATAATGTCTAATATATATATATTTTTTTTTTTGTTCGCACTTTTATTGAGTTTCCTGTTTTGCAAACAGTATGCATCATATACATTATATAAAAGTGATGGACAACTTTTAGAGTTTCAGATGTTGGACTGTATTTGCCATGATACACAACCAGCAGAGAAACACAGCAGGTGTATAATAAGTAAGGTAGGTCACATGGCTGTTACAATGATGCAGTGCCTATGGCACAATGCTACTATAATATGCAAGAATACATTTTTTCAAGGACTTTTGCTATGCTAGACAGATATCTAAATTGACATTCCCCCATATGTTCTCTAATTCTTAGTTTTTCGCTTGCATCCATAATATCCAAGCAGCAGGTGAGGGATCAGGCTTTGACTCCTTGAATCTTCTCTCTATAACCATTAAGGCACCTATTTGTATATTGCAATGTAAAAATGGCTGCAATATTACCTAGCCTAATGCCTATGTAATATTGAAAATTTTTGCAATGTCAATTCTAAGAATCTAGTTCTTTAATTCTTGTATTTGACTTTGCATAATTTGCAAAGACTCCCGGCGGTGACATCGCTGCAGGTGGTTCAGTGGCTAGAGGACAAGGAAGGTGAGATTTACTTACCTTAACCTGTCCCACACTGGTGCTGGTTCTCTTTATATATGGAGCTTCAGCACCAGAAGCTGAACAATTCTAAATCAGTGATTCAAAGTTGGTGTGAGTGGCACAGGCAATAAATGGCACGGGCAATAAATAGCACTGGCAACTAGGCAAGAGGAGCTTTTTATTTATTGTTTTATTTTACTAGCCAAAGCTTCTATACTAGCACTTAAGTAATGTGCTGCTAATGGAAAGGGTGGTAGTGGTAATGCTAATAGTGAGGTTTGTGTTGGTGGTGGTGTTGGGCAATAGTAGGAAGAATAATGACAGTTGGTGAGCTACATGTGGTCCTATTAGAAGATGATGTTACAACTGTGTCCATTGGGCTTTGATAAAATGGAAGAAGATGCAGCAGGAAAGTGCACAGCTTAATAAAATACTTTTGGAGTGCCATCCCTTTCCAAAACTCTTCTCTAAATCCTCTAGCTCATAGTCGAGTCCCTCCTGGGCCTGAGATAAAGAAACTAGGCCTGCAATTGTAGTGGAAAGAGTAACATTAATAACAAAATTCATTAGACTCATCACCACCACCAAGAATAGACAAGAGGTACTCAGCTTTACCTCTTCAGTAAAGGTCTCAAGTAGGACCGACAATCTAGAATTTGTTGAGATCTCCCATAGTTGGGTATTGGGAGTTCTCAAAAGGCTAGTGTTGGTTGTTACAGTCCAGCTGCTGTTGTTGCTAAGTGTACTCTCTAGATGTCTTTTGGGAAATCCTGCATGCTTTACAAACACAAAGCTAATACTTGTGGGCCTAGCTAACTCTGCTGCTACAGCTACAAATTCTTCTGCTATTTTAGACTTTGTCAAAAATTAGTACAGCATATAGCAGAGGTGTCTGCTGTATGGCTGAGGAGGTGTCTGCAGTACTACTGGTTAAGCAAGAGCTATTAGGGTGCTGAGAAGCTATGGCAATGCTGCCTCTAGTGCTTTGAGGAACATGACCCCTACACTACCTCATTTTCTTCTTCCAATGTACCAGTGATAATGGGTTTATTTGTATTATTAGTTAGTTTATAAATGAGGAGATGAATATGTATTGAGTAAACTAACATTACTTTATTAAGTCAATTTAGATGTCTTTGTGGAACAATTGTTTGCTGATTGGTGGATTCACTAATGCAACATGCTATTGTGTTTAATTATCAGATAACAAACTACATTGTGCACACAGCACATAGTGCTCTACACACACATTGCTTGCCCTTCCACAGCACACAGTTAAAGAAAAAGAAAGGCTTCTATAGTCAATTATGCAGTACCGTACATGAAGTTGTAAAAAATAAATCAGTGAATTACAGTTGGTGTAAGTGGCACTGGCTAGCTGGGCACAGCAGCACCTAAAGGGTCTTAAACTTGTCTCAATGATGTCAGGTGATGTCACATTCCCATACAGGTACAACGGTAAATAAAACCAATGCCTGTCTGCTAATCTGTCTCCCTCAATAGCTGAAATATAGGTGTCTTTAAAAATCCTGCTTGGAAATTTGGATGGTTTGCTGTTCCCCCTTCTTTCCACTTTTACTGAAATTAAATCAGATTTTTTTATTTGGAGTTTCAAAATTTCTACAATTTTGGTTTAGTTTATATGCCCACAGTTAGAGCTTTATTTATTCATTATGACGTAATTTCTGTATCCTTATATATTTCAGTGGGATATAGTTTAAATGTATAAGAATGCAATATTGAGTTCAGTCATTTAAGGATATCTTGATCCTATTGTACAGAGTCTGAATAAGTCCAGAGAAAACTTTAGGGCTATATTCTAAATTAATTGATTTGTGGATAAGTGGCATAAAGGTAAAAATTTAAATAAACATTCAGGACCAACATATCCTAACTACAAGGCAACATTCATCTGTGCGTCTCACAAATGGTGACCCCAGTCAAACAACTTTAAAACTTTTCAAAGCTAGTGGAGTGGGTCCTCATTGTGGGATTTAAATTTAGTAATCTCTGGAAAATGTTAAATGTAAACTATTAAATGAGTGTGAAATTCCAAGCCCCTATAGCTGATTTTTTTTAAATGAGTTTTTATATCCCAAAAGAACAAGAACAAAATATCTATGTTAATAGCTCATCTATTTGTTTTGTTTTGCCCAAGAATTATCACGTTGCACCAGCCAACTTTGAATTTAAATCAGTCATTTTATTAAGATTGTAAATTAGGTAAGTTTAAGTTTTTTCTAAACAGAAAATAGTTTAGATTTTGCTATACAAAACTCTCAGATGAATACGTACTTTGTTTCTAAATCAGCTAATATGCCTATTTTGCATCTGTTCAACTCTCAATGCAAATGTTAACTTCACACTTGTTTCTACATGGCATTTGACTGAAAGAAGTAAAAAAAACCATCTCACTTGCATTGATTGTTGTTTTAAATGTGGTAATCGTGCTTTTTATATATATTGAAAAATGAAAGGCTTTGGAAAATGAAAGTAGAAAGAAAAATAAGATCAGAGGACTCTGAATCCCAAATGCCAATTCATAAACAAAAGCAATTCACCACTTCTTATTAATGTCACCTAGCCCATAAATTATAGCACATGTGAATATCTTTATGTTCTCAATAAGGATAAAGTAAAAAAATTAAAAAGGGTTGGGAATTACGTAAGAGATAATGTCAACATAGAGTGTATAATAAAGCTACTTTAACGTTGAGAATTAATATATGTATGAAAACTAAGCATTGTAAAACCCATAACTTGAGTTAATTCAAAGTTATATTCTCTCTCAAAAGTGGATCAAGAGTAAATACTATTCGCTGAGACCATCTTCTTGTAAATAGGAGTCTTTTTTGACCCCACAAGGTAACTAATTGGGAATTCTCCAATGGTTAAATTAATTTGTAAATAAGTTGTGGGATGGAGAATTTAAAGTGAATTTAAAATTTAGGGTCAAAAAAGCCAAACCAGTAAACTTTGCTTAATCAGCTATGCTTCCATTGTGACTACTTTGGAATTAAATTTGAAATTCACTTCAATTTTTTTTTAAATTCCATCTTTAGTGAATCACCCTACATTTAAAAAAAGATGTTTTAGCTGCTTCTCTTTCTATGTGTCATGTTCTTGAGCAGGTCAGATAGGAGACTTTGGCCAGGGTTATTTGAGACTTTATTGGTGCTTTTAGACATATTATGAAACTTGAGAAAAAAACAGAATTAAGGCAATATGCCATAAAACAGGATTCTTGCAAATAATAAGGAAAGTCTGTGATCTCCAGGTAGGGTTAAAACCAAGGCAGGTTGGTATCAAAGGCAGGCTGGTTACAGAGGCAGGCTGGTTACAGTGGAAGGCTGGTTACAGTGGAAGACTAACAGAGACAGGCTTGTAACACAGGAAGGCTGTTAACAGAGGCAGAGTTCAAAATCATATGTAAAAGTGGAGCAGGTTTGATGGTAAGTCTGGAGCAGGTTGGTTTGGAGCAGAGTTGAAGGTAAGTCTGGAGCAGGTTCACAGGAGCCAGGAACTGAAGTCTTTCAGGCAAATAACCAACTTCACTGTAAAGGCCTTGAGATTAGTTGGGTGTAGCCTTTTGTAGGTGAAGCAGGTAATTAAACATGAGCAGGTGAGATTCCAGAACCAGAGGCCACTTGTGGTAAATAATAGAATCAGAGTAGGAACTTGTTTTAAAGAAACATAAGTCTTTTTGTCAGGATATGATTCTGACTCTATGATGGCAACTCAGTGGTCAGCAACAAAATTACAATCGACACTTAATAATCAGTATGCATTAAAACAATTTTGATAAGGAATTCAAATCAACTCTTCATATTAAAAATAAAATAATTATACATAAAAAAAGGTCAAGGGATATATTTAGTATTTTACTCCATAAAGAAAAAAAACACACAGGCACTATTTGATCTTTTTTCATTATTAATTAATGTATAAAATGTGTAGGCCTTCAAATGTGAAGTTTGGTGTTACTAACCATAGAAACATGGAAACATAGAAACAAAGAATGTGACGGCAGATAAGAACCATTTGGCCCATCTAGTCTGCCCAATTTTCTAAATACTTTCATTAGTCCCTAGCCTTATCTTATAGTTAGGATAGCCTTATGCCTATCCCATGCATCCCATAACCCATTTACTGTGTTAACCTCTACTACTTCAGCTGGAAGGCTATTCCATGCATCCACTACCCTCTCAGTAAAGTAATATTTCCTGATATTATTTTTAAACCTTTACCCCTCTAATTTAAGACTATGACCTCTTGTTGTGGTAGTTTTTCTTCTTTTAAATATAGTCTCCTCCTATACTGTGTTGCTTCCCTTTATGTATTTAAATGTTTCTATCATATCCCCCCTGTCTCGTCTTTCCTCCAAGCTATACATGTTGGAGGAAAGGCCATTAAAAGTTTCTCACCATTGCAGGCCATAGCAAGGGTACAAGGCTTTATTCCTAACACTAAAGTTCCTTTGCCCTGCCTCCCCCCCTCCCCCCGCAGCAATCAAAGGGTTAAAAAACCATTTAGCCCCTTAAGGACTGTAGACGTAACAGGTAAGTCCAACAAAAAAATAGTCCTTACAGACCTTAAGGACCGCGAACGTATCTGATACGTCCTAGGGAAATTAGAGCGCTGGAAGCTATCATGATCGCTTCCAGCAGCTCTAATGGTATTGCAGCAATGCCTCGATGTTGAGGCATTGCTGCAATACTCTCCTCATTGCCGGTGGCCCCCGTAGAACACCGGGTGATCGCTCCCCCCAGAGCTCCACATGTAGTCAGGCAGTGAGACAGAGCATCGGAAACCATCAGGCAGACTTCTGATGCTCTGCCTGTACTGAGTGCCTCAAATAATAATTAAATAAATCAAATTTTTAAAAAATTAACCCCTACCCTCCCTCCCTTTCCATCGCCATGAACTTACCGATTGCTGCCTTTCACCCGCCGGCGATCGGTCTTCTTCTTAGGGGGGACTGTCTGGGCTGTGCTCAGAGAGTCTCCCTCTGCAAAAAAGGAACGCCAGGGGCCATGTGACCGCTCTTTCATAGGTGTCCACCATAGGTGTACATAGTGCTGCTAGCAGGGGGACTGCCTGAACTGACAAAGTAAAATGTAAAAAAAAAATGTAAATATAAAAAGAAATATATGTATTTATGAGATATATATATATATATATATATATATATACATATATATACATGTAATATATATATATATATATATATATATATATCTTATATACAACGTCATACTAAGTGTATTTTTTATTAATACATACATCTATTAATATAAAAATACACTTAGAGTAAAATTAAACATGTGTGTGTGTGTGTATATATATATATATATATATATATATAATAACTATATATATTGTGTATATATATATATATATATATATATTATAAAAAATAAATAATACGTAAAAATAAATAAAAAACTGTAAAAATTATTTAACAAAAATGTTATATATATATATATATATATATATATATATAAAAAACTTTATTCTAACTGTATTTTGATATTAATATTTATAGATGCATGCATATATTTATATATACACTATATGTATGTCCGACAAAAAAAATGGTCATTATGAACTGAGGAAGTACCGAGTACGACCGTGGCAAATAGGAGCCCTGGATCACATAGCTGCAATGGGAGTCTAGGAGCTGCCAGCAGGGGGACCGTCTGAGCTGTGAGGCAGTCACCCAGGCTGCTAAAAAGTTAAAAAAATAATAATAATAATATATATATATATTATACATATATATGTATAGTATGTTGTAAAATAATTAAAGCATTTTGTAATATATTATACATATATAATTTCATTATAAGTGTACTTTGAGATATATACACATATATTTCAAAATACACTTATAATGAAATCATATATATGCTCATATATATATATGTATAATATATTATAAAATGTATGTGTGTGTGTATATATATATATATATATATATATATATATATATATGTTTATACACACAAACACACACATGTATTATATACACACGTATTATGTGTGTGTGTGTGTGTATGTATATATATATATACATACGTATTATTTATATATATATATATATATATATATATATAAATTGCAGAAAACAAATATTTATAAAAAATAAAAAAAATAAAAACACTAACTTTGGCCAGCGTTTGTGACTAAGTGGCTACTACAAAAGACTGGAAATACCCCATTTGGAATACCCTGGGTTGTCTACATTTGAAAATGATATGCCATGATGGGGTTATTTCACATTCCTGTGCTACCATATGGTCTCAAAAGGCAACACAGACCCAGAAAACCAATCTGGCAAACTGAATTGGGCAAGCCCTATATTGATCCTGTATCTTTTCAAAACACCATAAAACAAATCACGACAATGAAATCCCAAGTAAAAGTGCAATTTTTGTGTAAAAAAAATGCAAAAAACAAATATGAACGCTAACTTTGGCAAGCATTTGTGGCTAAGTGGCTACTACAAAGGACTGGACATACCACATTTTGAATACCGTGGGTTGTCTACTTTTACAAATGGTATGCCATGATTGGGTTAATTTTCATTCCCGGGCTGCTATACGGTCTCAAAGGCACCATAGGCCCAGCAAACCAATCTGGTAAATTTCAATGGAAAAGGGGAAAGCCCTACATTTGACCCCTGTATATTTGCAAAACCCATAAAATCTGTACATTGGGGGCACTGTTGTACTTGGGAGATGTTGTTGAACACAAATTGGGGTGTTCTTTGTCAGTAACACATAACATGAACTAAGAATCCATGCCTAAAGTACAATGTGAGAGAAAAAAATAACACAAAAAAATGACTACTCAAAAGTTTGACAAAGACTGGTGGTAGAATTAGTGCATGGAAAGTGTTAATATATCACCATTTGAAATACCCTAGAATGTCTACTTTTCAAAAATATATGATTTGATCGGGGTAAATTACATTGCCCGGCATCAAAAATGTCCCAAATAGGACATGGGTGCATGATGACCAGCTGTTAAAATTCCAAGTTGGAAAACTGGAATGTGCACCCTCCAAATAAAGTATTTTAGCCCCCAGAGAACACGACACACCTGTACATGGGTGGTGTCACTGTACCCAGGAGATGTTGCTGAACACATATCGTGGTGTTCTTTGGCAGTAATACATAAAAGGGGCTGAAAATCCATATCTAAAGTACAATGTGTGTGAAAAATAACACAAGAAAAATTACTACCCAAAAGGTTGACAAAGACTGGTGGTAGAATTAGTGCATGGAAAGTGTTAAAATACCACAATTTGAAATACCCTATGGTGTCTACTTTTCAAAAATATATGGTTTGATGGGGGTAAATTACATTGGCCGGATTCAAAAATATCCCAAATAGGACATGGGTGCATGATGACCAACTGTGAAAATTCCAAGTTGGAAAACTGGAATGTGCACCCTCCAAAAGAGGTCTTTTAGCCCCCAGAGGACCCGACACACTTATACATGGGGGATATCACTGTACTCAGGAGATGTTGCTGGACACATATTGGGGTGTTCTTTGGCAGTATCCCTTAAAGTGCTCCATACATGTATTCTTAAATTGCTATGTGTGTCAAAAGAAAATTACCAATTATTTTTTTTTTAATTTGGCATAGATTGGTGGTAAAATGGTTGCATGAAAAGAGTCAAGAAAACCCAAGTTTAATATCTTAGGTTGTCTTCTTTTAAAAAATATATACATGTGAAGGGTTATTCAGGGATTCCTGACAAATATCAGTGTTACAATGTAACTTGCGTTAGTTTTGAAAAAAATGGTTTGGAAATAGCAAAGTGCTACTTGTACTTATAGCCCTCTAACTTTCCACACAAAAAAAGCTAAGAACATGTTAACATTGGGCATTTCTAAATTCAGGACAAAATTTAGAAACTATTTAGCATGGGTGTTTTTTGGCAGTTATAGATGCATAACAGATTTTGGGGGTCAAAGTTTGAAAAAATATGTATTTTTTTCATCACATTTAATTTTTTTATAGTAAATTATACAATATGATGAAAATAATGGTATCTTTATAAAGACCATTTAATGGCAGAAAAAACGGTATATAATATGAGTAAGAGGGAAATTACAGCTAAACACAAACACTGCAGAAATGTAAAAAGAGCCCTGGTCCTTAACGGTAAAAGAATTGAAAAACAGTCTGTTCACAAAGGGGTTAAACACTTACCTTTTTTTTACTACTGAGGTCACTCGGCATTAACTGCATCTTCACCTTCACTGACTTCAGGGAGACTTGGTACCTAATGCACATGCACAGGTTTTCACCTGCAAGATCAAGGGGGCAGAGCCACTGCAACCAGACTACTTCAAAGAGATGATGTAGTCTGCGTGCCTACAGTGTCCCTTTAAAAACTTGTTTAAATTCTTTAATTTTTGTCATGCAGGTGTGTACATTGCAGGTTAAAATGCCACAACAGCGTATACGTTATTTACATGGCAAACAGTGGCATGAGTAGAAGCACGGTTTATATTATAATGCATACGCAAGCGTAGTGTAGTTTACATAATTAAAAACTTTTTAAATGGCTATAAAACATCCACAAATATATTTAAACCTTTTCAGGAAAACTATTTAATTTTAAGGTGATGAAGGGATAGTATTAGAAAAGTTGCATTTCTAAGATAACAAGAATAAACTAAAGGGAATTTGTACACAAATACAATTATTCTAGGTAATCAGCAGGGTAAGCTAAAAGCCTCTCTAAGGAATGCATTTACCATTTGGTTCTCTAACCCTATTATTAACATATCTTCTGATTAAGCATGTGTACTTTTTCTCAGGTACAGAGAGTTGCTGTGAGACCAAAAATAAAATCAAATTTCTGCCAGCTAAGTGTAACTTAAAATTAGACAGTGTCATTAAGGATTATTAGACTTAAAATTAATCATACAAACAAAGAAAAGAAGTAGGTGGAAACAAAAATGTATAAATAGTGTGAACTTAAGCTGATCGTTATATTTTCATGTAGCTCATATATGTTACAAAATTAACAAGCTTAGAAAGTTAGCTAATTTATCTCATAAATGGTACAAAAAAATATATAAATCCAGAGGACCCCTAAATAACGCAAGTGTTAATGTGGTTTATTCCAATGAAAAAGATCTTTCCATAAATAATTATTAAATACAATCAAATCTGCCACAGTAAGCTCATGTAGCTCATAAATGGTACAAAATAAATATATAAATCTATAGGACTCCTAAATAATGATCATTAATGAAAAAACAATACAATAAATATAATCACATGAACATTTAAAACTTAATGGGATAATTTTTGTACATAAAGTAATCCCCTGCAGTCTCACTGCTCAATTGACTGCCATTTAGGAGTTAAATTACCTTTTTTCTTCAGCTGTAGCCACACCTCCGCATGCTTATTATTTTTCCTATCCCTTTATTTTATTCCTATTTCTTTAATATGTAAATATAAATTCTATGCATATGTTACGTCTGTCATTAGCACGCACAGCACACTTCCGACAGACACAACAACTTCTTTCTTGCAGGCCTTTGATTGGACCTTGGCATGGATCCACTGAGGTCAGACAGTTGCCTGCCGAGCAGCATAGAAGCTTCGTCCGGCACTGGATTAAGGTAAGTAAAGACTTATTTTAAAAAGCTCTTTAAGCGTTTCTTTTGTGGGGGACCTACTGAATAATGTCCATAGGGCATTATTGTATTAAAATTAAAAGGTTTTTCATCTTAAGGTATTCTTTTTAAAAATTAAACACAATATACTCCATACAAAATGTAATCCCACTATAAACTTCAATCTAATAGCTCTAAATACTCCTTAAAAAACCCCATAACCCCATCAGGTTTGTAATCCTCTTAACATTAAACATCTTATGTAATCTAACTCAGACATTAACCCCCTCATACTTTAAAAAGTACCAACATCATATTTAACCCTGCATGCATTTTCACAGTTGCATAAACACACTATATGTTTCAGATTCAAACATGATACATTACAAGATGAAATTTTCATATACATATATACATATGCAGTTGTATAAATTTTTTGTTTGTTTGACTTTTTTATGTCTGTAATGTCCATGTAATAAATAAATTTAACTCACTCTATCTACCTTTTTCTTTTTCTGAGAGGGGAGGGGGGCAAACACACACTTTAGAACTCTAACATGTAAATCTTATTTTTCTTTCATTGTATTCTGTCAATATTTTTTATGTCTGATCACCTGACAAATATACCAGAAAAAATAGAGTGCTACTCATCAATACAATGGTCAGCAGTGAACTACTGTAATACAATTTACTATAACAAAATAACTCTGTATATAGCAAAAAATCTAAATGAACTAGTGCTAAGAATTTGTATTCTACCGAATACAACAGATGCAAGTAGCATGGAATTTTTACAAAATGAAACACTAGTAGTGTACTGCAGAGTACCAAAAAAGAGAAATATACAGCTTTTATGGCATTCCCCAGAGTGCGTGTCTGTATAGCAAATGTCTGCACCAGAACAACCGTTTGTTTGCTTTTTCAGCTATCCCACCAGTCTATCTTACAAAAAAGGTATGATTACAATTGAAAAGGATAAAATATACTTTTTGTTAAAAATACAAACAATAAGGGTGTAGAGTAAAATAATAAAATTAATGCAGACAGCAGGAGTTTTGTTTATATCATTTATTGTTATTGTGTTTGTACAAAGTATGTCAAATCTCCAGCTGATATAGGGGAGTAAAAATGTACAATAAAATGAAATTAAGGCCTATTTTTGTACATTGTAGATATATTGAAGCATCAGTACATCGGAAGCATTATGTTTACACTAGAGCAAAGTGACTTTGGTATTTTTATGTATCTATAAATGTAACATACACTAAAAATAATAGCTTGATTTTACTAGCCGGAGTAGAAACTAATGAAATAGATAATGAGTTTGAAGAAAAACTCCATGCTAAATTAGTAGCATGGCTTGTTTACCGATTTTAACGTAACTTGTTTACAATTGGACATCACAGACAACAGCAAAGTGTGGGAACTGGATTTCTTCTATAAATGTAGGAAGGTTATGTAGCTGTTTTATTTGATGTGCTAGTTTATAAGAAGGAGTTAGTCACTGAGCTTTAATGGAACATGAGAAATAGGGTTAATAGACACTAATAGCGCCAGTGGGGTGGACCTTAAGCAGGTCTATTAGCATCAGTTATATTTAATATGTCTCTCCGGGCATAGCTACTGAAAAAAATGTTATCCCCGATGCAATACATTGGAGGCTTCAATCCGTAAAACAAAGAAATGGCTTTCAGTCCAGTTTATCTATAAATCAACTATCACTATCCAGTTTTACCTTTGAATTGAGGTTTAGGTCAAAAGAATATTATAGTTAATTCAATCTACGTTTTTCTTGGTCTGGACAACCTCTTCATACAACAATCTTGACATTTTAACAAAATAATGTTCTACAGGGGCATTTATATTTCATGTTGGTATTCAATCTGTTTAGAATCAAAGAATGATACTATTTCTTCTGACATATATAAAAATAAAATAATTTGCTATGTGTCCTTAAGGTATAAACATATATATTTTTCTATGTTATATATATTAACATTATAATATACTTTTATATACTGTTTGACCTATTGTAATCTTTAAAATATTGGAAGATGTTAATATTAATTTTAAAAAAATTAATTAGCAAAAAAAATCTGTTTACCCCTCCCCTAAAGAAAACAAGCATGTAATTCTATTTGCATGTTTTCTTTGAGGATATATGACATCTTGTATCTGAAGCTACTTCTGCAAGTCCTACTCATGCGCGCAATTGTCCTATCACAAATTATACTACAGCTCACTGAGGAATCTTCCAAAAGCTGTCTTCCAAAAGTACTTCTGCCTATTGGAGTGGTCTGGGTGCCAACTCCCACTACTCCTAACCCTGCAAGGGTAATTATTGCAGTTTTCATAAATAAATTTCCCACTAGAGGGACTTCCGTGTTCTTAAAACACGAAAAGTGTTTTAAGCAACGCTGGACGTCCTCACGCTATGGGTGGACCTCCAGTGTCGCTGAAATACCCATAGGAAAGCATTGAATAAAGCATGCTCATTAGGTCTTCCCCGCTGGCTGACGTCGGAGGGGAAGGGGAGTAGGCGGAACCTGACCAGCGGCGAGGGACATCAGCACTGGACTCCGATAAGTCACTGAAGGGGTTTTAACCCCTTCAGCAACTTGGGATGGGAGGGAGAGGGGAACTACAGGGTCATGCAGTTGCAGGAAAACTAATATGTTTTCCTGGCACTGGAGAATCATTTTAAGGTTGTGCAGTGAAAAAATATTGTGTAACAAATATAATTATATATCTAAGTACAATAATACAAAATCATAAAAGAGAAAGTGAAAGTGAAGAGGAAATATAATGACACATCTTGCATTGGTAAACATGTCTTGGGGAATAGAAACTAAAAACTGATACAATAATTGGCACCACAAAAAGGACAATATCCATATATGCAGGAATATGCCTAGACCCAAATATTAAAAAGAAGCATCACATTTGCCATCGGAGTGCTCTATTTCTAAATTGTTGAGAAGACGGTAAGCCATGGTTGCCACACTACATCAAATGCTAATCTTTAAGCAAGAAAATCAGTAGACAGTTTATCATACATATAATTTCCCTTGGGTTTTTTATGCACTGGAAGAAATGAGGATAGGCATTCTGTTTCCAGGTAAGTACAATTAGAGTACAAGTTGCCAATAAGATATGCGTAACAAACAGAGCTTGGAAAACTTAACAGCAAATGGGTGGCTGGAGTTAAAGGACCACTAGAGGGGCCAGGAAAACATACTCGTTTTCCTGGCACTATAGTGCCCTGAGGGTGCCCCTATGGACGCTTTCCTATGGACGCTTGTGTTTTCTCACTGTGATTTTCACAGTGAGAATCACGCAAGTGCCTCTGGCGGCTGTCAATGAGACAGCCACTAGAGGATTTGGAGGCTGGATTAACCCATTTATAAACGTAGCAGTGTCTCTGAAACTGCTGTTTATAAAAAAAAGGGTTAATCCTAGTGGGACCTGGCACCCAGACCACTTCATTAAGCTGAAGTGGTCTGGGTGCCTAGAGTGGTCCTTTAATGGGAATGAGATAATAGCCAGCGAGGAGAATAAACATGTTATGTGCTGCCATATTGGTTGAATCCTAGAACGGAGCCACATGATAGTTACATAATATGCATTAATTGTAATATATAACTTTTTTTCCGCTGCATTTGCTTATGTACATTAGGTATAGGATTATGAGTTATGTGTTTTTTTGAATGTATTAGGATTTCTCGTTATATACTTGTATTTACTTTTGTATGTACAGTCTTATCTTATCTGATGGCATTTACTTTATTGCATTTTGTAGGACTATATTTAAAAAAAAAATGCTTTTCACTTTACAGCTTCTCCCGCAGTCTAGATCCTTGCTCAACGCTCAGGGGATTACCTAGCAACTGCTGCATAGTAATGAGACCCACCCTGATCAAAGTTTTGTTTAAGATCATCCGGTCTCACGGGATCTCAGTTGTGAGCAATTGATCCGGAATCCGGAGTTGGAGACATTGGTGTTTGGTTTGATTTGTTGTTTTGTACACCGAGGAAGATACAGGAGTCCCGAAACAATTGTCTTTCACATGGTTTTCAACTAAAAGTATTGTTTCATCAGTGGGCCTTATCTGCTAAGCTGCATATTGTGTTACCTCCTGTTTTTGTGGTTACATATTGCTGCTGATGGACCATATCAGCCTTATACACGTTTGCTGCACTAGGTGACTTGTGTATATATATATATATTGTTTGGCACCCTTTTCTTTGTTGATTGTTTACCAGAAGTAAATCAGAGCTGCTCTTTCCTATCTGGTGGATGACCAAACTGGTTTGTTGACCCAGCTTATATGTATTCACATTTATATATTTCCTTGGACTTTTCATTTTAAGCTTGCACTTGTCTTGTTACATTACTATATTATACAACTTTGCATCCAACTACATACGGAAAGTCAGGAAAAAAATTAACAGAATATTTATCTTATACTTTCTAAATAAACTCTTAAACTATATGTGATAAACTATGTATGCATGTATGTATGTATTTATTTGCTGTCTCATCAATAAAGATCATCTCATGAGCAACAAAAATGACCTATTAATTGCATAGAATATGACCCATGTCTCTTGACTCTTCCTCATCATACATATTTTCCATGATCTTATGTGACCTTGACATAAGAAACATTTTATTTTTAGTAGGGGGACCCCAGCAGAATAATAGTTTTTTTCTAGATGAATTTAATCAGATTAATTTCACACTATATTTTACCCACTAAACAATACACCTAATCTCACAGAATACTGACTATTTTAGTCAATACTTGTTCTGGGTTTTTATGACTAACTACAATTTTGAAATATTATTTAATATCAACATTCAACATTTCCAATGTTAAAGAAAAAAAAACTAGAAATTATGAGCATGAGAAGTTTTAAATATACCCTATTTCATATAATTGTAAAGTCACAGGAAGAGTATTGATGTACATGTCAAGGAGAACCCGTGGCTATAAAGCATGTTCAGAGAGGAAGATGGGTCAAAAAGTCTGAATTTTAATGCCTATTAAAATGTTCAATACCTGCACAATTTTTATGAGGCTCTAAAAAATTAAATTGAAAGCAAAGTTCCAGTACAATATCCATGACTGTTCATGCAGTTTGTTTAATAACTTCTGTTTTCTTACTCTTAGGCAAGCCTTTTTATATATTAATGTAACCCTACACCGCTGTTATATGTAAAACGAATGCTATGATTAGATCCCTTATTCAGCTTAGGAAAGTGTAAAGCTGTCAAAAAAAAAAAAAAAAACATTTTTTTTTTTTTTCATGAATTGAGCATACATTTGATCACTCTCCTTTGTGAATATAACAGGTTTCAAATTGCCGAAGGAGAATAACAAAGAATGCAGTACAAGATTATTTTATAAATGGATTACAATAGATAATGTTTGCAAATGGTGCTGCTTGCGTTGAATATAATTGATAGTTAATTAAAATTAGGGGCTGGAAATTATTGGAAATAGCCAATATAATTAATTATCAAGTTGACTGTGGCTATGATGTTAAGAGAAAAACTAAATTTTTTACACTTAGAAATGACTATAACCTTTGCACATCTATTCCATCTTGTTGTTTGAGACCTTTTCTCATTACTGGGAAATCACTCGACCTCCATCCTTAACAAGGAGGTAAAAGGTTATTGCTCAGAAGGTATGGACTGCCCCACCCCATCCCCTAACTTTATGGTGCAATTACTGTAAGGAAGTCCCTCAACCACCTAGAAAATAAATATGGCTCTCTTTTACTAATTAATAAAGATCTAGACCTGATCCTAAGTGAAAAAAAAAATTTAATCTAATATTTTGAAATCCCCTGACTACATACAGTTCCATACTTTTATATATAGTATTTATGCATCCAGACCATATGCAAGATAATGTGGAAAACAATGCATTGGATTAAATGTGATTCTGACTTTCAGATTAAACATACCAGCAAGTTCACACTGTGCTAGAGATAGAGCAGCAGCAGATGATTGTTTTGGCCTTGTGGGGTGTAGTTGATACCCCTCAAGATTAATGAAAGTTATACTCCCAAATGGCAGCTGCTTTTTGCATTTTACACCATGTATTCAGCTCAAGAGAGCATGTTACTCCAATTTATATGGAGCAGACCAGGATTTGTATGTTCTTACCCTGCCCTGATATTGGAAACAATTAAGGCCATTGCATGATGGTCATCAAACAGCATTAATAAGAAAAATGTATAGACGATGTTATCAACCATCTAAAAGAATTGGCAGTTAATGCAATATATATAAAATACACACACATGTGTCCAGGATAAATAATACCATTGAGAGGTACAGGATATGTCATAATATCCCACAAAACCACAGGTTGCTTGTCTCCAAAGCCTTAAGCTGTAGAAACAAAATCATACAGAATCGTAGCAGGACCCTCAATCCATCTGTTCCTGTGTGTCAAACTCATCTGGTTAAAAATATGTGTCTGTTAGTCCACCCATTGTACAGCACTGCGGAACTTATTGGCGCTTTCTAAATATTATTATTAATAATAATACCTATTTTGTCTCATCAACACCTTTTCTAGAATATTATATTTATGACATGAGTGAATTAAAATAATAAAATGTGGTGGTTAGGAGCATCTTGGTTAGGTTAATAGTAATATGATCCATGCATTGATGTAGGACAGAGAAAGCACTAACTTAGGATACACTGGTTTTCATAGGAGTTCTTGTGACTCACAACATGAACTTTTAATTTGAGGAAGGATGATAGTCGAGACAGAATAAACTTTTATGCACTAGCAAAATAGCAATGTGCAGTTTAATCTGATAGTAGGAGGTACCATACAGTAATTAAAAGTTTTAATTTAAGCTATAACTCTAGAGCTTGATTTTCCTCTGTAAAGCAGTCTTGGGAGCAATACAATTGCCCTAAAAAAAGAGGTAATTTATCGTAAAGGTGGTAAAATGTCTTTCAGTTTTTGCTACTCTTGAGAACATGGAGCCCAAGGCATCAATCTGGATGAATAAAAGTTTCATTTTTTTGTAATAAATACATATATAAATAAATCTAGGGACATATACTATATTTCAAATTATATTGTGATATCAAGAAAGAAATAGTGTCAGGTAAACTATTAAAGTGCCACCTGAAAGCAAATAGGAAAACAAACACAGGATTGGTTTGAATAAATGGTTCCTTTGTGGTCATGAAACTCTTATTTGATTACTATTTAATGAAGTCTCGAAGGTTTGAGTTTAAGAAAATCCAAAGAAACAATTCAACTGTTAAAGAAGTTTAAGTTTGCAAACATTGTGAAATATTCATTGGCTGCATTCATTTTATAAAACAGCAGGGAGTATAGAAACAAGAGGAAATTTATTTTCTAATTACAATAACAGCATATGATTAGAATTGTTTCCTAAAGTTAAGAATCATCTGTATTAATGATTTTGTTCAAGTCACTTACAGTCTTTTTTCACAAGGGCAAAATTAAATGATGTGTTTTTCCCTCAAATATGCAATATTTTCCATATGTAATGTGCCATTAAGAAATCAGTAGAAGTTGATGAAACAATGTGATCAATTTAAACCTCCTGATATAGTAATTTAGGGCATACTGGATAGTTTTTCTATATCTTGTATGACAATGGAAACAATTGCCTCTTTCTATACTGTATAGCTAGCTATATTTAAATGTAATTTGTCAACTAATTTCTTTTTTCGGGGGGGAACCCTGGGCTACATTTTTCTCAGAGCTCTGTCATATTCCCATTATATAATAATATATCATATCACCATATCCAGGGCTGGCGTGTCCTTTAGGCGGCACAGGCGGCCGCCTTCGGGCGCCAGAGTGGGGGGAGGGGGGTGCACAAAAATCAGAATCCCCTGCCTCTGGCTAGGGTTTTGGATTTTTTAACTTACCTCTCTCCCTGCAGCCTGCAGCCAGTGGAGTCGGCCGGCCTTCCTGATGATGTCAGGAGGAGGGGGCATGACTTCCACTACTTTTCTCCCAGACTCCCCAGTGGATGGGAGAAGAGCAGTGGAAGCCACGCTCCCTCCTCCTGACATCATCAGAAGATGCCAGCGGACTTCAAGGGCTGCTGTGTTTCTGATGCAGGCTCCAGCTCCTGTCTCACCCCTCCCTGTTCCAAGCCAAGCTAAGCTTCAGGGAAGGGGATACGTTTCTTTTTTTATTATCCATTTTTTTAAGCAGCCCCTGCCCTAGCCCCTTGTGCCCCCACCACAGCCCCTGTGCCCCTCCACATATCCTATCACCCCTCTAGAGCTACTGTCCCCTCTCAACTCCTGTGCCCCCTTTCCACAGCCCCTGCCCCCCTACAGCCCTGTGCCCTCCTCTAGAGCCCCTGTCCACCCAATCACAGCCCATGCCCCCCCATAGCCCCTGTCCCCCTCCACAGCTCCTATCACCCTTCTAGGGCCCCTGTGCCCCCTCTCTAAGCCCCCTCTCTCAGCTCCTGTTCCAATCTCCCTCCAGCTCTTGCCCCCTTTCAGCTCCTGTCCCCCAGCTCCTGCCCCCATCTCCAGGTCCTCCCTACCCATCTCCAGCTCATGTTCCTCTTCTACAGCTCATGTCCCCCTCTCAGCCCCTGTGTACCACCTTCTCAGCTTCTGTCCTTACTTCTCAGGGCCTGTTCCCCTCACCACAGCCGATGCGCCCCTCACCACAGTACCTGATCCCTGTCCCCTCTTTCAGCCCCTGTCAACCAAATTAGCCCCTTCCTCGGCACAGACCCTGTGCCACCTTCCTCGGCCAAGCCACTGTGCCCCCTTCCTCGGCACAGCCCTGTGCCGCCATCCTCAGCACAGCCTCTGTGCCTCCTCTTCAGCAAAGCTCCTGTGCCCTCTCCTCCCCACAGCCCCAGTGCCCTCACCTCAGCCCCTGTGCCCTCCTCTCCAGCTCCTGTCCACCTCCCTCTCCAGCTCCTGTCCCCCCTTCAGCTCTTGCCTCCCTCTCCAGCTCCTGTCCCCTCTCAAGCTCCGGTCCCACTCTCCAGCTCTTGTGCCCCCCCCCCAGCTCCTGTCCCTCCTTTACAGCCCATGTGCTCCTTCCCACCCCTCTCAGCACCTGGGCTGAGGAAAGAGAAACACAAAGGGGCTGGGGAAAGTAACAGATACACAAGGAGGGTTGTAAGAAACACCAAGAAGGTGTAAGACATAGTAAAGGGGGGGTAAAATACATAGAGGGTAAGAAATTCAAAAGGAGTTACAAGACACACAGGTGAAGACACATTTTTTTAAGAGGGGTGTCTTGTAGCCATTATACAGCCTGTGTAGCCAAAAAGCCTTGCACCGGCCCTGACAACATTATATCATACTGTCATTATACTGTAGGTCCTCCTCAATTTCCTCCAATTTGTCCTTGAAAAAGCATCTTGGTCCTTGGTGGTCCAGAGATTGCTGCAGGGGCTATTGTTTTCTGTATGTAGTAGATTTCAACGGTCAAAATCTTTATTTACAATAAGAAAAAGTATAGAAACAAATCTCATTTAGTAAGTTTCATTTATATTAACTTGCAGATATATCCACATATAAAATGCATAAAATGAAAGTTGACATTTATTGTCAAGAGTTAATTACAGAATCTTACAAAAATGTGAATAGATGCTTTGTAGCTGCTTGTGTATGAGATTGTTAACACAACACCACTGTTAGAAGCAAGTGGTGATATTATTCATTTGCAATCCATCAAAGGTCAGTGAACCGAGGTGATCTTTATTGATGTAACCTTGTAAATCCTATTCATACAATATCTATTAAGAGGATGAAACTGGCTAAAATATTATTATTCAACACTCAATCAATTTAGACAGAGATAGGGTAGATTATATCTACATGTCATTTGGAGGGTAAAGACCCAAGACAAAGAAATATAAGTATCTTTAAATTGAATATGGATGGAGATATAATTAAAAAGTATCTTGAAATGAAACACTACATTTTCTTATGATTAACGGTGCCAAAATAGTGTTACTTAATTACGGGTTGTTCAGTCTCCAAAGGTAACCCACCATATAGAAGACCCTTTATTTAAATGAATAATTGATTACAGATGTCAAAAGGGCACACATTGTGCTGAAAAGCAGAGAGGCCAAACCATCTCATTGCCATTTGAGTATGCTTATATCTTGGTACAAATAAATTTAGTCCTTAATTTACTAAAACCACTTAGTTACTAATGTAGAGAACCACAGGAAGACTGAACATTTTTGCCTACACTCAGCTTTTGACCTTTTCACATTGATGATTACCCTAGGGAATGCTGAGAAAAATGAGTACATGCCTAATGTCAACATGTCAAGCTTTATAGCATATTTGCTCGACTATAAGACAAGGTTTAAAAAAAAAAACTTCTGAAAAAATGACCTTGTCTTATAATCAGACCTTTTAGCTGGAATTTTATGTCTTTGTAATAAAAGATGAATACAGCTGGACTCAACATTATTTATCAAAAACAATGTTTATACCAAATGTATACCACCAAAGCATTGAACTTTATTAATAATAAGTGCCTGCTACCTGAGCACATTGCACAAACACACGCTGATCACATCCTATAAATACCACCCACAAACACATGGAGAGAATGTATTTGTGTATCTATCTATGTGTATGTGTGCCTGTATGTGTGTCCGTCTGTCTGCATATGTGTCTGTATGTGTGTCTGTGTATCTGTGTGTGTGTGTTTGTCTGTGTGTCTGTGTATCTATGTGTGTGTCTGTATGTGACTGTGTATCAATCTGTGTGTATGTGTGCCTGTATGTGTGTCAGTATGTGTGCATATCTGTCTGTGTATCTGTGTCTGTAGGTGTCTGTGTATCTATCTATATGTGTAACTAACTGTGTCTGTATGTGTGCATCTGTGTGTCTGTGTATCTGCATGCATGTCATTATATGTGACTTTGTGTCTGTGCATCTATCTGCGTGTCTGTGTGTACAGTTTGTCTGTATGTGTGTGTATCTGTGTGACTTTGTATCTGCATATGTGTAATTCTGTGTGACTGTGTATCTGCATGTGTGTCATTAGGTGTGACTTTGCATCTGCATTTGTGTCAGTGTGTGTCTGTGTATCTGTATGTGTAAGTATATATTTGATTTTTTCCCACAGGGCAGTCTTATTTTCCATTCCTTTTTTTTTTTTTTTTAAACAAGATCCAAAACTTGGGAGGTCGTCTTATAATCAGGGTCATCTTATAATCAAGCAAAAATATGGTGGACTTGGGCAAAAGGGGAAGGTATTGGGGAGTTTCCATGTAGAAAATAAAAGTGCAAAAATGTTTACATGTATAACAATCTATGAATATCCTTGCCAGTTATTTGCATGCTATCATAGCAGAAGTGTATTCATCTGATAATGAATGCCTTCATCAGGATTTGCCTAAGTTTTACAGAAACAGTTCTTAGAACATGACAACTAATTTAGCATGCTGCAGTGATCTTCACATTCGACAAACCCCAATCTAGCTGGAAAAAGCTCAAGTTAAAGGGAAAAAAGTGAATTATATCAATATTTAGTGACTGTCCCCTAGGCATCAGTCCACATTTTTCCCATGAACCGCCACTTTTTTTTTGGCACCATGGGAAGAATTCAGAATCACAAATCAAGTTGAACATACTCAGCCTATGCACATTTAGTTTTGTTTGTGATTCGGCTACACCTCAGCTCAGAATTTGGGAATTTGACTTTTTAACCAATTATAACCAATCCGCTGGCGTCCTAAAAAAGGACGCCAGCGGATTGGAGGGAGGGAAGTTTGAAGGACCACACAGGAGGAAGTACAAAGTATTTAAACAAGTAACAGCAGCAACTATATTACCGATTGAAAAAGCTGTCTGGGTACAGTGAAACATGTTTTGGCTGGAGGATTGAAGATTCCACATTTTATAATTTCTCACAATTTTGTTTATATTTTACTTGTAAGTTTTTACTACTTTATTTAATAAATTTTGTTTTATATTTGGAATCCACCCTCCATTGTTGCTGCTTAAAGAAGGTTAGTTGCCCCATTAAAGGCACAGACACCTACACACCAGGAGCCAGGTATAGGGCTCCACATCAGGTGAGAAGCCACTTTTTCTGCACTATTTGACATTGTACATTGGGATTGACCGCACTAGGGGTTCTCCTCTTCCCCTTGTTCTCTCTCTCTCTCTCATGTATGCATAAGGATCTCCAGACGCCTAGAGGACCGATTGGGCACTGTGTCACCATAAGCACACGCAGGCCATTGAGATCTGAGCCTATCCTATAGGGCTCTGCTACATGTGAGTGAGACCATATAGAATATTCCCTCACTGCACTAATTGAAAACGTTATCTGCACTATTTCTTGCATTTACATTTGTTTCAGATATATCGCTATGAGTCACGTTTTCCATACATATGCATGTTAACCCATATGGGTGAGTCAACAAATTTGTAAGCGCTCCATATGCACACCAGTGGTGGTTTTTATCATTAATTTCCAATACTGAGTGTACACCTAATCTTTTTTTTTTTTAACCAATTAGCCCAAATGGCAATACATTGCAGTACATAAGAAAATGAATATCTAAGTCTAAAATGTCACTGCTTAAAAAAATGAAGATCTGGAGGTTCACTTTCTTTGTATACTTTTTTTATCAATTACATTTTTGTATTAGTTAAAGCGGGTATGTTGAGAGCGAAGACCCAAATGTCAAAGGTACACGGATATCAGCTCTATAGAACCGCCAACGATTTACCCAGAAGTGACAACTCAGTTAGAAGGTTAAAAGGTACAAATATTTAATTATTTAAATCTTTATTCAATACTATACGTTTGACAACTTATAAGTATTTCTCTTCTCTGAGCAAATTATTTGGGTTATGCCCGTTCTACCCACTTAGTCCAACTTTTGGCTTTAGGGCCAGGTTGTCCTGTCCCTTGAGTCTCTTTTGACTTACGATTTTGTATTCATCAACAAGTTTGTCATACTTAAATTTAGTTTAGTTAGTAGAAAAAATATATTTTCTGAAATGTTTTGTGTATGTTTCATTGTGTATACTGCCATTAAAAGGATATTTTATATTGAACACCTTATTAAACCACAGTGGCCTATAGGTCACTCAGATATAGGATCTATAAAAGGGGGGGGGGATTAATATGTTGGATGTAACAGTAACAAAACAAGATAAAAATGGTCTTTATTACACCTGCACCAATGAGATATGTGCTTGTGATAATAAATAGAGATGCAAATTGTAAGTTTCAGTACTAAAAATCCTTTGATTTTATGCATTGTGCTAGATCCCAAAACATGCATTGGGCTTATCTTTTGTGTAATTTATTTTTCTTTTTGTCACTTTGGGTAGCACTTATCTTTTTTGTATGTAGTAGTATGTTTTTGATTGTTCATCTTTAGTGTGGACTATTTTCTTTTGTATGTAGGCAATCCATTGTTGTGTGCCAAGTTAATGTGGGATATATGAGGCCTAGCAGGACTGTAGCTATTTGTAGTACAAAGTTCCTAGCAGCCATTGTGACCTTTTAGTGGCTTGTGTGGGCACACATGTTTGTAGGTATGCCAAGGTATTGCTAGGTGGACCCTAGGTAGCAGTATTTTTTCATTGGTTTATGGTGGATATGTACCTTATGGTAGGCACACAGTCTTTTAGGTGAGCTGATGTATAGGCAGGAGACAGTTTGCTAGGGATATGTACCCTATGGTAGGCACACAGTTTTTTTGGTGTGCTGATGTACAGGCCTGAGACCGTTTTCTGGGTATATATACCCTATGGTAGGCATACAGTCTTTTAGGTGTGCTGATGTATAGGCAGGAGACAGTTTGCTTTAGGTCCTATCCATACTCCTCTCTGCTATATATTCCTGTCTTTATTATCTCTGTTTATAGAGGTTTATTATCTTTTCCTTCGCACCCAGATCTTAGGTGTGCTAAGAGATAGAGAGGTATCTGTGTCTCTGTGATATTGTGTTTACCTAGGGACAGTGAGAGGTTAATTAAATACTGCCCTTTCTGTCTTTTTCTTACCTTTATCCACCTATATTCCTGCTACTCCTTTATTCAGCCTATTTTATTTATGGGTTGTCTACACAATATATAGCTGTGTTTCCTTACTTCTCTGATGGTATCTTGGATTTGATATGCAATGCTGTATGCTTGCTATTCATTAGACATATAGATATCCTTGGAGAGCTCATCAAATCTAAATACATCTACTAAGGAAGTTGCTTTGGGGGAAAAAAAGGAGCATGGTTTAAAGGTATAGAACTATGCTATAGAAACCTGCAAACCCTTTTATCAAATAGCTTGTATTAAAAGATTTTTCAATAACAAAACAGAAGAGAAAATAATCATAACCAAAAAAAAAGGGGGAATATAATGAATAACTATCATCCAATGATATATTTTAAGTGTATTTTAAAGCAGTACTATAATAGTAATATATAACAGTGGTAAAATTAAAATGGCATATGTGTCTTAAAATGTTGGTATATTTATTAAAGGAACACTATAGTCACCTAAATTACTTTAGCTAAATAAAGCAGTTTTAGTGTATAGATCATTCCCCTGCAATTTCACTGCTCAATTCACTGTCATTTAGGCGTTAAATCACTTTGTTTCTGTTTATGCAGCCCTAGCCACACCTCCCCTGGCTATGATTGACAGAGCCTGCATGAAAAGGTCCCGTCTGGTTTCACTTTCAAACAGATGTAATTTACCTTAAGTCAATTGTATCTCAATCTCTAAATTCAACTTTAATCACATACAGGGAGGCTCTTGCAGGGTCGGCAAGGTGTGTGGGTAAGGGGAAAACGGGCAGGGTTGGGGTGTAGGTTCAGCGGGCTGGTCTGTCAGCCGCTGTGTACAAGAGCCATGGGGTCCATGTCTGGTTACATTTTTCAGTTCAGCCCTGCAGAGCAGCAGTCATTGCCTCCATTGCCTGAATTTCTCCCACCCTAGCCACCCACTGTTGGAAGGTGGGAGCCGCTGTCTTCTTCCATAGTGTGGGTATCAGGGATTTTGCTGCTGTCAGTAGATGTTTCCTCAGGGACTTTTTATATGTTTTCAGGGCCATGCTTGTGTGATGTAGTAGCATGGGTAGAGGTTGAAGTGGTAGTTCTGGGTCCGAAATTTCCCTAATTTTCATATTGACCATCTCCAAGTAGGGGGCGATAGCTGCGCAAGACCACCACATGTGAATCATGGTGCCTCTCTCCTGTCCGCATCGCCAGAACGTGTCCTCTATGTTTGGGTTCATACGGTGGAGGATATCAGTGGTCCTGTACCAGGTTGTCAGTACTTGGTAACTCATCTCCTGGAACTTCGAGCAGATGGAGATTTTGTGGGTGAGCAGGAATATTTTGTCCCACTTTGGAGTGGTTAATGTCTCTCCCATTTCTCTCTCCCATCTGGTGATGAACTTCGGTGTTGGTCCCCCGTCTCCCTCCAGTATAGTGTTGATATCCCTCTTGCCATATGCCGACTGGTTGTGCATACCTTCTCGAAGCCTGTGAGGTCCCGATGGTATTGTTGTTTAGCCATCATGGTGGAATAATAGTGTGATGGGCAATTGTGGGTATAATACACATTGCTACATTGTATTTCTTTAAACTGCAACTGTTTCTTTAACTAATAACCTTTTACCTATTTACAGTACACAACATGTTTACTCCATCTTGTCTTAATTTAATGCAATAACAATTCAAGGCTTTGCCTATGTCATCCTAACGTCTAGTCCAAATAAAGATTAAAGATGTCTAGGTTATGACATTAGACTTATTTTGTTATATGACCTTCTCTTAACCCTAAGGTGTATGTCAACCTAACTTCTAGTCCAAATACAGATTAAAGATGTCTAGGTTATGACATTAGACTGATAAGGGTGTTTTTCCTTTATTTTTATATATGAACTGCTTTTAACCCTAAGATGAATTAACCCATACATTACAAGTAGTAATTAGAAATGCTATACTATATATTGGAAGTTTGCCAACATCTCATGGTTATAAATATGTTTTTGTATGTGTTGATGCATGTACCAGGTTTACTTGGATATATCCTGTGCGAAGTGCAACCTCTGATACCACGTTTTCTAGTCTCACTTCCTTAGTATGCATTTGATAATCCCAGGACCATCCATTTGGATGGTGGTCCTGCAGTTACTGCAAAGGAAACCTAAAACTGGGCAACCACATTTGGGTTACTTTGGGATTTCAGTGCCCCAACCACCCCCAAAGAAGTGGGGTTGTGGTCTGGGAGAATGCTGAGGTTAAATGATTATTAACCAAGTTACTAGTTGCTTGCCCCACACAGTGGTATCTATTTATTCCTATGGTACAGATAAGCATTCACAACATACCTGATGATACAAATGGTGAGACACCATATGAAATGTTACATGTTTTTCACTGACAAACATATTTCTGCACCAGGGAGAGCTTAGAACCATTGGTTCTATTAGAGAAATTTAGGGAATTTTTTTTTCCAGCCCACCTCGCCTTGCACCACCACCTATTTCCTACTGTTGGCCAGCTTGTCCTGGAGAGGGTGACTCCGAGAACTTTTACTACAGAGAACAATCAGAGCCAACAGAGAACAGTGAATTTGATATTTTACAACCTGCTAAAATACTAACAGGACGTTCACAGAACCACTGACTGACACAATGGATGCTGTTAAAGATGACAAGATAAATCAAACAGAGGACGACAGAAATGCCACCAGAATCATAGCCACGTAACAGACTGAATCATGATCTGACATCTGAACCTGCAAATGTGAAGGAGAAGGATGAACAGACAGACGTGATACATTCACAGTTAACATGGAATGTATGAAAAATGAATCATCAACATCATTATAAGAAAGACTCTGGAGAAAACAGACTGAACCTGAATTATCTTATACAGTAAGAAAGAAATGCAAAGATGGAAGCAAAAGGATGCTAGAAAATTGGTTATGGTGTCTCCTTCTTACAATCTGCAGCATTATCATAACATCAACCCTAGCTGTCGTTTTAAAGCTGCATTGGGATTATGTTAACAAGCAGGAAGCACCTGAACTGAATTGGACTGCACACTATACAAGTTCTATGATCGTGAGGACTACCTCCAAGAACCATCCCAAAAGGAGAGACACAGCTCACAGTGAAATGATTGCCTACACTGGTATTTCACAAGGAACCTATTGAGATCATTCCAAAAACCGATTATACATGAGAAAGATGTGATTGGACTATTACAAATCCTAATAATGGAATCAACGATGATGGCAAAGCATGCTGAAAACAGAAAAAGACGGGAAAGATGCTTATGAAAGACTTTGGATGCACCTATGAAGGTGATGCAAGAAAAGACTTTGCCATATAGTTTATCATTGAATGACTACCGCAAACAGCCTTCTTATGCTGAAAAGAAGTGCTATGCTAATTCTGGACATTGCTATTATCCAGACAGAAGATGACCAGAAAAAGAAATAAAGGCTGATAACTGTCAACACCCAGCTATTTCTTAAGACAGAACATGGTACTGACAAAACCAGATTGACTATCAAAGCACCTCACAGTACAAGACACAGATTGTTGCCTGCAACTCAGAAAAAGTGGTTAATAGGAAGGAGCAGAAGAAGAGTAATATAGATTTCCTACTGGAGTGAAAAAACATCCTGGAACAATATTCTGTAACAATGAACTTTACAATGACATTTGGTGGCATATGAATTTGAATTCGGAAGAAACACATCAATTAACGAAAGAAACCTTGATGCAATTAATAAATAATAAGAAGACCGGCCTACTAAGAGCAGATGCCCTGCCAAGAGAATGGAATATAAAAGGCCAGCAAAACCTGTCAGAAACCTGACATCACGGGACACTTGTACTAAAGCACGATTTGCAGCTTTTCTTAAACTCTACATATTATGTACATACCTGCAAAGCAAGGAACTTCTGTAAACATAAACACAGAGACATTGATACAACAAGGAATCTGTAATGGTTCTGTTGCAGATGTGATCTACCGTCGTACTCCTTGCTCTTTTGGTATAACTATACCAATCAAAACGTTAAATGGCTCCATAGAATCAAACGACAAAGCATTCTTGCTATATTCTGGACTTCCAGGAATGTGGTGCATGCACAGAAAATTATAATTACTAAAGCAATCATGCTATTTTTTTCCCTGTATCAGAAATGTGTCAGTGACAATGTGTAATATAATACAGATACTATAATTAATGGTATAAGAAACACATAATGTGTTAATTACAAAGGTGGATAGACTTTGTGAATATCTGAAACGCAATTGAAGATTATTGCTAAAATGCCATATGCAGCTGCAGTCTGGCCTACAAACAAATATATTAAACATGCGTATAAGAGCATACTAGCTAATTACCCAGATAAATAATTGAATCATGATAGTTAAAGATCATATGATTGCAATAACAACTGCAATAATGAATAATGTTTAAACTTTAGAAGAAAATATAAAATGTTTTTATTAAAACAGAAACTACTCGATATTCGTTTAAGTTTGCAGAGTGGTATAATTAGTATAAGTGAAATACTTCAACAGTTAAAATTTAACTGAAAGACAGGCAGAAACTTTACTTCAACTATCATAAAGTTTATTTATAATGATAAAAATATTCAGTCTGCCAGAGCCAAGGCCAGTCAATGGAAAGTAAGAGAGTATTATGGATTAACCCATCCAGGTGATATACATGATTTTGGAAATTAATCATTTAGGTCACCTATTGCAAACTGGTGAAAAGATGTCAAAGATATAAATTCAACATCCATACCACTCTATGTATATATATTAATATACACGGAATCAAATATTTTATCAGTTTTTCAAATACAAAGAAAATGTTATTTGGTTTGTAATGGTTAAAGGTACATAAAACCACTTATACAAAGGTAGAGTTAAAATATAAATACATTCAATATTGTATCGGAGTGCTTTCTTAACTCACTTTTAGAAATAATAATACATTCTAATCATCTCAAGCTACATCCAACAGCCACTGAAAAATATACTTAAACAATTAAGATTCTCATTGTTGAGCATCCAATCTCACGAATGTAACTTTCCACAAAGTTGTCAGATCTTGGTTTAAAAAAAAAAAAAAATGTTTTGAAGACAATTTTGGGGTGTTTCTGGTATTTTAAGCCACTAATAAATGTAGTTATTATATTTACTAATTATAACTTAGGGAATAAGTTGTCTTCTCCCTAACAGGACAAAGAAATTCCAATTAGCAACTATTCTAAATATATTGAGACATTTTGAATAAAGTAGTATTTTTAAC
>OW240912.1:307801554-308003729 GCA_933207985.1 Pelobates cultripes | reverse complement strand
TACCTTTATCCACCTATATTCCTGCTACTCCTTTATTCAGCCTATTTTATTTATGGGTTGTCTACACAATATATAGCTGTGTTTCCTTACTTCTCTGATGGTATCTTGGATTTGATATGCAATGCTGTATGCTTGCTATTCATTAGACATATAGATATCCTTGGAGAGCTCATCAAATCTAAATACATCTACTAAGGAAGTTGCTTTGGGGGGAAAAAGGAGCATGGTTTAAAGGTATAGAACTATGCTATAGAAACCTGCAAACCCTTTTATCAAATAGCTTGTATTAAAAGATTTTTCAATAACAAAACAGAAGAGAAAATAATCATAACCAAAAAAAAAAGGGGGATTATAATGAATAACTATCATCCAATGATATATTTTAAGTGTATTTTAAAGCAGTACTATAATAGTAATATATAACAGTGGTAAAATTAAAATGGCATATGTGTCTTAAAATGTTGGTATATTTATTAAAGGAACACTATAGTCACCTAAATTACTTTAAGGACCACTATAGTGCCAGGAAAACATACTCGTTTTCCTGGCACTATAGTGCCCTGAGGGTGCCCCCACCCTCAGGGTCCCCCTCCCGCCCGGCTCTGGAAGGGGGAAAGGGGTTAAAACTTACATTTTCCAGCGCTGGGCGGAGAGCTCTCCTCCTCCTCTCCGCCTCCGTTACGCCCCGCCGGCTGAATGCGCACGCGCGGCAAGAGCTGCGCGCGCATTCAGCCCGTCGCATAGGAAAGCATTTACAATGCTTTCCTATGGACGCCATGCGTTTCCTCACTGTGATTTCTTACAGTGAGAGACGTTAGTACGCCTCTAGTGGCTGTCAATGAGACAGCCACTCTTCAGAGTGTTTAGAAGGTTTTACTCCATTATACTATAGCAAAGTTTCTCTGAAACTGCTATAATTATGAAAAAAAATACAACCCTAGATACTTGAGCACCTGCATCTCACTTTACTAAGCTGAAGTGGTCTGGGTGCCTAGAGGGTTCTTTTTAGTTAATAAAGCAGTTTTAGTGTATATATCATTTCACTGCTCATTCATTCAGTCATTTAGGAGTTAAATCACTTTGTTTCTGTTTATGCAGCCCTAGCCACACCTCCCCTGGCTATGATTGACACAGCCTGCATGAAAAAAAAACTGGTTTCACTTTCAAACAGATGTAATTTACCTTAAGTAATTGTATCTCAATCTCTAAATTGAACTTTAATCACATACAGGAGGCTCTTGCAGGGTCTAGCAAGCTATTAATATAGCAGGGGGTAAGAAAATCTTAAACAGAACTTGCAATAAAGAAAGCCTAAATAGGGCTCTCTTTACAGGAAGTGTTTATGGAAGGCTGTGCAAGTCACATGCAGGCAGGTGTGACTAGGGTTCATAAACAAAGGGATTTAACTCCTAAATGGCAGAGGATTGAGCAGTGAGGCTGCAGGGGCATGTTCTATACGCCAAAACTGCTTCATTAAGCTAAAGTTGTTCGGGTGACTATAGTGTCCCTTTAACCCCTTAAGGGCTGAGCCAATTGTACAAGTTGTGATCAAAACAAAACATAATCAAAACTTTGAATTTGCGCTATATGTCTGTTCAGGCGTAATTCACCTCTTTCATATTATGTGCACCGGCACTTATCATATATCATTTTGTTCAGGAGAAAGAGGGATTTCATGTGACATCAAATATTTGAATATTAAACAGAATTTAGTATGAATAAAATATAAAAAAATGAGAAATTATTCAGTTCTGCATGGCATTTTAACTGTGAATGTCACAATACTGTTAGCAGTTACTGCAATAAAGTACACATATTTGTATTCTGTGATGTCTCATGGGTAAAACAGTACCCCCAATGTACAGGTTTTATGGTCTTTTGGAAAGTTACAGGGTCAAATACACATAGAATTTTCAGTTTATACACACTGAAATTTGCCAGACTGGTTATGTTTTCTTTGAGACCAAATTGTAGCCCAGGAAAGAATATTACCCCATGATGGCATATCATTTGCAAAAGTAGACAACCAAAGGTATTACAAATGGGGTATGTCCAGTGTTTCTAGTAGCCACTTAGTCACAAACACAGGACAAAGTTAATTCAAGCCTCATATTTGACTCAATAACTTCTGAAAACACCAGAAAACCAGTATATGGGGAGTACTATTATACTTGGGAGACTTCACCAAACAAAAATATTAGTGTTTCAAAATAGTTAAATGTACCACAACAATTATATTGTCAGTAAAAGTACCGTTTGTTTGTGAAAAAATGCAAAAAAATGAATTTTTACTGATGATATCATTGTTGTGATATGTTTTACTGTTTTTAAACACTAATATTTATGTTCCCCATGTAAAGGTTTTATGGTGTCCTGTAAAGTTACAGGGTTAAATATAGGGCTTGTGAGCCAATCTCCCTGGACTTTCTGCCTGGGTTGTCAGGCAAGTCCCTCAGATTGTAATTAATTAAATTACTTGATTATGTAAAAATATTATATAATTATATTTGTAGAATTTAAATATATATGTATATATATATATATATATGTATATGTATATGTGTATATATATATATATATATATATATATATATACACATACTTATAACGTCATTCTAAATGTATTTTTAATTTAATATATATGTATATTAATATCAAAATACACTTAGAACAAATTAAAACTGGTATGTATATTTTTTAAATTTAGTTTTATTATTTTTTTTTATAAATTGTTTAATTTGTTTTACATTTATTTATTAATTTAATTTTTTTATATCTATATATATATATATATATATATATATATAGATATAAAATAAAAAAAAATTATTATAAAAATATAAATATAGTTAGCATCATTCTAAGTGTATTTTAATATTAATGTATAAAAAAAAAATAAATATATATATATATATATTTATTTATATATTAATATTAAAATGTATATAATGTATAAATATATATATATATATATATATATATATATTTATATATTAATATTAAAATAAACTTTTATTAATTATGTATGTATGTATATATGTATATGTATGTGTATATAAAAGTACTCATTTATTTATACATAAATATATATATGCTCTAAGTACTTTTTATTTAAGTTAAAAACAGTTTTATAACTTTTACAAACTTTTTTACAGGCATGAGGGGGACAGCCTGAGAGCTCAGGCAGTCCCCCTGCAGTCACTGCATAAGTCTGCTATTCGGGACATGTGATTGCGAGGACCCCACGATCACATGGCCGGGGGGGGGTGGATCATCAGAGGGAGTCTGCCTGAGCTCCCTGGCAGATCGCAGGATCGCGAGCGCTGTTGGGGGAACACTGGGGACCCGGTAAGTACAAATGACGGCAGGGATGTTCTATGCCACCCGCCGGCATTTAGGACTGCCTAAAAAGGACAGCATAGAACACCCGCCATCCTTAAGGGGTTAAAGAATACAATTAAAATAATATTTTACCATCCAGTCTGGTGCAGGTCTAATGAAAAACGTATAGGCCATAACAACCCCTGAAGCCCTCTTCCCAGAGTGTCCATTCATGTTTCAGTAAGTCCACAGCAGCAGAAGGTGTCCTAAAGGCCAACTCACACTTCTTGGCTTCAAAAATATTGCGCAATACCTCAGTCATAGATGGAATGGTATCAGACGTCTAATACCGAGGGAGAACTGAAGTTGTCAAAACCAAGACATGAATCAACATTATTTCGGTAGGCTTCTTCAGGATACATAATTCTGGTGTAATAGTAAAAGCCTGATCTGTAATGGTGTGTATTAATGTATGAATGTTGTTCCAGTAAATATTCAGCTCAGCCTGCACTCCCTCCAGCATATATTAGTGCTAGATAAAAGTTGTTTAAAGAGCCTGGAGGGAGTCAAGTACCATCTGTAGAGTAGTTTATGATGAGATTCCAAAAGCGCCACTGATTATGTTATTACCTGTAGTGTCAATAGAAGCCCATGCTACTCCTCGACACTATATCAACACTCCTTGTTCGGTTCACTTTCCCATCCTGTCATATAGTCCAATTTTGGACCACGTTGCCCAGCAAAATTGACATAGCATATAGAGATAGTGCATTTCTGATCACTATCTGAGAGATATATCTTTTCTAGAGTAGACATGTCAACTCAGCGCTCCTCCAGGACCCGATCAGAAACTTTAAAATGTTCACTAATTAAATCAACTATCTGTCTATGTACAGGGGCCACAGAGGTGTTCAGATCAGGTAATGCAGGTTGCAATACCGACAAGGGGGTATCTCTGGACCAAGCCTTGATAGTGGCTTTGGTAGTTGGAAAGATGTCCGCCACCCGCGGTCGCCGAGCAGGAGGCATCCAAAACACATTTTTGATGAGAGTAGGTAACATTTTTGTAGCCTCCATCTCAAGCCACATGAGATGATCATGCTCCAAGTTGAATTTAAGTGCCATAGTCGCATTAGTTGCAGAATAATAATGGATGACGTTTGGCAAACCCATGCCTCCACTAGTTCTGAGAATTTAGTAAAATAGCCAGTTTAATCCTAATCAGTTTCTTATTTCATATGAATGTCAGTAATGCAGAATGAACTTTCCAAAACTGCATACCCATTTCTCAAAACTAATGTAAAGAAAATGTAAATGTAAAGAAAAATGTGTCATGTATATGAGGCCCAAAGTCTATCAAATTGTGCTGGTGTCACAGTGGGTGTTGCTATGGAGAAAGGAAAATAAACAGGGGTTTCAGTCAAAGGATAAATTTTATTGCCCCTCCAACATACTCTTACATATATTGAGTAAAGCCTCAACTAATAGAGCTCCCCTGAATCCCAAACAAATTTGTTTTTAAATCACATGTGAAATTAACTACTAATTTTGTGCATGATAACTTTAACAAAGACATGCACATTTCAAATATAAACATAACATGTAAATCGGCATCTTAGACTTTATAGAGCAAAATAAAAATTAAAAAAAATGTTAATAATGTTTACTTTCATTCTCAGAAGAAGTACATAAGTAGAGACTTTATACAGATTATATTTCCTTCTTAACCCAATAACCCATGAATTTAAATTATAATCATATATGAATGTCTACTTAGGTCTTCAAAGTGAATTTAAAAATGACCTTTTATTTAACCCTTTAAGACAAGCTGGAGAGCATAACTGAAGCTTATATTATACAATGCTGCAGATTATGTTGACACTATATAAATAAAATCAATAATGATTAATATTCTTATTGTGACAATACACAATATCCTTAATGGCAGCCTATGATGACATCCAGAGTGCTCCAGTTTGCCTTATACTGTTCTCATGTAACTTAAAGAATCACCATCCCTGAAATATATATCACTCCAGGTTTCCGCTTCACTAACTTCATTTTCTAGCCTCATCTCTCTCGCGCGCGCTCTCTCGCTCTCTCAGCTGAATATACGGTCAAATCCTTTTTACAATCTAATTATCATTTTGCTTTCATTTAGGGTTCTGTGCATGGCAAACTCAGAAAATTATGTTTCATTTCAGTTTCTTTTCTCAAGGTTCCTTGTTCATGTTTAACTGGCATTACCCCACCTTCGTTGCTTGACAATATCTCAAACAGCTAGTATTTTCCTGAAAATTTGCCATTTATTTTCATTAAATGTTACTCAACCCTAATGGTTATCTCTTTAGATCACAATTTCTGATTCATTTTACTGCAGATCAAACATTTACAGTCATGTGTTACCATTTGGTGGCATGATATATTTTTGGGGTAAATGTGTGTAATTACCTTCATACTTTCAGATAGAAATGTTATCAGCCACACTCTATGTTACACATACAAACCCTGTTAGTCACACTCTTTTACTTAAAGGGACACTATAGTCACCAAAACAACTTTAGCTTAATGAAGCAGTTTTGGTGTATAGATCATGCCCCTGCAGTCTCACTTCTCAATTCTCTGCCATTTAGGACTTTAATCACTTTGTTTATGCAACCCTAGGCACACCTCCTTGCACGTGACTTATACAGCCTTCCTAAACACTTCCTTTCTTTTTTGCAAATTCTGTTTAATTTAGATTTTTTAAATCTTTTGCACTGTTAAAAGTTTTCTTGACCCTGTAGGAGTCTCATGTATGTAATTAAAAATTCAGTTTACAAAGCATGAGCTAAAAACTTTTAAAATAAGTTACATCTGATTGAAAATGAAACCATTTTGTTTTCACGCTGGCTGTATCAGGGGGGTCACCGTGAGGGCTGCATATACAAAAACCTAAGTGATTTAACTCCTAAGAGGCAGTGAACTGAGCAGTGAAAATTCTAAATCATGATCCATATACTAAAACTGTTTCATTACGCTAAAGTTGGTTTGGTAACTATAGTGTCCCTTTAATTAGCAACTCTCACTTACACATACCCAGCAAGCTGTACTATCCCTCACATACATATATGAATACTTATATAACTAGAGATACACACATGTACATACACATTATTAGTTTGTCATGGCTTGTGTGGGACCATTTAGGTGTTCATTCATAATGTCTTTGTCTCCAAATGGCAAGATAGGCCTTTGGGGTATTGTAAAAAAAACGTGTCGGCCATGCAAGAGCAAGAGCGATAGTCTAATGCAAAATCGGCTTTCCTCATTTTTCCTATCTCCTCCATATTAGATGTAACAGACATTTTAAGTTGCTGTAATTGCTGTTATGGTTGGTGCGGACATGCAGAATGCGGAATAAGAAGAATTTAGCATAATGTACCAAACCTGCATAACCCTTGCAAGACTGAGGGGTTAGACTGTGGCACTTATAAATCTAGAAGCTGAGTGGACATATACAACTCTGAACATGGTTCATTGGATCAATGGATGTGTTCAAGGAAACATAGCTGTCTCAAGGTGTAATATTTATTTTGTAATACTTCTTTAATTGGAACTCAACTGCAGAATTTCCTGATTGCAGCAACAATAAGTTTCACCTCCTTTTATATTGATATGAAACAATGGTCACTGTACCTTTAAATACACATGAAGGAAAAATTAGGCTTTGTAGCAATCCCTTATGAATAAGAGGAATAATTAGATAAAGTGACACTTTAGTGAGCTTTAGATACTGTGTAACATAAATAATAGGAATTGGCTTGTTTGGTAAAAGTATTACTTAACTTAAAGGCAGTTCTGGCACTGGAAGGGTTAATTCACCCAATGAAGGAGAAATTAGAAGTCCGTTTCAACAAGCTGAGAACTAGGAGTGGAGAGTGGGGAAGTCCGTTTTAACAAGCCGAGGTCTGGGAGTGGAGAAGGTAGAATTCAGTGTTACAAGCCAAGGTCTAGGAGTGGAGAAGGTAGAAATCCGTTTCCAAGCCGAGGTCGAGAAGTGGAGAAGGTAGAAATCCGTTTTACTAGCCGAGGTCTAGAAGTGGAGCAGGTAGGATCAAAAGTAGAGCAGCTGATCTTTCTGCAGCACCTGTGCGAATAATCCAGCCCTTTGAATCTGGCGCGGTCTTCCTAAGTATCGTGGAGGGACCGCGTCAGAAAAAAGGGGCGGGGCTGAGCGCCGTGAACCCGGAAGTGGGTTCCGGCGACGAAATACATGCCATGCTATACCTGACAGTACCCCCTTCTCATGGGGCATCCTCTGGGTGCACTATTTCGGTTTGGAGGGGTAGCGTTTGTGAAAGGCAGTAACTAACCTCCTAGCATGTACATTAGATGAATCTTCCCAAGTGTCTTCATCAACTCCATAACCTTTCCATCTAACAAGGTATTGTAAGGAGCCACGGTGGACACGAGAATCCAAAATTTTGTGAATTTCATATTCTTCTTCACCTTGGACAATGATAGGTTCAGGAGTTGTTACTATTTCTCTATAAAAAGGATCAGGGATGTGTGGTTTAAGCAAGGAGACATGGAATACTGGATGAAGTTTAAAACTTGGAGGAAGTTTTAGTTTAACAACGTTATCATTAATGATAGTAATTACTTGAAAGGGACCAAGAAAAAGAGAGCTCAATTTCTTTGAAGGACGGCTTGTGGTAATATTCCTTGAAGAGAGCCAGACAAGATCCCCTACCTTGTAAGGAGGGGGAATTCTTCTATTATTGTCAAAAAACTTTTTCTGGTTATTTTGGGCGAGTTGAAGATTCTCCCGTAATTTGAGAAATAGAGAAGACATAAATTCGTTTTTTGATGTAACAGTAGGATTGGATGAAGTAATGGTTTGGATGGGGAATGAAGACGGATGAAACCCATAGTTGGAGAAGAAAGGAGTCATTTTCGTACTAGAATGAATGGTATTATTGTAAGAAAATTCGGCCATAGGTAACCATGTGGTCCAGTCATCTTGGAGGTATGAACAATAACATCGAAGATATTGTTCCAAACATTGATTAACCCTTTCTGTTTGCCCATTAGTTTGGGGATGATAAGCGGAAGAGAGTTTGCGTTGAATTTGAAGGGAGAGACACATCTCTTTCCAGAATTTGGAGGTAAATTGTGTCCCCCTATCAGAAATAATTTCTTCAGGAAGACCATGAAGTTTCACAATATTGTCAATAAAGACCTTAGACAATTCTACAGAGGAGGGTAATTTTTTTAAGGAAATGAAATGGGACATTTTTGTGAAGCGATCCACAACGACAAGAATAGTGGTGAAATGTTGAGAAGGTGGGAGATCAACGATAAAATCCATAGAAATGGATTGCCAAGGTTTTTCTGGAATAGGTAAGTTAAGTAGTAATCCAAAAGGTTGATTATGTTCTGGTTTAGACCTTTGACAGATAGGACATGTTTTGACATATAATTCAATGGTTCTATCCTGGCGAGGCCACCAATAATATCGTGAAGTTAGTTCAAGTGTTTTCTTTATTCCAGGATGTCCAGCTAGGGGGAATCATGAACCATCTTAAGTAATTTATTCCTAAGAATGGGAGGAATATAAATTCTATTTTTAAAATAAAATATACCATCCTTTTTTGTTAGTATAGGTGTTTTGGGAAGTTCAAGATCCTTCTGATTCAAATTCTTTATGTCATCATGAAGAGAAGAGAGGATCCCTATTATTTTGTTAGGAGGATAATCATCAGTAGTAGTTTTAGAAGGAATTCGAGAAAGAGCGTCAGCCTTTTTATTTCTAGTTCCAGGTCTGTATATTAATTGGAAGTTAAATCGGTTAAAAAATAGGTTCCATCTAACTTGTCTAGCTGTAAGGGTTTTGTTAGTATAGAGATATTCAAGATTTTTATGGTCAGTATAAACTATTATAGGTTGTTTTGTATCTTCCAGAAGATGACGCCAATTTTCGAAGGCAGCTTTAACACTTAATAATTCTTTTTCACCAATAGGATAATTTTTTTCAGCAGAGCTCAAGGATCTTGAAAAAAAGGCAACTGGATGAAGTGGATCTTGTGGAGTCTTTTGTTGAGAAAGAACTGCTCCGATGGCTGCATCTGATGCATCAACTTCAAGAACATATAAGAATGTTGGATTAGGTAGTTGTAGAATAGGTGCAGTTGTAAATCTTTTTTTTAATTCGTCGAAGGCTGTTTGTGCATCTTTATTCCAATTGAAAGGACGTTTACTACTGTTGAGGAGGTTAAGAGGATGTGATACATCCGAATAGTTTCTAATAAATTTTCTATAGAAGTTTGCAAATCCAAGAAAACGTTGTAATTCTTTTGTAGTAGTAGGAGCGGGCCAGTTAATAATACATTTGATTTTGGAATTATCCATCTTCAAAGAATGAGGTGAAATAATGTATCCTAGAAAAGAGAATTCAGTAACCTCAAAAAGGCATTTTTCTGGTTTAGCGTATAATTTATGAGTTCTCAGTCTAGATAGAACCCATCTAACATGCTTCCTATGTTCATCCAAATTGTTAGAATATATTAAGATATCATCTAAGTAGATAATAACACATATATCCAGAAGATCTCTAAAGATATCATTTATAAAATGTTGAAATGTTGCAGGGGCATTACAGAGCCCAAAAGGCATCACTAGATATTCGTAGAGACCATATCTTGTCCGGAAGGCGGTTTTCCATTCATCATCCTGTTTTATTCTAATGAGGTTATATGCGCCTCGAAGGTCGAGTTTAGTGAATATAGTTGCAGTTCTTAACCTTTCAATTAATTCATTTATTAGTGGAAGAGGATAACGATTTTTAATAGTTATTTTATTTAAGGCTCTGTAATCTATAATAGGACGGATGGTTTGGTCTTTATTCTTCACAAAGAAAATACTAGAAGCAGCTGGGGAGGTCGAGGGTCTGATGAACCCTTTGCGTAAATTTTCATTAAGATATTCTTTTAAAATTTCTAACTCCTTTTCAGAGAGTGGATAAATATGACCATAAGGAATAGGAGCTCCGGGTATGAGATCTATTGGGCAATCATATACCCGATGAGGAGGAAGTGTTTCCGCTTCTTTTTTACAAAAGACATCTGCAAAATCGGAGTAGAATGGAGGTATAACTGGTTCTTTAGTAGTTTGGAGAATAGGAATGTGTTGTAAGCACGTTTTTTTACAGAAATCAGAAGCAAAGGAGATGGAGAAGGGAGACCACTTAATTAAAGGATCATGGGTTTTTAACCAATTAATTCCTAGAATGACGGGATAAAGTGGAGATTTAATAATATCAAATGTAATGAATTCGAAATGTACGTTGTTGGTAATCATTCTTAGAGGGATTGTCTCATCTTTGATGGGTCCTGAGGATATAAATGAACCGTCAATAACTCTGATTGGAATAAAGTTAGTTTTTTGAACACAAGGAATTTTATTTTTTGAAACAAAAGAAAAATCAAGAAAAGTTCCATTAGCACCAGAATCAATGATGGCCTCAGTCACGATTCTTTTTGTATCCCACACCTTTTGAATGTTTCAGTAGAGGACATTCGGAAATTAGATGTTCATTCGAAGCACAATACATACATAAGTTTAGTTGTCTCCTTCTTATTCTTTCTTCAGAAGTAAGAGGACTTTTTATTATACCTACTTCCATAGGTTCAGTTTGTGGAGGAATTTTTTCAGGTAGTTTTAGAGTAGTGAAAGGTTTTCTCCAGGTAGAATTAGTAAGAACCCTTTCAGCTTTTCTTTCTCTTAGACGTCTATCAATACTGATGGACAGTTGAATCAATGCATTTAAGGTAGGAGGAAGTTCTGTACGAGAGAGTTCATCTTTCACAGCTTCAGATAATCCGAGACGGAATTGATTGCGTAAAGTAATGTCATTCCATTGGGTTTCTGTAGCCCATCTTTTGAATTCTGCAATATAATCTTCAACAGGTCTATTCTTTTGGTGTAATGTTCTGATGGTTAAATCAGCAGTAGTTTGTTTAAAAGGATCTTCATATAATAAAGACATAGCTTCAAAGAACTCATCCAATGAATCTAATATGGGATCATCATTTTCCAAAAAGGAATGGGCCCAGGCCATAGGTTCACCTCTTAAAAAAGAGATCACTGAACAGACTTTGGATCTTTCGGTGGGATAAGATCTAGGTTTTAAAGCTATTAGTAGTTTGCAAGAATTCAAAAACTCTCTGTACTTTGTTCTATCTCCATAAAATTTTTCTGGATTACAGACAGCAGGATCACCAGCCGATTGAAGAGCGGCATGAGGAAGATGACCTTGAATGTCTCTAACATAGGTTAATATTCTCTCATTTGTAATTTGCAGTTCCTGTAACCCTTGAGCAATCGTATCCACTCTATTGGTTAGGGCAGAAACTTGAGAGTTGATATCTGCTGGTTCCATTGAATAAGGCTGGATTATTCTGTAATATTTATTTTGTAATACTTCTTTAATTGGAACTCAACTGCAGAATTTCCTGATTGCAGCAACAATAAGTTTCACCTCCTTTTATATTGATATGAAACAATGGTCACTGTACCTTTAAATACACATGAAGGAAAAATTAGGCTTTGTAGCAATCCCTTATGAATAAGAGGAATAATTAGACAAAGTGACACTTTAGTGAGCTTTAGATACTGTGTAACATAAATAATAGGAATTGGCTTGTTTGGTAAAAGTATTACTTAACTTAAAGGCAGTTCTGGCACTGGAAGGGTTAATTCACCCAATGAAGGAGAAATTAGAAGTCCGTTTCAACAAGCTGAGAACTAGGAGTGGAGAGTGGGGAAGTCCGTTTTAACAAGCCGAGGTCTGGGAGTGGAGAAGGTAGAATTCAGTGTTACAAGCCGAGGTCTAGGAGTGGAGAAGGTAGAAATCCGTGGAGAAGGTAGAAATCCGTTTACAAGCCGAGGTCGAGAAGTGGAGAAGGTAGAAATCCGTTTTACTAGCCGAGGTCTAGAAGTGGAGCAGGTAGGATCAAAAGTAGAGCAGCTGATCTTCTGCAGCACCTGTGCGAATAATCCAGCCCTTTGAATCTGGCGCGGTCTTCCTAAGTATCGTGGAGGGACCGCGTCAGAAAAAAGGGGCGGGGCTGAGCGCCGTGAACCCGGAAGTGGGTTCCGGCGACGAAATACATGCCATGCTATACCTGACACAAGGTTTGGTCTGCCACTCAGTTGCTTAGGCTCTGAGGGAATAAGATTTGACACTTAAACCTTGTACAGATATATCCATAATCACCAAACTTCTGGGAGACTAGAGAGGAGAAGATCACAGGATCTCAGACTGGACAGAATGTTCACCTTCCAACAGGACAATTAACCTAACCACATATCAAAGACAGTGCAAGAGGCTTATGGACAAATCTGGGAATGTCCTTGAGCAGCAGGACTTGAACCCAATTGAAATGTCTCAGGATGGACTTGAAAAAGGCTGTCTACCAACAGTCCCCATCCTACTGAGGAATATACAGAGTAGACATGTTCAATTCGTTTCGGTCCGAATATGAATTCGGATGAATTTTGGGCAATTCGGACATTCGGGTACTTCTGAATGTCAGAATTGCCGAAGTGCTGAGTTGCCGAGGTCCTGAAGTTCCGAAATTAACAAATTTCCGAAGTGTCGAAGTGTCGAAGTGCCGAAGTTCCGAAGTGTCAAAGTGCCGAAGTTCCGAAGCACAGTATTGCCTAAGTACTAATATACATACCCAGTGAAAGAAGAAGAATGTTACATTGTATACAATTTTAAATAAAAAGTATACAAACATGGCCAGGATTCAGCTGTAAGCATTTGCAACATTTACAACAATCAAGTAACATACATTCATATAAAATGTAAGTTACTTAGCCAGTCAATGTAATGACAGGAATGGGGAATTCCCATGGTATTAGGGAGCTATCTACTAAAAGGCTGAAAGACCTAAATTGCTCTTTCAGTCAAATTTACTAATACTAAGTAAAGATTACTTAGTATTAGTAAATTATGCCCCTACTCGCTGTACCGCGAGTAGGGGCATGTCTATTAAACAGTTAGCAGCCTGAGCAGCGGGTGTGGGCCCTAATGTAAAAAAATGGGGGGGACCTATTGTCCTCCCCCTGGGCCCTCACTACTGAGCCGCGGGTGGAGGCCCTAATTTGGAATAAGGGGGGGACATAATGTCCTCCCTCCTGGCCCCCACTCCTGAGCGGTGGGTGGGGGCCTTAAATACTAATAAGGGGGGACCTAATGTCCTCCCCTCTGGCCCCCACCCCTGAGCGGTGGGTGGGGGCCCTAAATACCAATAGGGGGGGACCTAATGTCCTCCCCCCTGGCCCCTACCCCTGAGTGCCGAAGTTCTGAAATTTCAAAGTTCCAAAGTGTCGGAGTGCCGAAGTTGCCGAATTTCCGAAGTGCCGAAGTTCCGAAGTGTTAAAGCGACGAATTGCCGAAGTCTCGAATTGAGAACGTCATGAATTTTGGAATGCTGAACCGAACCGAAAAAAACCCCCCCTGATTAAGGATACTGAGTATTTTACAAGTAGTACTGTAATGCACTCCTCACCTTGATGGTACTGAAAAGGTTACAGCATATATGCACACCTGTCAGTGGGTGACAAGGTACCAGAATGATTTAGCTCTTTTGAAGCAATGAAACCCATATGTCAATTTACTAAAAAGACTTTACACCTCAGTTTGACATACGAGTTTCACTCTGTAAAACTGAAATAATAAAAAAAAAACCACCCAACTGACTGCGTTTTATTATGTTATATTTTTTTTCAAGTCAAAGTCAATGTTGATGATGTTATTTTGTTCTTGGAGGGGCAGAGCTACAGATTTAAACACATTATGGTTTCATCATTTCATATCAACGTTTTAACCATTAAATGGAAATGATTACTACTGACATGGATTTAATCTCAAAAGCCTTACTTCTGCTTACCAATACAAAAAAGACTACATCCAATACATTATATATTAGTATTCAAGATAAATTTGACTAGAAATGCTGAACATGCTTGAAAATGTATCAGTCGCAAAGATGAGATCAGTTGTAAATTAAAGAACACAACCTTTTTTGTTTATTAGTAGTTCTTTAGAATGTAAGCTCATGCTCAGAGGAGTATCTAGGTTACATGTCTTTCGCAGCAGAAATTAATTTGGCACTCCCTCCCCAAACTGTCGAATTTTCTTTTGTCTTATAATGCACCCCACAACCCACTTTTGATATGAAAATCATATGTACATACATTCACACCCACAGACACATACGCAGTCACACACATTGATATACATACACATAGACTAATACACAAACACATGGGCACATAAACAAACAGAGACTCATACATAATCACACTTTCAAATATACACAAGAACCCTACTACACACATTATTCATACACATACAACCTCCTATAAATACACACAGACTCGTAGACATTTAAAAAACACATCCTTTTTATGTATTTATTTATTTATGGGGTAGGATGGGGGGGGTGGGGGTATAAAGTGAGGTACACCCAGCCCCTCTTTTCTTACAATGAAAGATAGAGCTGTAATGGAACTGTATTCCTGGCTAGTGTCTAGTGATTTGATGCCATACTGATTGCCCAAAATGATCCCAGCATCCTCTTTTCATTGCAGACACATACATCAGCCACAGAGCAGGCACCTGCAGCGAGTGACTACCACCAGTATTGCAGTGGTTAAGGTAGGGACCTTGAATATTTTAATTAGGGTGTCCACCTACCACCCATAAGGTGTGGAAGGAAACTATGTTCTGCATTCTGGATATTATAATTATAGCTCTACCCACTGCCAATGGATGAGGGCAGCAAGGTTACTAGGCCCCCTTTTCTTTTTTTAACTATCTGCACCAAATGGCCATTGGTGGTAGCATAGGAGTGGACAGTAATCTGTCCAACCCCCATTATTTATTTGAAAGTCCCTCACCTAATGCCCCCACCAGTATTTATCAGGTCTAGTGAATGTGCAGCTACTTGAACATTTAACAGATTTAAAGGACCACTATAGTGCCAGGAAAACATACTCGTTTTCCTGGCACTATAGTGCCCTGAGGGTGCCCCCACCCTCAGGGACCCCCTCCCGCCCGGCTCTGGAAGGGGAAAAGGGGTTAAAACTTACCTTTTTCCAGCGCTGGGCGGAGAGCTCTCCTCCTCCCTCCGCCTCCTCCCCGCCGGCTGAATGCGCACGCGCGGCAAGAGCTGCGCGCGCATTCAGCCCGTCGCATAGGAAAGCATTTACAATGCTTTCCTATGGACGCTGGCGTGCTCTCACTGTGAAAATCACAGTGAGAAGCACGCAAGCGCCTCTAGTGGCTGTCAATGAGACAGCCACTAGAGGATTAGGGGGAAGGCTTAACCCATTCATAATTATAGCAGTTTCTCTGAAACTGCTATAATTATGAAAAAATGGGTTAACCCTAGAAGGACCTGGCACCCAGACCACTTCATTAAGCTGAAGTGGTCTGGGTGCCTAGAGTGGTCCTTTAAACAATCTAGCAGATTTTTTTCTCGTGGCAGGTGCGGCCATAGGGAGGTTTTAAATGTCTCTTATAGTATTATGGAGATGGGCGGTATTGTAAAGCACTGCGGAATTTGATGGTGCTATATAAATAACATAATAATAATAATAATAATAATAATAAAGTATTTAGTTACTTTTTCAACTTTTTTAACATGCAATACGGCTATCAAGTGCAGGTCAGCTGCCACATAATTAACCTTTGCACCACCAAGGGTTTTCAACTATTTGCCTGCTGGCTGCTAGCATTGCCAGAGGGCAAATAGTGATTCAAATTATCAATTAATTTGCATAAAAAGACAAGTGAACAATAATTTGTGACTGTGCATCCAGCCAGATGTGCTTGGTTCCAAATTTAATTAAAGGGACACTATAGTCACCAGAACAACAACAGCTTATTAAATTTGTTCTGGTGAATAGAATCATTACCTTCAGGCTTTTTGCTGTAAACACTGTCTTTTCAGAGAAAATTCAGTGTTTACATTACAGCCTAGTGATAACTTCACTGGCCACTCCTCAGATGGCTGTTAGAGATCCTTGCTGGGTCATGGCTGCCTAAAATGCATCCAAACATTCAGTGTCTCCTCCCTCTGCATGCAGACACTGAACTTTCCTCACAAAAAATTAATTGATTCAATTCATCTCTGTGAGGAGATGCTGATTGGCCAGGGCTGTGTTTGAATCATGCTGGCTCTGCCCCTGATCTGCCTCTTTGTCAGTCTCAGCCAATCCTATGGGAAAGCACTGTTATTGGATCTGGCTACCACTTCTGATGATGTGAGCACACTGCTTGTTTTTTTTTTGAGGCAAACAGCATGCAGAGTTACAGCTTCTGGCTTGAATACAGTAATATTTTTCTATATTTATGGAGGCATGAGGGGCCCAGGGGGGCTAGATGGTGGTTTTAACACTATAGGGTCAAGAATACATGTTTGTGTTCCTGACCTTATAGTGATCCTTTAATATTTCCGAATGTTCAAAATCCAATACATTGTATAGAGTTTGGAAATGAAAGCACTCGTTTTAATCTCATTTGATATGCATGACTTGATAAATAAAGAATAAAAAATTAAATTAAAAAAAAATGGGAAACTAAATTTTAAGTGTCATAGCAGGAGGATCTGTGTTTTAGTTGTAGTTTTCTAAAATCTGTTTTTATTGCTTTGTCATTATGGTTATTGAGTATAGATTGATATGGAAAAAATAAAAATGTAAATAATTGTAGCATACCACATAGAAAAATGTGAAAACAATAAAGTAGTCTGAATACTTTCTAAATGCTTTGTATGTGTATCCATCCATTCATTAGCAAAAATGTGTACATGTACCAATCCATATTTGTTCTAGATCAGTGGTTCTCAAACCAGTCCTCATGGCCCACCAACGGTCCAGGATTTATGTATTTCCCTGTTTTATTCCAATGAAGATACTAACAAAACCTGGACTGTTGGTGGATCGTGAGGACTGGTTTGAGAACCACTGTTCTAGATAGTGATTAACACATTTGCATCATATTAAAATCTCTGTTCTGTAGCATTAGGTGGCTATATTTTTTAATAATCTCAAAGAAAAAAAAACCTAGGTGTGGTTAACAATGACATAGAGTTTACATTTGACCTCAATAACAGCATACTCATTAGCCATTCCAATACTACCTCTGTGTGTCTATCTTAGTACCTACCCATTTATTTATTTATTTACTGATTTATTTATTTATTTTGTTCTGTAGAAATAGAATTATATAATTAATCTTCACAAGGAAGGAATCGAATTAAAAGGAAAACCTAACAACTGTATGGATTAATTGGAAACCAGCTGAGATAATTAGACCAGTGGGAGTAAGATTACACCTATCATAAGCTGTTTTTTTTTTTTCTAGAGGTTAAGTGCTTAATGTTTTAATTGGTTGGAGAACAGTAAGGAAGGAGATTGCACTTTTAAAAACATATTTGGCTAGACAGACTTCTACATTCTACAGAGGTTACAAAAAGTCAGTGCTTGCACTTCACAGCATAGTTTGTGATAAGAAGAAATAATTGCAATTAAATGTGATATTTTTTTTTTTAAAATAGTAGTACTTGAGATTAAAAGATATCATAGATATTTTTGACAAGCATTGTCATAAGATGTGAATCAAAGCCTTCTAGGCTGTTGCTATACAGTCATGGTTCCACCGGGGAACTGAAAGTACTGATCCACGACGAATTCTGAGAATGTTTCACACATCTGATTATGTGCTTAGCCTCTTTCCGCCTAACCCGATACACATCCCTATTAAATGTGTGAAAGTTCAAGCAGAGGAGAAAATAGCCCTGTACAAAGGACTGAAAAAAAGGGATATTAGGTAAGCAAAGGAAAAACTAGAATGAATAGCAAGATTTAAAATAAAACCAAGTTTTAAGATGAACGTATTGCACATTATTCTAACCTTCTTAGTTGCAGAGAGGGGCATATAGCATGCAAATATGAAGCATATCGGATGCAGTTTTACCAATATGCTGCTAATCTTTCATTTAACGTTTTGTGTTTATTTTGTTTTGTATGTTCTTGTAAGTGTAGTGATTTGATATCTCAAGGAACTATGTTATAAATTGTATGAGAAAGTCATGTTTTAACCTATGAATGGATTTATCCCCTTAAGGACACATGACATGTGTGACATGTCATGATTCCCTTTTATTCCAGAAGTTTGGTCCTTAAGGGGTTAAAGGGACACTCCAGGCACCCATACCACTTTTGCCCATTGGAGTGGTCTGGGTGTCAACTCCCACTACCCTTAACCCTGCAAGTGTAATTATTGCAGTTTTTATAAACTTCAATAATTACATTGTAGGGTTAAGTCCTCCCCTAGTGGCTGTCTACTAGACGTTCACTAGAGGGCACTTCCTGCTTCATAGCACAGGTTTTCTGTGCTAGAGTGCCGCTGGACATCCTCACGCTGTGTGAGGACCTCCAGCGTCGCTCAATTCCCCATAGGAAAGCATTGAAAAGCATTTTCAATGCTTTCCTATGGAGAGCTCTAATGCGCATGTGCGGCATTGCCGTGCATGCGCATTAGGTCTCCTCATCCGGCGGGTAGGATCAGTCTCCGCCGCCGGCTGATGCGATGAAGGGGAGGAGCGACGGCGACTCGAAACCACCGCTGAAGGACATCGGTGGGGGTCTCAGGTAAGTGACTGAAGGGGTTTTCACCCCTTCAGCAACCAGGGATGGGTGGTGGGAGGGAGAGGGGACCTGCAGTGCCAGGAAAACGGATTGTTTCCCTGGCACTGGAGAGTCCCTTTAACTATGTTATCTATTCTCTGAAATCTAGAAAAGGTGTCCCGATTTCGCTGGGTAACTTATCCTAAAAAGTGGAAATCAGTTTGTTCATATTTCATATTACGTTTCACAATTTCACTTCCTTTTCTTATATCCTGATGATAAATAAATATATTAATTAATAAATGAACAAATAAATAAATACATACTATATGCTGAAATGTTAACCCCAGAAATGGACTAAACATATTCAACAAGAACAAGAATTTAAAATAGATTAATTAACTTGGTTAAATAAGCTCGCACTATTATTTTTTTAACTTGTCTTTTTTCAAGAATTCTTTTTTTGAGCTACCATGTTCTGATGTGTTTTTGATTTGATCAAATATGGAATGCATGACTATATATCATTTCAGCATACACATTTTATTCATCACATTTTGTTCAGTTGTTATGTTTGTAGAATTTATGATGGAACTAGTTCCTATTTTTATGTACAAGCTGATAACTCTAGGGAGGTGAAGGTGCTAGTTGAATGCAATTAAAACCTTCCACTGATTTTAACACAGAGAGCTGTCTAGCAAGATAACTGCTTTGTCTTCGTATATACCTTCTGATGTAAGTCACATTGAATTAATTGATTCAGCTTAGCTACCAATACTTTGTTTTTCAATATTTTTCCAAAAACTATTTCCTGTGATATTTCCATTGTTTGAATAATTGTTCTATAGTGCAAAAAAAATAATATTTACATAAGCTCCCATCAGTCAAGTTATGATAAACTAGTGATTGATTTTTGCTTTTAGTAAGAAATATATCTCTTTACAATTAGAGTCCAAAATGTGTCTGTTCATCTTACAGAAAAGAACTGAGCTAGCTACTTTAAGAATAAACATGAATGTACAGCTAACTAGCCAGAAAATGTGGGTATCTGGGAAGAAGAGGGATCATAGGCACTGCTGAGACACCTTATGTAAGCTGTCCATGTACATATGAAGCTGAATCTCACTCTATAAGATCAGGAATACAGACACAACACCTCTTATGATGGAATAATTCTAGCATAAAAAAATACCCTTTACATTTCTCATTTGAACACTAAATGTCTCACTCATTTAAAGGTATGTATTTAGCTACTAATACTACGTACTCAGTCCATTCCATACTTAGATAAAGCCTTTAAGGAAGAGAAAATGATGACAAATCGTATTGATGCTAAAAAAAATTCCCCCAAGCACCATGGCCAGGTCAGTGACTTGAAGTGGTCATAATGCCCGGCGTTGGTATATGTAGGATTTTGCTTTGAAATGCTATACTTAAGGAATTTAACCCTTTGCTGACAAAGATGTAACTCCAAATGACATTGCGGCAATGTCATATTAGCCTCAATACACAGCCCAGAAAAAGAGTCTTGAGCTAGCTAATGTCTTTTCTGTATTCCTATGCACAGAATTGCATTCATTGACTGAGAACTGTTAGCTGACTCTCTAAAACAATGTATAGCAGGTGGGTTCTACTTGTAGCTTTGCATGCTCTGTTGAATGTCATCACTGGTTACCAGTGACCAGGTAAGAGGCAAAAATGGTTTGCCTCATTACTGGAAAATTGGACTCACTCCCAAGTCCCAATGTCATCTCTTGAGTGGCTGGACTTAATACATTTGGGTCCCTGCCCATGCCTTGCTTACTTTAAAGGGACAATATAGTAACCCGAAAAACTACAGCTTATTGTATTTGAGTCGAATCATTCCGCTCAGGATTTTTGCAGTAAACACTGTATTTTCAGAGATAACATTACAGCCTAGTGATAACCTCACTGACCACACCTCAGATGGTTGGTAGAGGTGCCATTCAGTTTCTTCACCCTCTGCATGCAGACACTGAACTTTCCTCATATAGATGCATTGGTTTAATGTATCTCTATGAGGAGATGCAGACTGGCCAGCGCTAGGTTTGACTTGTGCTGGCTCTGCCCCTGATCTGCCTCCTTGACAGTCTCAGCCAATCCTATAGGAAAACATTGCAATTGGCTCAGAACACCACTTCTGACAATGTCAGCAAAGCAGGCAGATTGGGGTAGAGCCAGCAGCTGCAGACTTGAACACAGGTAATTTTTTACTATATTTAGGGAGGAAAGGGGGGTTAGATGATGGTTTTAACACGATAGGGTCAGAAATACACATTTGTTCTTGACCCTATAGTGTTCCTTTAAGGGTTAGTACACAGTCCTTGTCTAGCCCATTGTTCGGCAACATATAATGTTCTGTTTTTCCAATAAAACAGCTACTTGACATACCTTGAGTTCCTGGACTTCACTAGTAAGCACAGATGGAGGGTTCATATGATTTTGCTCACAAGGAAAGTAAAATATTGCTCTCATTCATTTTGAGTCCTGTGTTTAGTTTTAAAACATCTTTATAAAAAATACACAAAAAACGAATGAGCGGTACCCTTAATGTGAATTAAATAATTAGATTCTTGTTTCATGCAGGCTTTTTTTAAAAATGGTTGTCATACGGTACAGCGGTTAGCAGAGACAAATAGTATATATTGCTATTTTATAACATATTAAATATACAATATTACAAAATGATATAATATCAGCAGTATTAACCTCTGAATGATGAAAAAAAATTTTTATTTAAAAAATAAAAACATGGCTATTGCTGTTCTTGAAATTAACTCAGATTTTGGAAATATGAATGCCCCCTGCCCTTACTTTAAAGAAAAAGTTATCATCCATAATAGCATTCTGTAGGGCATGTAGGTGTTTTCTCAAGATACATTTCTATTTAGGCCATAAAAAAAAATCTCCTTTATGTTGTACTTTAATTATGAAGCAGCAGAATATGTCCCTTTTGAAGAAAAAATACATCTCTGTGGCAAGGTGTTGGGTCACTTTTGAAAATATAAAACAGACACTTTGTATTTGCTAAAAGAACACAAAGTTGAGTGGCACACAGTGAAGTTTCCTAACAAGTAGTACTGAAAGTATAAAGGTATAGCAAGTACATACAATATTTACTGAGATAAAATGATCACATAAACATCACCTGACAAATCTACACTCAGGTGTCTTCATGTAATTGGAAAATAAATTTACACTGTGTTTAATCTTACAATTTGATTAGTGAAAACACTGAAATTAACAATGCGCAAACGCAGGATATGTATTTATTAATTACATTTCCACTGGTCCTACTGCCATACCAGTGGCACTGATAATATTTTATTGTTATTCCTATTTGAAAGTAATTCTCTAGAACTTCAAGGAAAAATAGCAGTGGTAAGTAACCTTTGGCACTCTAGATTTTGTGAACTACGTGTCCCCTGATGCTTTTACAACCATAATTCAGGAGAGATGTAGTCCATTACAACTGGAGTGGTGAAGCTTGCCTACTCCTCAGATATAGAAATAACAACTTGCAAGGTTTGTGCCACCCTAATGTAAGGTGCAATGAGATGTTCCACATGAGTCTCACAGGTCCCTTACTGGATCACTTACTAAAATTAGAATTTAAAGGGAATTCAAAGGGAATTTGAGATTTAAGGCCAGAGTAGCCAAACTGAAAGCATAGATGATTTTTTATCAGTCTAGCAATTGTGACTTAAAATTTTAAATTGACTTTGAATTCTTTAGTAAATAATCTTATTATTGTTTACAATTTTTAACAGTCATCTTCCAGTATCTTAATGGTTAAACTCTCCCCCTTGGCACTTGGGTATTTATTTTAAAGGGACACTATAGTCAACTATAGCTTTGTGTAGTTTATATCACTGCCTAGGGACATCTGCAGTGGCCACTCCTCAGATGGCCACTGAAGGTGCTTTCTGGGGCAGTGCTGCACAATGTGCAGCACTGCCATTTAGTGTGGAGACACTGAACTTTCCTCATCGGGATGAAATAATTCAATGCATCTCTAGAAGGAGATGCTGATTGGCCAGGGTTGTGTTTGGCTCGGCCTCTATGTGAAAGCATTGTGATTAGTTAAGATCATCACTTCTGATGATGTCAGTCAAGAAGGTGGATCGGGGTTGGAGCCAGGACTGACAGAGTGGAATAAATGTAAGATTTTACTATATTTAGGAGGGCAAAAGGGGCTGGGGACTAGATGGTGATTTTACACTAAATATATTTTCTCTTCTTTGTGAAGGATCTCAATATATGGGTGCATCCATGTTGTTCTCCTCTTCCTATGATGTCTGCTCTATGTCCTCATGATGTATTGATATTACTAATGGATTGTGGGTTAATTTGGTTGGCAGCTGAAACAAAATCTTGCTGTAAACTTCACTCAAAAAGTAATCCCTGTTTTTCACTGTGTATTATTTAAAAACACAAGCTTTCATGGAAAAACAAATTTGGATACAGGGAGTTATACAGAAGCTGCTTTTATGTTTTTTTTTTAAGTGATAGAGCCGCTTTAATACTTATAAAGTTGGTAATTGATCATGTTAAAGAAAAACTGGAGAAATTTAAAATATAACTATCAAAAATTCAATTAAAACTTCACCTACTATGTAATATACTCCACCAAATAGAAACAGATTCAGATAAAGTTTCACCTACTGTGTAATATGGTGGTAACATGAATATGCATGTTTTACCTAACTAGGATATATATAATGAAAGTAAAGTTCCCAACTACGGTGGAGGTAGTGTTACGGTCTGGGCAATGTTCTGATGGAAATCCTGAGTCCTGCCATTCACATGGATGTTACTTTGACACGTACAACTTATCTAGAGATTGTTGCAGATCACATATACCCCTTTATTGAAATGATGCTCCCTGTTGGCAGTATCCTCATTCTGCTGTATAATGCACTCTGCACACTGTAGAAATTGTTCAGGAATGGTTTGAGGAACATAACATAGAGTTCATGGTATTGACTTGGCTTCCAAAGTCCCCAGATGTCTATCCATTTGAGCATCTGAGAGATGGGCTGGAACAACAAATCTAATACACGGAGATGCCACCTCACAACTGCTAATAATCCAACAGCACATGTTAAGAGACCTTGTGGAGTCCATGCCTCAACACATCAGAGCTTTTTTGGCATCATGAGGTGGACCTACAGAATATTATGCAGGTGGTTTTAATGTTGTGGCTGTTCAGTGTACATATGCAGTTGAGTGCATGTTTTTTACATTTGTTTTTTCCTGCAATAAGCAGTTAATACATACATTAAACTCACTTTATCTACCTTTTTTATTTTGTTATTTATATTAAGGGGAGAGAGTAGTACAGGGTGTGCCTTATAATGTTGTGCCTACAGGCACCTGAATTGTAACTACGGCCTTAGACAAGACAGAGAGATGACCCTCTACTCAGCAGCAGTGCAAGTAGCAGGGAGAGCTTAACTAAAGAGTTACACATTGTAAATCTGAGTAGGTATGTCTCTATACAGGAATGAACTACTGTAAGCAAAATGGCTATTCATATGCAGACTGAGGTTGGCTGGGTATATGTGCCTATGAAAGTGGTAACAGCAATGTCACAACATAATTAACTCCTAAAAAAATAAGATCCAGTTAAAGTTTCATTATGTGCTACAAGAAAAATAAAATTACAAAAAAATTGCAAGACTTAAAAAAAATTTATTTCCTCTCTTAACATTTTTGTTCCCCTTTTCAAGCAGTTTTAAAGCATACACATAACCCCTAAATCTGTTCCCTAAAGAAAATGTAATAACATCTTTTATATTCAAGTATCTAAGAAACCACGTGAAATGAGGAAATAAGGAGCTATGTAATTACGTCCAACCCATTGAGAGGCCGAGTCGAGATCTGCACTGTCAAACATGCTGAGAAACACCTTAGGTAGCTTGTATACTATTCAAACACCATTCACTGTGTGTGACAAGATAAAAATGTCCCATAGAGATGATTTATGAAATTTCAAAGGAAAAAAGCAATACAGCTTCATTTTGTTTTTATATCAACATTAGATTTCCCCTTGAGGAATGTTATCAGCAAAATTTGAAATATGCTTAATAGAATGTACTAAGCAGATATAGATTGATAGACTAAAGCTGACACTCTAAAAACAGGTAAACCAATTTTATTTAATGTTTCAAAGCAATTTGTTTTAAAGGTAATACAAGCATATGCATTTATCAAGTTAAAACCAGATGCCAACATCTGGGCTCAATTCAACCTCTGAGCTATAATATATGTCCCTTGTGGTAATTTACAATTCACTCAATGACGTCTTGTTATTGGCATCAGAAAAACTAAAAATCAAACCATACACAGAATAAACAGTGCTCAGTGGGCTCTAGGCAGCAACTCTTAAGTGTATTATTAAGAGTTTTGTTTATTTCCTATATTTAAATGGTGAATTGTATTTACCAAACACACATACAAGAAAGGATTAACCTAAACATTAGAGATATTTGGCTTTTCTTATTTACGGCATAAAAGCAAGCTTTTTTTATTAGTAATATTGTTATCATTTTGTACTTTAGCATAGATCTATTTGTACTTGTATTATTTCTTTGTTGTGGAGTTAGACATTTTCAGAGCAATGCTTACGACACTGCAATCCTGTGTAATTACCTTTCTTTGCCTGCACGCTCTAATTAGGACATGCTTTTGTACATATTGTAGTCATGTACTGGCAAAAGTTAAATCTTTTGAACTGCAGACACAAACCTGATATTGACTGTAAAATGAAAAAAAATAAAAGGGATACCATGCCACATTTTTATTTTGCTCTATATTAATTAACAAAACTGAGACACTACACAAAAGTGAATGTGTCTTAAAATGCTTATTTAATTATGAGATATTTAGTCATGGGAAAAAGAAAGTACACCCTCTTTGAATTCTATGGTTTTTCATACCAAAACATTATAACAATCATCTGTTCTTTAACAGGTCTTAAAATTAGGTAATTACAACCTCAGATGAACAACACATGCCATATTACACAGTGTTAGGATTTATTAAACAAAAATAACACCAACATGTAGAAGTCATATGTGGAAAAACTAAGTACACCTTATGATTCAATACTATGTAGAACGACCTTTAGCAACAATAACTTCAGTGTTTTCTATATGAGTTTATCAGTCTCTCACATTGTTTTGAAGGAATTTTGGCCCACTCTTTTTTGGACTGTGACTAGGCTATTGCAACACCTTGATTATTTTCTTTTTCAGCCATGCTGTGGTAGATTTGTTGGTGTGCTTGGGATCATTGTCGTGTTGCAACTAAGCTTTAGCTTTCGACCACCAGTGATCCAGCTCCTCAGCTCATCCTTCACTTTTCAACAGTCTCTAAGTGATATATTATAGTCAACTGACCAATGAGTATCTTGAGCAACAGCACAAGGCTAAAGTGACAGTGTAAGCAGCATTTATTTTTTTGGTTTTGGGATATAAATGCTGCCTGTACAGCTTGAATAAAGTGCTTTACATACTCCTACCTACTAATGTCTGTCATTCTAACACGTTACATGTATTTGATGTGTGGTGCAAGGATGTAATATATGCTGATGCCAAATGCTATACTTCCAGTTATTCTCTAGGTTGCTGTATCGTGGTGATTACCACCCATTTTCTATGAGAAGCATTTGATTGGACCAAACTCTTTGGGAGAGTAATGACGACAGTTACGAAACTCATTCCTACTTGTTCGTAGAATATGCAAAGACCACCCAAGTGATCTAATATGTAACATCGCTGAGAATGAGATAAAACGAATTACTGTATCCTTAAACTTTGCATAAATTAATGGCAGGTACTATGCATATAATGCCAAACATCTTCAAATAATCTGCACAGTTTATATAATTATTACCTGAAACTGCTCAACATATTCCATCTAAAGTTTACATATAGGAAGTTCAGTTTACAGAAGGATTGAGTAAGCAGAATGTGAATGCACTTGACAAGCAGGATGTTATACCGTATTAAGCAGCTGCTTTTCTCAATATGCTAATCTGAAGATATATCTACAGGCAGCTACGAAGGAGCTGAAAATGAAAGGGGAGGATTTAGAAAAGAGTTGGTTCCACTTGAATAAGGAGTACCTCCTTATTATAACTCATATATATTTGAGTACATCAATACAATAGATTTGGAAGCTCTGAAAAAAATATTAATGGACAGAAAATCCAGAGTAATTTTGATCCATTTGGCACTTACACTTGGAATTATTACAGCTCAAGGTAAAACTCTTTTTCAAATTTCAAAGCATTCTTCCAGCAATATGTAATGGTTTGGGTCCAAAGTAACAAAGTAAAGCCTTGGGAGTGAACAGATTTTTCTTGGACAGCAATGAATGAACTATTTACATTTATAAATTTTTCTTTTTGTATAAAAATCCCTAACACTGTTGAAAGAATACATTTATAATGTGATCATCCTTGCGAGAAAAAGGGATTGCAAATTAGTAATCTATTAATGATAATCAGATGCTTTATACATATATTTATATAGGAATACACTGTAGAATTCTGTATGTCAATGCAGAGAAGTAAATGAACCACTGTGTTTAGAATTACCATTATAGCATTTAAAGTGGTATACCATTTACAATACTCCACAAATAAACCAAATTGTCACATATTAAAGGGGCACTGTCACCCTCCGCCTCACCTCCCCCACCCCCTCCCACCGCAAAGTAAGCATTTCATAAAGATAGAATCTCTGATAGAATCAGTGGCAGTTGCAGGAATTGGCTGTGTTTATGTGTGAGAGTACAGTAGTGATATTACTGCCATAGAGGATCCTGCCTGATCAAGATTGCAGTGCACACAAGGGATAGATTCAGGTAAGTAAACTCAGCTTTACCTGCCCCCAGGCCAACACCTGCAACAGTAGTCCCCAAACTGTGACAGTGCCAGTGTAATTTAACACACTTATTTCACAAATTACTCTATCAATGTAAGCTTAACGTTTATGAAACAAAAGTAAAAATTTCATGGGTAAACGCACTTACAAGAAAGTGGATAAAACAGGTATATTTCCACTCCAAGCAGACCACATGGAAGTAGCAAGTCTTTGCAAGGAGAGGACATTAAAACAGTCGATATTTAAGCTGCTGTAATGATATTGATGTTACAAAGTTTTGGAGTCCAGTAGCCAGATCAGCAATGTTTTCTGCCAGAGGTAGCCACTCGTTACCCAGGTGGTTGAGCCCCTGAGCCTTGAGTGGCCTTCTGGTCTTAAGCAGAGATGGGAGACTGGAACAGAAAGATGATAATCGTAGTGAGGCAAGCCGAGGTCAGTGGGAAGGAGAAGCAGCAAAGTCAAAACAGTCCAAATTCAGCAACAGGAAGGAGAAACAGGAACACGCTTGATTAGAGAGTACAGGAACCACAATAATCTGGCAAAGGTACAGAGACAGGAAGTGGCTTTATAGGCCAAGAACCAGACACCTGACCAGACACAGCTGAAGAGAGTTGTCACTGATAACCTTGACTCTACAAGCAATGGTATCAGATCTCAGGTAAATTTGCAAAAGGCAGGCTGGTGTACTGGTAAGGAAGAGGTTTAGCACCATGTAAACCAGGGTTCGAAACCCAGCAGAGTCAGTTCCTCACATTACCTCCACCTCTACAGGCGCAGCCTCTGGATGCCCTATTTCCTGGTTTAGCAGGGTACTGTGCATGGAAAGACTGAAGAAGATCAGGAGCATGAATATTGTCCACTGGTTCCCACGATCTATCCTCCTCACCATAGCCTTTCCAATGAACCAAATATTGAAGCTTGTTGCGGAAGATCCTGGAGTCAAGAATTTTTTTCCACCTCGTATTCATCTTCACCATCCACGAGGACTGGTGGTGGGGCAGGCAAGGCTCGACCAGGGAAAGTATTTTCATGAAAAGGTTTAAGCAGTGCCACGTGAAACACCGGATGTATTTTCATGGAATCCGGAAGTTGCAGACGGAAGGTGACTGCATTGATCTGAGCGATTATCTTAAAAGGTCCCATGAACTTTTGACCCAATTTATGAGAAGGAATCCTAAGCTTAAGATTCTTTGTTGACAGCCAAACCTTGTCACCAACATGATAAACTGGGGCCTCCTTTCTGTGCCTATCAGCAGCTCTTTTGTAACATTCCTGAGCCTCCGAAAGAGTCTCCTTCAACAGTTCTTGGGAATCTCGTAAGGCGGTTAGCCGGTCAGTGACTGCAGGAATGGGAGTAGTAATTGGGAGACTCACTAGAAAGGTTGGATGGTAACCATAATTGGCAAAAAATGGGCTCAGAGAAGTGGAGCAGTGTTGAGCATTGTTATAGGCAAACTCCGCTGTGGGTAGAAAATCCAGCCAGTCATCCTGCAGGTAACTAATATAGCACCGCAAATATTGTTCTAAAGTCTGGTTGGTTCGCTCAGTCTGTCCATTACTTTGTGGATGAAAAGCTGAAGACAGATTTACATTAATACCTAGAATAGAACAAAAATATTTCCAAAAATGAGATGTAAACTGCACTCCCCTGTCAGAAATTACTTCATCAGGCACTCCATGCAAGCAAAATATTTCCAGAATAACAAGGTCAGCAGTCTGTTTAGCTGAAGGGAGACCACGAGCTGGTATGAAATGACTCATCTTAGTTAACCGGTCCACAACAACAAGAATGGTAGTGTGTTCCTTAGAGGGAGGTAGTTCCACAATAAAGTCCATGGATATAGATCCCCAGGGAAGATGAGGAATCGGAAGAGGCTGAAGCAAGCCAACAGGGGATGAGCGAGGAGTCTTATGTCTGGCACATACATCACAAGAGGACACATACTTCTTAACATCCTCATAATATTTAGGCCACCAAAAGGATCGGGTAAGTAGTTCTTGTGTCTTTCGGATTCCTGGATGACCTGCTGGTTTAGAGTCATGGTAGAGGCGTAAAACGTCCAGTCGCACTGATTCTGGAACAAACAGACGTTGTTGAAAAATCCAAAACCCATTAAGCATGGTCATATGAAGATCACGAGGAGGATCACGAAAAACTGGATCTTTAGAGTAGCCCTTTTTAATGCGAGACATTAGATCAGAAGGAAAGGTAACTCCTAAAAATCTGCTCTCCGGCAAGATGGTGGCCTTGGTTACTGTAGTATGGAGGGGGTCAGCTATCCTAGACAAGGCATCCGCCTTGCCATTTCTGGAACCAGGGCGGTATGAAATAAAAAAATTAAACCTTGAGAAAAATAGGGACCAGCGTGCTTGTCTGGCTGACAGTCTCTTAGCGGATTGGATACATTCCAGATTTTTGTGATCTGTGAGGACAGTAATTGGATGGGTGGCTCCCTCCAAGAGATGTCTCCATTCGGTGAAGGCAGCTTTTATAGCCAAAAGTTCTTTATTCCCTATGTCATAATTTCTTTCTGCTGGTAACATCTGGCGGGAATAGAAGGCACATGGATGTAACAACATCTTAGGTCCAGTCCTTTGAGACAGTATAGCCCCAACAGCTGAATCAGAAGCATCTACCTCTACAGTAAATGGCAATTCTGGCTGAGGATGTACCAAGATAGGGGCAGATGTAAACAGAGTCTTTAATCTGGAAAATGCAGTGTTAGCCTTATTGGACCACTGAAAAGGAGTCCCTTTACGTGTAAGTTCAGTGATCGGTGTAATAACGGCAGAGAAATTCTTAATGAAACGCCTGTAAAAATTGGCAAACCCCACAAATCTCTGTATATCTTTTTCATTCTTGGGGATAGGCCAGTCCAGCACAGCTTTAATTTTACTTGCGTCCATACTTAAACCTTTAGGAGTTATTACATACCCCAGGAACTGAATTTCTGTTTGTTCAAACTCACATTTTTCCAGTTTAATGTATAGGTGGTGGGTACGAAGGCGCTCAAGAACAATGCAGACCTGTTTTCTGTGATTTTCAAGATTATCAGAAAATATCAGGATATCATCCAAATATGCCACAACAAACTGATCCAGGAGATCCCGTAGTACATCATTGATTAGATGCTGAAAAGTTGCAGGGGCATTACAAAGCCCAAATGGCATTACTAGATATTCGTAATGTCCGTACCTGGTTCTGAAAGCTGTTTTCCATTCATCATTTGGTCTTATGCGAACCAGATTATATGCCCCCCGTAGATCAAGCTTCGTAAATATTTTAGCTGAACGAAGTCTCTCCAGAAGTTCAGGAATGAGAGGCAAGGGATAACGGTTTTTAACAGTGATTTTATTAATGTCCCTGTAATCGACACATGGCCGTAGACTGCCATCTTTCTTTTCTACAAAGAATATAGGAGCTCCTGCTGGAGAAGTGGATGGTCGAATAAAGCCTTTGGCAAGATTTTCTTGTATGTATTCACGAAGTGCTTTCAATTCAGGCTCAGAAAGGGAGTATATACGGCCAAATGGGATAGCAGCTCCAGGTAGCAGCTCTATGGGGCAATCATAAGGCCTGTGAGGTGGAAGCTGATCAGCATTCTTCTTATCACAGACATCTGCAAAATCCCGATATTGTAGCGGAAGCTTGGTTAAGTTTGTAGCAACCATTTCATTAATTGTTGTGGTAACAGGTGTCGCCTTAGAGGGTTGACAATTCATTAAGCAGTGTTCTGAAGGAAAGGACAAAGTTCTAGTCTTTCAATCAATCTGTGGGTTATGCAGAGCAAGCCAGGGTATACCCAAAATCACTGGAAACTGTGTTGAGGAAATTAGGTGGAAAGATATAGACTCATGGTGATTCACTTCCAGAATCAATTTTAAGGGCACAGTCTCATGTGTAACCGGGCCTGACGTAAGTGGAGAACCGTCTACTGTTTCCATTAACACAGGTGAAGATTTAGGGATAGACTGAATTTTATTTCCTGCTGCAAATTTAATGTCCATAAAGTTTCCGCCTGCTCCGGAATCTATCATAGCTGTAGTTGAAATTTTATTATCACCATATTGCAAAGTGATAGGCACCACCAAATGAGGATGTTGAGTCATCATACCTTCTTCACCCTGAGCCAGAGAAAACAAGGGTCGTGTGACAGAATCCAGTTGGTCTGAAATCTGGGATTGGTGTTGAATCTGTGCACCCTCAGCAGTCATAGCTATTGTTCTTTTAGACTTGTTAGGGCAATTGATGGAATAATGCCCTGCACTACCACAATACAGGCATAAGTTGTGAGTGCGTCGCCACTGTTTTTCTTCATTGGATAATGGCCCTCTTATTAGATCTACCTGCATAGCCTCAGGTTCAGAGTCTGTAGGTGTTTGTGGGGTCGGAGTAGAAATTCTTGAATAGAAAGTAGGAGTAGCACTTGGTTTAAAAGAGCCCTGTCTTTCCAATCTTCTTTCTGAAAGTCTCCGATCAATACGGATAGCCAACCGCACAAATGCATCAAACTCAACAGGAAGATCAACACGAGCTAGCTCATCTTTTATAGCTTCTGAGAGACCCCTTCTGAAGTGGAACCTCTGGGCTGATTGGTTCCAAGTAGTATCAGTAACCCACTGTCTGAATTCAGCAGCATATTCAGCCACAGAGCGCCTCCCTTGATGTAAATGAAGGAGAGTGGCTTCTGCTGTAGCACAGCGATTGGGATCATCAAAAACTAGGCACATGGCCTCAAGAAAGTCTTTTAAATTTCCCAAGACTGGACTGTCCTGTTCCAGAAAAGGGGAGCCCCAGGCTAGGGCTTCATCTTTGAAGAGGGAAAAAATAAATCCCACCTTCTCTCTTTCAGATGGAAAACGGTTAGGTAACATCATGAAATGCAAACAGCATTGATTTAGGAAACCCCTGAATTTTTTGCGGTCTCCTCCAAATTTTTCTGGTAGAGGCAAGCTGGCATCTTGTGCAGGTGTAACAGTAGTAGTAGCAGCAGCCGCAACATCATGTGCCCTGTAGCTGGTAAGCTCACTATGCATTGATCGAACTTCATTTTGCAGTTCAGCTACCTGATCCTGAAGCACTTGAATGGTCTGTGCCTGGGTCTGCATAGTTCTTGCATTAAAAGCAACCTGCTGGGCCAATGCAGAATCTGATCCGACGGTCTCCATGAATGGGCCAGATTATTCTGTAATGATATTGATGTTACAAAGTTTTGGAGTCCAGTAGCCAGATCAGCAATGTTTTCTGCCAGAGGTAGCCACTCGTTACCCAGGTGGTTGAGCCCCTGAGCCTTGAGTGGCCTTCTGGTCTTAAGCAGAGATGGGAGACTGGAACAGAAAAATGATAATCGTAGTGAGGCAAGCCGAGGTCAGTGGGAAGGAGAAGCAGCAAAGTCAAAACAGTCCAAATTCAGCAACAGGAAGGAGAAACAGGAACACGCTTGATTAGAGAGTACAGGAACCACAATAATCTGGCAAAGGTACAGAGACAGGAAGTGGCTTTATAGGCCAAGAACCAGACACCTGACCAGACACAGCTGAAGAGAGCTGTCACTGATAACCTTGACTCTACAAGTAATGGTATCAGATCTCAGGTAAATTTGCAAAAGGCAGGCTGGTGTACTGGTAAGGAAGAAGTTTAGCACCATGTAAACGAGGGTTCGAAACCCAGCAGAGTCAGTTCCTCACAGCTGCAAACAGATAAAAAGCAATAACAGAGAAACAAAAGCAAATCAAATATAACCTATACAGTCAACAATCCAATGCATTTCATCTCGTCGTGACTTCCTCAGGGTTGTCGATGTCATGGTGTAATACCCCAACACACAGAGCTTAGGATAGCTAAGGACAAGACTAGGATATAATGTATGACTGGGTAATGGAGAGACGGTGAAAACGAGAACTATCCAGTGTCAGCTACACGGTAATCAGTCAGACGGGCAAACAAGAAAGGAAAGGGTTACAGATAAACTCAGAGTCAGGAACAAAGCCAAAGCCAAAGTCAATACCAGAACAAACACAATAGATCAAGGAAGGCACTAAAGGGTACTGAAACAGAAACCACGATAGGGCAAAGTGGATAGGGCTAGGGAACTTTAATTAACATTTGCTTGTCCACATAATGCCTATGCCCCCAAAACGTGCGTGTGTGGGGGTGTCGGAATGACATATGCCAATGGGAGCCTGAATCTACTAGTGACTCCCACTGCCCCTTTAAGAGCGCGCTCGTGTCGCGAGTCCCGCTCCTAGGTGTAGAGGCAGGAGTGTTCGAGCTGTGCGGACCCTGGCCGGCCTCTGGATAAGGTAAGTATCTTCACAGTCAAATTCTCAATTACTACCTTCGATTATACAGGGCATTGAAATGAGATGATCACATTCGTGTAACGCTATAACCTTTTTAGGTCTGTTCATTTCTTTTCCACTCCTGCATCTGACCTCAGTCTCTTCGTTGGAATCCAATCAGAACACTCAATGAAATAAAAACATACTAAATAGGGGAAGAACAATAAAAATGTACACCCTGTTCCAGATTATTATGCAAATTCTATTTAAGTGTCACAAAGATAAAATATTTTGTTTTTCAGTTTAACTCATGGATGGCATTGTGTCTCAGGGCTCTTTTGATCACTGAAAACAATCTCGGACACCTGTGATAATTAGATTGCCAGGTGAGCCCAATGTAACGGCACCCCCAGGCATAAAAGGGTTAAACCGCTGTTTAGTCAATCTTCCCCTTCCAGAGATACAGGCACAACTACGGCAGAACACCAAACTCCCAAATTGAATACAAGGGAATGCTCCAAACCGCTGAACTGCATACAAAATAGCACTCCAAACTCCCGAACTGGAACCTCCCGAATAGCTGCTAGCAGATGAACAGGAAAAGCACCCAAGCGGCTTACACTCCTGGCAATCAGTCTGTATCAGCATACAGTTAATACCCCCAAGAATGAGACAAGGCTCAGTGTTGAGGGTTAAGCAGTGGTCTGGTTTATTGAGGGCTACCTGCCCGGTATTTATGCAGGTCTCCCACGTGGTGGACACTCCCCTGGGGGACCAGATGGAAGACTGTAACACAGACAGACATGTATCACATTCAGACACACAGAAGTAAAACATCCCCACAATACATCCTAATGTCCCTCCCTCTATCCTGGAGATAATTGGTAAGTAATCCAATTATCTCCCAGGACAGAGGCAAATCGCCATTATACACATGGGGACACAGAGACAATAAAATACATTATAACATATAATATTACATTTACTACATTAACCCCATACATATCACATATCCCCAGATAGCTTAGATCTGAGCGCACATAACCACCGAATAGCGCTTAAGATCACACACATACAGTTCAATTGCCATGGAGCCAAAGTCTTTAATTACACAAATAGGCTCCATGGCATAGCTATCTGGTTTAAAACATTCACTTAAGTAAAGTCCCGATCAATCCAGCATTCGTTTAAGCAACCAAAATAGAAGCAGGGAAGGCTGGAGGCTCAGCAGTGCCTGCACGTAAAAGTATCCGCTTTTAGTGCACTGATTCTGGGCTGAGCACTGCTGGCCGTCCGGGGAGCTCCATAACACCACTACCGGGTGGCGGCTATGTGTAACCAGGACCACCCAGTACAGTCAGTTAAGCTGTGGTTACCCGCAGCTACTGGGTGGTCAATTGACGGCACACGCTAGCTTCCCGGTGGTCGCGCCTTCGTGCAGCTTTCGGCAGTTTAACAGGGGAACACATAGGGACTGTACAGGCAGGGAAATAAACCGAACAATAGACGAATGGAGGGAAAATAAATGTAATCCATTTACAGACAGTTCTGTTACACATCTCCCTCCTTGTGGGACACTCTTGCAGACCCAGCTTGACCCTTTTCTGGTCAACTTGAGTATGTCCGGAACTCGGGTGCCGGAGTGATGTCTGTTTGCCGGGACAACCTATCAGCATTGCCATTCTGCTTACCGGGTCTATAACTGATGGTAAAATTGTAAGGTTGTAGGGCCAGACTCCACCGTAGCAACCTGCCATTGTCTCCTGAGCCCTTACACAGGTCTATGGTAGTCAGCTAGTGATCCGATCTAGTAATTCGTCTACCCGGGGCATCGGGTAGGCGTCAGTGGTGGTCTTCTCATTGAGTCGCCTGTAGTCCACACACAACCGGGTGGTCCCATCTTTCTTGGGTACCAGGACTACAGGCGAGGCCCAAGGACTATCAGAGGGCTCGATGCCCCCTATCTGGGTCATCTCCTGTATCTCCTTCCGCATCCCTTCTCGGACTGCTTCAGGGATACGGTAAGGGGGTTGTCGCAGGGGAGTCTGTTCAAGTGTCTCTACCTTATGTACAGCCAGGGTTGTATAGCCCGGCTCTTGGGAGAAAGTCGCTTGTTTCTCCCACAGCAGCCTCTGAGCCTGTTCCTTTTCCGCAGGGCTTAACCCACAAGGCTCGTCAAGTCAGTCTGGGGGTCCCTTGCCAGTAAGTCAGGTAGAGGTAACCCCTCTGAGTCATCTGCAGCCGGGGCACACACTGCAGCGACATCCTCCTGTCTCTCCTGATACTCTTTCAGCATGTTCACATGAAAGGATTGCTGGATCCTTTCATCTGTACAGCTGGACGACATAGGTAGTTTCACATACCTGGGCTACTACTTTGTAGGGGCCCTGCCAATATGCTTGCATCTTGTCTTTCTTCACAGGTTTGAGTACTAAAACCTTCGGCATCCTGATCATACCACCTCTTCTGTCTCCCCTGGGCCGTCTGGAGGTTCTCTCTTACCATCAGAGACAGTTTCTCCATGCAGTCCCTGAGTTCCAGAATGTATGGCACGATGGGGGTCCCTTCCTGCTCTGTCTCTCCCTCCCAGTGTCCCCTAATGAGATCTAGGGGTCCGCGGACCCTTCTTCCATAGAGTAACTCGAAGGGGGAGAACCCAGTAGATTCCTGGGGCACCTCTCTGAAAGCAAATAACAGATGAGGCAGGAATCGCTCCCAGTCTCTGCAAGCGTCATGGATACTAGGATACCCCAGCACTCTTCCTCCTCAACACAATGGGCAGCTGGTACTGCTGGCTGGGGTTTCCCCCATGCTGGTCCCATCTGGTGACAACCATGGCATTTTATGTGCTGGAAGAAATTTTGTGGATTGTACCTCGGTGGTTGTGGTTGTTGGCTTGTTGGACGGGGTGCTGGAGATCTGTATACCATTGCCAGGGCTGCAGGTACTGGCCTGTACTCCGGGCGAGGGGCAGCTTTGGGCGCCTGGTTATCCAGCTTGCGGGCATCAGAGTATTCATCAGCCAAGTGAGCTGCTTCAGGTAGTGTGAGTTGCTTTCTGTCCCAGACCCATTCTCTTACCCCTGCAGATAGTCTTTCATAGAAATGTTCCAGCATGAACAGCTGCAGCACCTCCTCTCCGGATATTGCCTGGCATTCAGTGACCCAGTGGAAAGCTGTGCGGTTGATACGTCATGCCCACTCGGTATATGAATCCCCACTCAATTTGTTAGTGTCTCTGAACCTCCGCCGGTACACTTCTGGGGTGACAGCATACCTGGCTAAGAGGGCTTCTTTCATGGCTGGGTAGCTGGTAATCTCCCCATCTGGGATGGCTCGGAAGGCTTTGCTTGCCCAGCCGGATAGTTTCCCAGAGAGAATAGTGACCCACTCCTCTGCGGGTACCTGGTGTAGGGCACACTGTCTTTCAAAGTCTGCCAGGTACCCATCGATCTCCCCCTCAGCTTCCACAAGGTTTTTAAATGCAGCAAAGTTGTTAGGTACCTCTGCTGCTGCAGCACCTCTTTGCTGGAGTGCCTGGTTCGCCATCACGGCTGCTTGGACCCGCTCAATAATATCTGGTGTAGGGTTGGGGCTAAAGTGTGCCAGCCTGATCAGGACCACCCGGTTGAAGCTTATTTCCTCGGGTGTCAGGTCCATAATGCTGGGCACGTTAGCTTCTTGTGCTCCGTCCATCTCAAGCAGCTGTGCAATAATCTCTCTTTTTCTCAAGTTGCTTGCTGGTCGTCCTCTGTGTTCCAATATATCCTTTAGAGTGGCACGTTTCAGTCTCTCAAGGTACTTCCATATGTCTGAGTTGTGTAGCTGACCTTCTGGGCTGTGAGAACCATCCTGTCACTTGCCAACAATTGTAACGGCACCCACAGGCATAAAAGGGTTAAACCGCCATTTAGTCGATCTTCCCCTTCCAGATATACAGGCACAGCTACTGCAGAATATGTATTTATTTATATTTTATTTCACCTGTGGCCCTGCCTCCCCTTTCACCTTTTTTAGGTTTGTTTACAGCTACTGCAGAACACCAAACTCCCGAACTGAATACAAGGGAATGCTCCAAACTCCCGAACTGCATACAAAATAGCACTCCAAACTCCCGAACCGGAACCTCCCGAATAGCTGCTAGCCAGGGCCAGATTAAGAGCCCAGTGGGCCTGGTGCTGACAATTATGACGGGCCTAATTACAGAATCATATCGACCAAAAACAGTCATACCTCCCAAGCATCATGTATCTCATGGAGATGGTGCTGGAGAGAAAGAAAACAGCAGCTATAAGAAAACACATACCCTAGGCTAATCTCTCTCTAATTTATGTTTTCATCTTTCAAGTAAATCCATAACCCCTAACAGCAGTGTCCAGTCAAGCAGGAAGTCAATGGGCATGGTAAAAGGGTGTGCCACTGACACAAATCACGTAACCTGCCAAAAGGGGTGAACATGCCCAAAAAGAGGACATGTCTGCCCAAAGAATTAGAAGGCCAGTCTGGCATGAATGTATGTCAGGCTGCCTGCCAATCATGCAGCTGGCCAACTAAGCGCATACTATGCAGACAGCACCCTGAGCTTGGCATAAATGCGTCTAATGATGCGCTCACTCAACGCTTTCTAAGGACTGTCCCCTAGCACTCGCTGGTCCACTTGTCTCCTTACCTTCTTACTAGCAAGCAGAAGCTCCTGGTATATAGTCTGGGACAGAGAAAAGCTGTATGTAGTGAGTGTAGAAGAAAGGGAACATGCCACAGTGTTAGAGAGACCAAAGTCAGCATTACCTTAAAGGATCACTATAGGGTCAGGAACACAAACATGAATTCATGACCCTATAGTGTTAACACCACCATCTAGCCCCCCTGGGCCCCTCATGCCTCCATAAATATAGCAAAATCCTACTATATTCAAGCCTGAAGCTGTAACTCTGCATGCTGTTAAACTCATAAAAACAAGCAGTCTGCTGACATCATTAGAAGTGGTGGCCTGATCCAATCACAGTGCTTCCCCATAGGATTGGCTGAGACTGACAAAGAGGCAGATCAGGGGCAGAGCCAGCATGATTCAAACACAGCCCTGGCCAATCAGCATCTCCTCATAGAGATGAATTTAATCAATGAATCTCTATGAGGAAAGTTCAGTGTCTGCATGCAGAGGGAGGAGACACTGAATGTTTGGATGCATTTTAGGCAACCATGACCCAGGAAGGATCTCTAACAGCCATCTGAGGAGTGGCCAGTGAAGTTATCACTAGGATGTAATGTAAACACAGCATTTTCTCTGAAAAGACCATGCTTACAGCAAAAAGCCTGGTGGTAATGATTCTACTCACCAGAGCAAATTCAATAAGCTGTAGTTGTTCTGGTGACTATAGTGTCCCTTTTAACTATATTCATTGTCAGCCAGTCCACACAAGTTCTGTTCCCATAGATCCCTCTTAAGTTTCCATTAAGAGTATGTGAAAAGTAGTTAGGGTTGCCACCTTTCTTGGAAAAACATACCGGCCTTACTAATTTGCATAATTAAATATGTATGGGTGACATCACATGATGTAAATCACAAGGAGTGACATAAGAGAAAATGCTGTAAAATCACCAAAAAACTACTTAGTTTAAATCTGCTGTATAGATGGATTCCTCCCAGTGCCCCCATGTCTCCCAGTGCCCTCATGACTCAGTGCCCCCATGTGTCGATTACTCCAGGTCTCAGTGTTCCTATGTATCAGTGTCTCAGTGCCCCATTGAGACATTGGGACATTGAGACATGGCGGCACTGGGAAACATGGGGACACTGAGACACCAGGGCCACTAGCTTGGGGACATTGTGACACTTGAGGCACTAGGATACATGGGGACAGTGAGACACTGGCAGACTGGGGGCACTGGGAGACTAGGGGTCACTGGGAGACTAGGGGGCACTGAGACACCTTGGGGACACTGTGTGTCCATGTGTCTGTGTCATAATGTCTCCCAATGTCCCTTAGTGTCTCAGTGTATATTTCCTTGCAGCCTTTCCCGCCATCCCTTACTTCCCTGAGCTGTAGGCTGTCTCTGCAGGGTGGGAGTTGCAGTTTGGACTCTCTGTAGCTGCACCCCTGCAGATCAGTGAGTATAGATAGGCAGGGAGGGATATGCTGGCATTTCCTATCCCTGCCTCTCTCCACACATACAGCGACCCCTACTGGCCAGTGCTGCAGAGTAATCTCTATTTATACTGAGAAAAATACCAGCATTTATATTGCCAGTATCACTGCAATATTGGCACCAGCCAGGCAGCCTCAAATACTGTCTATGCCAATAAAATAAAAGCCAGGTGGACTCCCTAAGAGTAGTGTGTGAAAAAAGAAAAATGTAAAAAAAATAAAAAAAATTTTTTTTTTTTTTTAAATCAATGGGCCTATTCCATGGGCCTGGGCCTGGAGCTGCAGCTCCACCAGCCCCTATGTTAATCCGGCCCTGCTGCTAGCAGACGAACAGGAAAAGCACTCAAGCGGCTTACACTCGCAATCAGTCTTTAACAGCATACAGTTAATCCCCCCAAGAACGAGAGGGTTAAGCAGTGGTCTGGTTTATGCAGGTCTCCCACCTGGTGGAAACTTCCCTAGGGGACCAGATGGAAGACTGTAACACAGACAAACATGTATCACATTCAGACACACAGAAGTAAATCCTAATTTCCCTCCCTCTATCCTGGAGATAATTGGGAAGTAATCCAATTATCTCCCGGGACAGAGGCAAATCGCCATTATACACGTGGGGATACAGAGACAATAAAATACATTAAAACATATAATATTACATTTACTACACCAACCCCATACATGTCACATATCCCCAGATAGCTTAGATCTGAGCGCACATAACCACACGATAGTGCTCAGTTCACACACATACAGTTCAATTGCCATGGAGCCAAAGTCTTTAATTACATGAATAGGCTCCATGGCATAGCTATCTGGGTTAAAACATTCACTTAAGTAAAGTCCCGATCAATACAGCATTCGTTTAAGCAACCGAAATAGAAGCAGGGAAGGCTGGAGGCTCAGCGGTGCCTGCACGTAAAAGTAACCGCTTTTAGTGCACTGATTCTGGGCTGAGCACTGCTGGCCGTCCGGGGAGCTCCATAACACCACTACCAGGTGGCGGCTATGTGTAACGGCACACGGCACACGCTAGCTTCCCGGTGGTCGCGCTTTCGTGCGGCTTTCAGCAGTTTAACAGGGGAACACATAGGGACTGTACAGGCAGCGAAATAAACTGAACAACAATTGGAGGACGAATGGAGGGAAAATAAATGTAATCCATATACATCAGTTCTGTTACACCCAATTTAAGGAAAAACTACTAAAGGAGGGTGTTCCACATTATTAAGCAGAGCACCATTTTCATGCAATATGGGGAAGAAAAAGGATCTCTCTGCTGCCGAAAAGAGTGAAATAGTTCAATGCCTTGGACGAGGTATGAAAACATTAGATATTTCACGAAAACTTAAGCGTGATCATCTCACTATTAAGAGATTTGTGGCTGATTCAGAGCACAGGCGGGTTTGTGCAGATAAAGGCACATTGAGGAAGATTTCTGCCAGTTCCATGCATCGAATGAAGAGAGCAGCTGCTAAAATACCATTACAGAGCAGCAAACAGATATTTGAAGCTGCTGGTGCCTCTGGAGTCCCACAGACATCAAGGTGTAGAGTCCTCCAGAGTCTTGCAACTGTGCATAAACCTTCTATTCAGCCACCACTAACCAATGCTCACAAGCAGAAACGGCTGCATTGGGCAGAAAAATACATGAAGACTAATTTTCAAACAGTCCTGTTCACTGATGAGTGCCGTGCAACCCTGGATGGTCAATACAATTTGAATTGTACTCTTAATAGTTGATAACATGAGAATTATGCTGACTGTTATTTACATCAATTATTTAGGTAAATAAGAAAAATATAATTTGCATAATAATTTGGAACAGGGTGTATATAGGGATCACCAAGATGTTATGTGAATTCCTGTAGCTCAGAGCTATGCTGAATGCCATGCTGTGTTAACTTGGAACTTAAAGTCTAACAATTGAGAACCATAAACATAGAAATATATACACATAGGTGGGGAGGAAATAATTAAGTGGTTTAAGGTAGTATCTCAGATCCGTGACTTGTGGTAAGCACTTCTGGTAAACTGGGCAGAGTCGAGATCTAGCCATGAAACCAGAAATGTGAGGAAACCATGACTCTCATTCAGTAAAGCAAAGTAAGGAATGTGGAGATACAACCTATGGTCCTCAAAGTATGCACCCATATAAACTTTAGTCATATATCAAGACATCAATGATTAAGGAAATTGGGTAAGGAAACAAAAAAAGATGGTATATAACAGCAGAGTAACTAATCAGTTCATACAATACCCCAACCCTGGTAAGTAATTTTACTGTGTGGACCCTTCTGGGGACATCCAAGGAAATTTCGCCAGTTTGGTCTTGTGCGGTTCAGATATTGGTATGCCCCAGTCCTGTAGTTTCCTGGTTCCTCCATTCAGTGTGAACACTGAGTGCGTAGTCCCTTGGCGATGGATGAGGAGCTTTACTGGAAAGCCCCACCTGTACGGGATGTTGTGGGTGTGGAGGACTAGTGTAACTGGCGATAGTGACTTTCAGAATTGCAGAGTTGACGTGAAGAGATCTGCAAAGATTTTGAATTAGGTGTTTGAGTTAGGCTCTGGCATGTCAGCATCCTAGCCACTTTGGCAATCTTCTCTTTGACATGGTAGAAATGGATCCTAGTGATCACGTCCCTAGGGGCTGTATCTGGTAAGTGCTTCGGTCTGCGCAGCCGGTGCGCTCTGTCCATGATGAGTTGGTCCAGGTGGATTGCAGGTGCAAGTGACTGGAACAAGTGCTTGAGGTAGGACTAAAGGTCTGAGTTTGCGACAGACTCAGGGATACCTCTTATGCAGAGGTTGTTCCTCCGGGACCTGTCTTCCATATCCACCAGCTTCAGTTTGTATTCAGCTATTAGGTCGTCCAGTTCTTGTAACTTGTCAGCCAGGCTGTTATGGGCTGTCGCAAATTTGTCCATCTTGTGTTCCATATGCGCAATTCACACTCCAAAATTTTGGATTTCTTTGTGGAGTTCAGCAGCCAGGTTATGCATTTGGGTTGTGATGGTGGCTTGGATATTTGCTGAGAATTCCCTCCTGGAACATCAACCCTGTTACATATCTTAGTATCATCGGCAAAAAATACATACCTTACCATCAAGACCTTCTGCAATATCACTAATAAAAATATTAAAGAGAATGGGTCCAAGTACAGACCCCTGAGGTACCCCACTGGTGACAAGTCCAAGCTTCGAATATATTCCATTGACTACAACCCTCTGTTTCCTGTCACTCAGCCACTGCCTTACCCATTCAACAATATTGGAATCCAAACTTAAAGATTGCAGTTTAGCTTAGAGGAAGACTTAGTCAACAACACTGGCCAATGTTAGTGTTAATATTTGTTTGTGAAAAATGCAAAAAACTAATTTGAATGCCAATTTTGCCCAGTGTTTGTTATTAAGTGGCTACTAAAAAAGACTGGACAATAACCTTTTGCAATACCTTGGGTTGTCTACTTTTGCAAATGGAATGCCATCATGGGGGTAATTTTCATTCCTGGGCTACCATATGATCTCAAATGCAACGTAACCAATCTGACCAATTTCAATGTGAAAAAACTGTAACACAAGACTTATATTTGACTCTGTAACTTTTGAAAACACCATAAAACTTGTACATGAGGGGTACTGTTATACTGAGGAGACTTTGTTGTACACAAATATTAGTGTTTCAAAACCATAAAATGTATCACAACAATTATATCGTCAGTGTAAGTGCAGTTTGTGTGTGAAAAATGCAAAATATGTCACTTTTGCTGATGATATCATCATTCTAATACATTTTACTGTTTTAAAACACTAATATTTGTGTTCAGCAAAGTAATTTTTTTATTTTTCATTTTTAATGTATTTATATATTTGTGCTCAGGGCATAGAAAGCCGTAATGACAGTATATAACTTATATAACTTATGCCATATGATAACATAGAAAATCTGAAACAGTCGGTTGTGGTGTTCCGAAACCGACGATGCAGTAGGCCTGTAATAAAAGAGAGCCCACCCTTAGTATTATTGTTAGTAAAGGGAGCGGTAGGAGAGGTAAATCACCAGACCAACAACGGTAATGAGGAGGGGTCTGGTGGTCCTCAAGTAGGATAATCATGCTCCTCCCACAACTAGAGGACTAGCCTTCCATTTTTATTCAGGGCATAGAAAGCCATATTGACAGTATATAACTTATACCATGTGATAACATAAAAAAAATGAAACAGTCGGTTGTGGTGTAATAAAAGAGGGCAAAATGAGTATACCATACAAGATTTATACAACCTACAATGACAGTCATATAGCATATATCACATGTTCAAGTTACAAAAGCTTCACGTATTTCCTGTATTATGGCGTTGTATCCCTGTCAGATATAATTTGATGGTGTTGTAAGATAATTTTTAATTTAAGGTGGCAAAAAGAAGTGAAAGCTACAATAGTTTTCATTGAATGTTTATTTACCACCTGAAAGTCCAACAAGATTCTGTTATAAATATGGAATGCCCTGTCGTATGACTTTCTAGTATTGTCAGACAAAGCTAATTGTGAAAGGAGTCTGCCATGTGTTAACAGATCTCCAAATCCAATGTCATGTCCTGTCATGACAGAGCTGGGGTAGCCACCAGGGCTGCCGTTGGTAATTCCTGAAATTAAGAGCAAGACAAACGATCATCTGCTACGTTCTGAATGCCAGGAATATGCACACATACCAGGAAGAAATTATAGTTAGACACCAGCCAAGTCAAATTCCTCAGAAAGCTAATGATAATCTGAGATTTAGAACAACCTTTGTTATTTATATGGCAGGTGGCTTAATTGTCCGAAAAACACCTGACCTGACCAAGCTGTTCCCCATGCTACTGCAGCAGCTACAATAGGATAGAGCTTGAACAGGGCAGAAGTGGTGGAAAACCTGGAACATTGTATACTTCTATAGGCCAAACCCCCAAAGATAATTATCACCAAAAATAGCCGCAAAGCCTGAAGTGGCTGCTGCATCTGTAGAAATAGTAAGGGAGTCAGAAGTATGTAAAGGGATAAACATGCTGTTCCCTTTCCATCTCATAAGAAATTCCTGCCACATGCGTAAATCCGAGGTAGCTGGCACGTACTGATGCTGGAAATATCAGACTGAAAGTGAGGTAATAGATTGAGTAGTCTAGATATGAAAGCCCTGCCCTGCGGGATGATTTTCATGGCAAAGTTGAAGGAGCCTAGCAGAGACTGTAATTCTGTACAATTACAAGATCCAGCAGAGACATATAGATCGATGCTGGATAGGATGCGCTTAATCGTATCTCTAGGCAAACTGGCAAGCATATTGACTGAATCTAGAATGATACCCAGGAAATTAATCAACATGTTGGGTCATTCTGTCTTTTTTAGGGGAGACGGGGACCCTCGGGTATTGGAATAGCTGGATCGTGGTTCTCAGGCTACTAGGTGGAAATAAGTTACTCTCAATAGTCAAGAAGTCATCTAAATAGTGAATAACTGTGGGTCATCTACAGACATTGAGCAGTAGCCAGCATAAAGTCTCAGCGAAGGAATAAAAAATCCTGGGACTACTTTTTGCACCAAAAGTGAGACGAGTGAAAAAGTAATAAGAACCTTGCCACTTAACACAGTGTAGATGCATCAAAGAAGGATGTATTGGGAGAAGCTTGAAGGCGTTAATGATGTCTGCCCCCTTCCCTGCTGTCATGATTGCATTAATGGCGTTATCAATAGTAGCATACTGCAGGGAAAATTCCTCTGAATGAATGAGAATGAGTTCAGACTGGGGGTCACGGAAGAGTGGGGAGAAGAGAGGTCGACAATCAACCTTTGCTTGGTTGAACTTTTACCAGAGACCACCCCAATAGGGTTAGTTCTCCATACTGAGAAAGGTGGGGAACTGAATGGCCCAAGTAGAAAACCTTGATCCAATTCAATCTGTAACAGATTGTTAACCGCTATTGGATTGGCGAGGACGGACAGTAGGTTCTTACATTCTACAATGACGAATGGCATGTAAATGATTCCTATATGGAACCCTTCTGTGAATCCCGTCACCAAAAACTCAACCAAGTGGGGTGAGGGATGGTTTTGTACTAAGTCGATGAAACAAGTCACATTAATTGAGGCCATGTAGGGTTTGGGAAACAATTGTCTTGGCATGTGTCCTGAAATAAAAAGAACACACATGGAATAACCGGCATGCGCTAAATCCACAGGATTTACAAAGGAAAACAATATTATGGCCAAACTTGTCCTTAATCACTCTCTCAGGTTTAGCTGAGGAAGTAGGGAAAGGAAAGGCAGCACCCAGCTCAGGGGTGTTAGGACATAGATTTGTGGTGTGTGAGGATGAAGAGCAAACACCACAAGCTGGGGACCTGAGGCCCGCAAAGTGCCTGCAAAATAGCTCTATATCCAGCTGGCTCCAGTCCGTCTGAAAATTGAACTGAGCCAGGGCCACAGATGCCTTCGCGGAGAATGATCTGTGGTAATCATAAAATAATGTACCTCCATACTTATGCCCCAGGTCCACCAACTTGTGTAAAGGTCAAATTCTTCTCTGCGTTCAGAATAAACTGAGCACACCACGTCCCTATAGATGCCAAAAGCCAGGATGAACTTAGGGATAGACAACTTCCTATTCAACCTGGGGTCCCTAGCCTTCAGTACGACCGAGATATTGCCATATGAATATGTCTTGTTCTCAGGATATCTAGGGAGGCAAAACCAACATGCGGGGGCGCCTATGAGTTGGCCGTTTGGGTGTGAGTACCTCAGAGTATGAGGATGGGTATTGGCCTCGCGGGACCACTAAGACTTAGGCAAGATGGCCAGAAAAACTAACTAAGTGGACTCTGAAACCTATCAGCCAGTAGACAAAGTCTTACCCTAGTGGTATTTGCCTGATGGGGAGGGAGGAAAGTGTAACGACCCCCGGGTAGAACTACCTGTCGTATCAGATGGATAGAGTAGCAAAGCATAGAAGAAACCTGTGTAATACCTACGAGAGTAAATAGCCATCATGCAGTACCCATAACATGACTGTAAATAGTGGTAACCAACATGAAACAATATACGATACCTACCAGCTAATAGACTAGGCCTAAAAATGGACCCAGTAGAGCATAATTGGTAGTATAACCAGTAGGGCCTAGCACCTAGTAACATAAAGGAACCAGTTAGATTATCCAAGCAGTGAGAGACAGAACATGGATTCTTAAGACAAATCTAAACCACTAACTGATGTAATATTGTAGGAATCGAAAGAGAGGAGATGATAGTAAATATGGGAGAGTGACTTCAATCTGTAATATATAATATGGCCAATATTAGAACTTCAAGAGAGCATAACTGACTTATTAACTGAAAGAAAAAAAAAAACAGAACCCATCTAAAGTGATTTGACAATTGTCCACGCAAGGACATCGCGATCACATGGTCCAGGAGGGCCGAATTGGCAGCAGGGGGACTATCACGATAACAGTCCCCCTATCACAATCACCGGCTGGGGATCACCAGCGAGCAGGTAAGTCCCCTGGATGGCGGCGACGTACTTTGCCGTCCGCCACCATTTAGAGCCGGGTCCCCATGGACGGCATAATGCGTCCCCAGTCCTTAATGGGGTTAATACACAAGCAAAACAGTCTTTTGATGAACCATTATTATTTAAAATACTATTATCAATAAACACAATATAATATACTGTTGTCAATTGAGATTTTAAAGCCTTTACATTACTTTTATTAAATACCATCAAAACCAAAAACTCACAATCCTAACATGTCATTGATCTCAAAACTGTTTTTTTTCCCTTTATGTCTTTAATTATTAAACAGTTAATAATACATTAATACTTAACAGTTGGGAGTGGACTGACAGTTTTATTAAACTTGTATTTGTATGCCAACCCCTATTTCACCCCTCTCCTAAATTTCACAAATAAAAGTTTTGCAGTCTTGTAATTTTAGAGCATGTCAGATGTCCCCATTTTAATATGCAGCTACAAACAAAAAAAAAATAGATATGTCCTTGCACCTGTCACAATACATTATGCACAGCAAGAAATAAACAAAAGAAAGATGATGCAGATCAGGCAGGCTGAAAATAGAGAGTATTTGTTTCTGGACTGATTCCTCAAATATATTATATGGAGAAATATAACTGTCAGGGTTACTCTTGACCCAATAAGCAGAATCTAGTGACATACCTAAACAGGAATATATATATATATATATATATATATATATACACACTGATCAGTTCAACATTCATCTCATTTAAATCACTGGCAGGTGAAGTGAATACATTGATTATATTGTTAGAATGGTAAATGTTAAGGGTGGGTTTTATAAGGCAGCAAGTCAACAGTCAGTTCTTGAATTTCTCGTATATATATATATATATATATATATATATTTATATTTATATATCTATATATATCTATATATATATATATATATATATATATATATATATATATTATATTATATATATCTATATATATCTATATATAGATATAGATATATATATATACATATATATATATATATATATATATATATATATATATACACATATATATATATATATATATATATATATATATACACACTGAACAAAATTATAAACATAACACTTTTGTTTTTGCCCCCATTTTTGTGAGCTGAACTCAAAGATCTAAGACTTTTTCTATGTACCCAAAGGGCCTATTTCTCTTAAATATTGTTCACAAATCTGTCTAAATCTGTTAGTGAGCACTTCTCTTTTGCAGAGATAATCCATCCACCTCCCAGGTGTAGCATATCAAGATGCTGAATAGACTGCATGATTATTACACAGGTATGCCTTAAGCTGGCCACAATAAAAGGCCACTCTAAAATGTACAGTTTTATCACACAACACAATGCCATAGATGTTGCAAGTTTTAGGGAGCGTGCAATTGGCATGCTGACTCAGGAATTTCCACCAGAGCTGTTGCCCATGAATTGAATGTTAATTTCTCTATCATAAGCCATCTCCAAAGGCATTTAGAGAATTTGGCAGTACATCCAACCGGCCTCACAACCACAGACCACATGTAACCACACCAGCCCAGGACCTCCACCTCCAACATCTTCATCTCCAAGACCATCTTAGACCCGGACAACTGCTGCAACAATTGATTTGCATAACCAAAGAATTTCTGCACAAACTGTCAGAAACCATCTCATGGAAGCTCAACTGCATGCTCGTCGTTCTCATCGGGGTCTCGACTTGACTGCAGTTCGTCGTAGTAACCGACTTGAGTGGGAAAATGCTCACATTCTATGGCGTCTGGCCCTTTGAAGAGGTGTTCTCTTCATGGATGAATCCCTGTTTTCACTGTACAGGGCAGATGGCAGGCAGCGTGTATGGCATCGTGTGGGTGAGCGATTTGCTGATGTCAACATTGTGGATCGCGTGGGCCATGGTGACAGTGGGGTTATGGTATGGGCAGGCGTATGTTATGGACAACAAACACAGGCGCATTTTATTGATGGAATTTTGAATGCACAAAGATACCGTGACGAGATCCTGAGGCCCATTGTTGTGCCATTCATCGATGACCATCACCTCATGTTGCAGCATGATAATAAATGGCCCCATGTTGCAAGGATCTGTACACATTTCCTGGAAGCTGAAAACATCCCAGTTCTTGCATGTCACCAATTTAGCATGTTTGGGATGCTCTGGATCGGTGTATATGACAACTTGTTCCAGGTCCTGCAAATATCCAGCAACTTTGCACAGTCAAACGAAAGAACTGTGTCTGAACAGTTTTCACAAATGTGCAGAAATGACACACAGAGGTCAGAGGTGGTGGTACCAGCTCCACCAAAGGCCATAACCCGATATTTATTAAGAGATAAACAATAAACGAATAATAGAGTCTCTACTAGATATGGGACACTAAACCTGGTTTTAATACACCAGTTCAGGAAAGGTAAATAAGATACAAATAGTGACTCATCAGAAAATAAGCTCGGAATATAGCCCAAATCGTCAGTTACATATAACCCCAAGAGGTGCCAACAACGAAAAATAATAAATCTTTATTGATATATATAAAAATGAGAGGCACTATACATGAGGGACGATACCTTGATGGCAGGGGGTATTTAAATCAACTGGAAGTCTCAGTAATGCAGCACAAACGTTTCAACTACTATATATGTCCAGGTTGCTAAACACTGAAATCACTACAAGGAGAGCCAAATAGAAAGAAGATTCAAAAAACTGGTTAATAGAAAACTACCTGGGCTCATCTAAAGGTAAACTAATTAGCTAATCAGTAGGAAGGTCTGTAAGTCATGCACACTAGCTAACTATTAAAGATAGCAGGGACAGCAATCCTTATAAACTGGGGGTCTGTATCTAGAATCTAACAATAGTTAAATATGCACATAGGTCCTAGCAGAGCCCTTAATAACAACTAATGAAATTCTCAGCAATCAACAAATCATGTAGGATATAGCAAGTACACTAAAAATCAGTGAACAGAGAAAGGATGCTGTACTATTAAAACCTGTGGCTCCCAAAAGCAGACACCTTCAAGGGTCTTCTATGATTTCCCTATGTTATCAGTAGACGGGGAGAAATACTACACTTTTAGACCCTATGGCTCCTACATAAACACCTTCAAGGGTGTTCTATGTTGTCCCTAAATATGGAGACTAGGAGAACCCAGTTAACCCCATTCAAGCCTTCAAGTCTAAAAAGAAAAATCCGAGCTGCAAATTAAAAATAAATAATAAAGGTGGGTGTTAAACACCTCGTGCTCCCATAGTGAATAAGAGAAACAAAAAGAACCTGACAGGCGTTTCGGTGCGTGTAGTTGCACCTTCGTCAGGGGCTTTAACACCCACCTTTATTATTTATTTTTAATTTGCAGCACGGATTGCAAAGTTCTGCACTGCACCCATCAAATGGTCTGTGTGAAACCACCATTGAAATAGTTTAACTTGAACAAACGACAATCCTATCACGAGAGGCTCTCATAAACCAAATAAAACTGAACTGGGCCTACGAGATGGTATATGCACGACAATTTGGGGAAAAGAAACACATGACTCTAGCACACACCAGGTGGAACGACTTCCTACGATCAGAAGGACTACAAAAAGAACCGACATAAACAACGCAACTAGTCTCTTACCCCCCCAAGTTTCCCCCCCCCACCCCCACTCTACAACCGCCCTCTATCCTACCTACTCGTCTTCCCGAAAAGTACGATGCTTGACAATGATGCGCACAGAGCATCCGGCCACTTGTGGCCGAAGGTAACCTTGCACAGATATGCACGATACACCCCTGCACGACCACCTACAGTCCTGAACCCTTCAGAGGGGCAGGGGAGAATAAAAACGAATTTATAATGTCTGTAACATCTAACAACGACATGTGGGATCGTGTAATCTGCATACGATGTACATTAAATGTCATGACTGTATCTCGATGCATTGTACAATAAAAATTGTCAAATTCAAAAAAAAGAAATAGTTTAACTTGGCTGTTCAGATGGAAGCACCTCTAGTCGCTGTCCTGCAAAATTTTATCAGTTGCAGAACTAAAACTACATAGACATAGCACACAAACCACGTCCTTGATGAAGTAGTTTGGGTGCCTATAGTATACTTTCAAATAAATTAGCATCAGTAATTTCAGCACATATTGGCAAATGTGTATTGATTTGAAAAACTTTTATAGACATATTTTAACATAATTTTGAAGTAACCACTTATTTTCATGGTTGCTCTAAGAATAGAGAAGGGGTGGGAATATAAATGGCAGTATGTAATGATAAGTTCAACTATTACATATGCTTAATATACCTGAGTGCATATATGAAGTCTGTTTGCATTCTATATCCATTCTTGGTTGGCTGAAATCTGGTACTCATGGACATCACAGAAAAGAGAGTTGCTTGTCTTTCGTTTCATAAGAAATAATATTCCTATGAATTTGAACTTGTTTACTGCAGATGGTGCTGTCACTTTAGAATCAAATAAATACTGGCATTATTATTTATTTATGATAACAACACTATATTAAGGTATTCACCACAAATTATAGGTATATGATTATGATTGTAACTGACAGATATATATGAAATGCCAACTATCGTTTATTTGACCTCTGTTTAGAATTTCATTTGATGTAATTTAAATGGCATATATTTTTAATTACATATGGCTTAATTATATATTTTTAAAGTGAGTTATCAATAGAGGCAAACTAAATTAGGTGCTGGAAAACAGATTCTAAGGTCAGTGTTTAATACCTTGATTTACTAATGATTCACTCATATATATGTAGCACTGCTTAAAATAGATGTTATCACTTCAGTGTTATCTGTTATCTGTGCGAAATAAAATAGTTCATCATGACATGCTGTGATATGTTAATGGGACTAAAATATAGATAGCTTTGGAAATTTATTTTGAAGATAGTGTTTTGTTTGTTTTGTTTTAACTTTTTCTGACGGGCTACTACAATGAAGTACTTTTAATAGCTATTTAATGTTTCTTAAAAAAAGTATCTATGGCAGAGATTTAAAAAAAAAATGTATGTTTAGTGATGAATACAAATTCTAATGGCAAGGCCCTGACTTTTATCTTTGCTAAAATTCAGAGAAAGTCATGACCTATAGTTTGTAGAGTGCTTTAAGATATCTCATTAAACTAAGCCAATAAATTAGTCTTGATATTAATAAATTTTTAGTTATTTTACTTAAAGGATAAATCAGGCTATCCTAAAGTACGCTTAATTAGTTTGCAGTGGTATTGCATGGTGGCCTTTGTTTAAAGGACCACTATAGTGCCAGGAAAACAAACTTGTTTTCCTGGCACTATATGGTCTTTAGGTCCCCCCCACCCTCAGGGTCCCACTCCCGCCGGGCTCTAAGGGGAGGAAGGAGTTAAACACTTACCTTTCTCCAGCACCGGGCTCCCTTGGCTCTGGGGACTCTCCTCCATCTTTGGCTGAATGCGCATGCGCGGCAAGAGCCGCGTGCGCATTCAGTCAGGCCATAGGAAAGCATTCTCAACAAGCAGTCTGCTGACGTGTGGCTGTCAATGAGACAGCCACTTGAGGCTGGATTAACCCATATGTAAACATTTCTCTGAAACTGCTATGTTTACAGCTGCAGGGTTAACCCTAGATGGACCTGGCACCCAGACCACTTCATTGAGCTGAAGTGGTCTGGGTGCCTATAGTGGTTCTTTAAGCTAACATGAAATAGGACCTATTCACAAAGGGTGGGTTCCACACTGTATTTTGTAACAAATTTAAAGGGATTTGTATAGATAAAGGGTTTCTCAGAAGCTGATGCTTCCAGTTAAATTGTTTCACACTTCATAATACACAATGTTGCAAAACATTATTACAAATATGGTCACATATTATTTTACAATCTGCTTACTGTGATTCCCACCATACCATAGTCTGTTCCCCTTTCCAGATATAATCAAAATAAAATACAATGTGCCTATTACTTTGTGATGACTATCATGTTTTATATGATTCTGAATATTTAAGCATCCCAAATTGGCTAAGAAGGTACCTTAAAGCATCACTATAGGGTCAGGAACACAAACATGTATTCCTGACCCTATTGTGTTAACACCACTATCTAGCCCCTCATGCCTCCATAAATATAGTAAAAATCTTATAGTATTCAAGCATGAAGCGGTAAATCTCAGAAAAACTCAGACTCAGAAAAACAAGCAGTCTGCTGAAATGTGGTAGCTTGATCCAATCACAGTGCTTTCCCATAGGATTGGCTGAGACTGACAAAGAGGCAGATCGGGAGCAGAGCCAGCATGATTCAAACACAGCCCTGGCCAATCAGCATCTCCTCATAGAGATGAATTGAATCAATGATTCTCTATAAGGAAAGTTCAGTGTCTGCATGCAGACGGAGGAGATACTGAATCACAGGTTGCTGTGCACAGTGCTGCCCTGTGCTTTGCTGACAGGAGATCTGAGTGGATGGAGGCATATTATGCCTCCATCAACTCTGAAGTCCCTCTGGTTCACTCTGAGTGACTGCAACTGGAGGTGTTCCTAGCTTCCAATGTAAACACTGTATTTTCTCAGAAAATACAGTGTTTACATGTGAAAGGCTGCAGGGTGCTATAGTTCTCACCTGAACAACCTCATTAAGCTGAAGTTGTTCAGGTGACTATAGTGTCCCTTTAAGAGTTTATGGTTATAATTTCTACATTTCTCAAAACAACAGCACATGAAGAGACGAAATAGTATAAGAACAGCCAGGTGCAAACCATATAAACACTCACACAAGTGCTTTAAATATTCAAATGTATATAGAATAAAGAATGCACACTATAACAATCTCAAAAAACTTAGCTTTATGTCATGCCAAAAGCATGAGTTGGTGTTTGATGTGTGTTGAGATATATTGAAAGTTGTTTTTTTTGTAAACCTTGGGATGACGTTTATTGTGGTCTTTGATCTGGCACCAGGCTTAGACCATAAAACATCTAGATAGCCATCACCAGAGCTGGACACAAGGAATTTCATAGAGTGGGCAATAAACTGCCAGACCAACCCCCTCTGATCCCCCCCCCCCAGGGGTCTGCCCACTGAGAAACAACTAAGTTTGATATATAATGAGGGTGCCGTACTATCCAGTTCAGTGATTCCATTTTTCTTTTGTCAGCAACTTCTTGGAGACCTATACCATCTAAGACTCCCACAAGAATTCTATATGGGGTAACTACATGTAAGGAATTTCTTGTGTTTTCTCCTATTTTATTTTATGTACTGTTTTGCAATTTGTTATCTGTATGTCATTTATTTCTGTATTTTGTACTCAGCACTGTGAATCCTTTTGTCAGATTAAATGTTTACTTAATCAGCTTGTGTCTCTGTTCTCTATGAGCTTCACTCTCCAGAGGAAAGCTCAGGTAAACACGTTACCAAAAATGGTTAACTATATATGTTTTATCAGTAAAAGTAGAACTGTGATACTATAATTCTCCTGTGTGGGGGGTAACCTAAGACGCCCGGGTTTAAAAGTCTTGGTGGTGGCAGTAAAGTGTGTACTAAGGGGGTTAGTGTAGAAGGGATTGCAGGGGTTAATTGAGTGGTTGCTGGGACTAGCAACAGGTAACCAGGGGTCTGGTGTCATTAACCCTGTCACTTCCACACTCTCCCCACTGTCTCGGCTGGGCCTATAGCCCACGCACGTGACACTTTATTATGTACAAAAAAGTACCAGAGTGAAAACATATAAGAAAAAATAAACAAAGTGACAGAAGCAAGGGCAAATACAATAATATTATAATAAATTATCACAAAAATTCTTACAAGCCTCAAGACAGAAACATGAGTCACCAAACCCCCCAACGTTTCGGCACCAACTGGCTGCCTTTCACAGGTACCCTTGATAAAGGCAGCCAGTTGGTGCCGAAATGTTGGGGGGTTCGGTGACTCGTGTTTCTGTCTTGAGGCTTGTAAGAATTTTTGTGGTAATTTATTATAATTTTATTGTATTTGCCCTTGCTTCTGTCACTTTGTTTATTTTTTCTTATATGTTTTCACTCTGGTACTTTTTGTACATAATAAAGCTAAGTTTTTTGAGATTGTTATAGTGTGCATTCTATATTCTATATACATTATAATTTCTACATTGACATTATAAAGTATATTCAACAACTCTATTTAGGGAAATTACTTTTAGAAATTTTTAAAATAATCATAATCGATTCACTTTATAAATCACAGAGCTTGATGACAGGATCGACATGTATTGAATATATGTATCACCATACATTTTTGTCAAAGGGACACTATAGGCTGACAGACCACTTTAACTCAATAAAGTGGTCTGGGTGAAGTGCATGGTTAAGACAACCTATGTCTTCCAGACAGACACAAGACACCCTTCCTGGTCTCTAATGGAGTTTAACTCTATAAAAGGACTTTGGACATCCTCATGCTTTGCATTAATATTTCTAACAGCTTTAACTTGAATAAATGCTTTCCTGTGGCAAAGCTTTGATGTCGCAGGAAGAAAAGACTTAGTTGTGGTCAATGGAGCCTCAGTGTTGGAAAGAGGAAAGTGGAGGAAGGGCAGACCAAAGAAATAGGGACACTATAGCATTAAGAATACAGTATAACTAATACTACAGTGTTACTTTAAGTTGCTTTTCTTATTCTTGTCTCTCAATCCCAGCAGTGGACTTTGATCATCTCACATAAACACCATTCCTTCCTTTTATCAACAATAATCTATTTCATTATATTTTTCGTGTACAAAGAATTAATTGACCAATATATATCCATCCATCCATCCATCTACATTTATATCTTATAAATATTATATTTTCTTAAAAATATTGTGATTTATTTAGAAATGAAGAAATGTTAATACATGTTAATATAATATTTCATCTATCTATCTATCTATCTATCTATCTATCTATCTATCTATCCTTTTTGTCTGTCTATAAATCTTCTAGAATTCAGCTGGCAAAATGTTAGCATACACAACAATATGTATCACTTACTATTTTGGCAAGGACGGACTGGTGTTATTATAAATGGGTTGCACTGAAATCTCCCATTTGATGTTTGTTTTTTCAATTAGTGTTTGGCAAAAGCAAAGCTTAACACCACTTCTATAAGTAGCTGAGTCCATTTACCATTATGTTTAAATGTATTTGAAATGGCAGCTATACAAGACTTGCACGCATGAAATACTTGCAAACATGAACTTACTGTTTTCCTAATTATGTGCAATAGTCACACATAATTTCGCTTGAATTTGTTTTAAACTATTATTAAATTCAAATGAATACACTAAAAGCTACTTACTCCATTAACCTTGTACAGTCTCTTCTATTTTCAACCGTGCAACAACAACCAGTGCAGACATTCTGTTGCTGGTATGGCAAAACATGGACTCTATCCAATTTTTAATCAGCTGTACAGATGGGTTTATTTCACAAATGCACTTGGCTGCACAGATGGAAGTTCCTGAATGCCTGACAAGGTGTTAAAATTGTTACTGAGATTACAAAGGAATGAGAAAAGAAGCACAGGAAATTATAAAATAATTAGAATGGACTCGGTCTCTTAAGGGTTTATTAGTTCAGAAGTTGAATTTTGTCCTTGGCAAGTAAAAAGCAGTCTTTAAAATAGTTTGAGTAAACATATATCAAGTTAAGCATGAAAGCTATTTTGTGTATCCCACATGAACAGATGTGATCTCACTAGAACCTGGTATTCTACTGATAAAAAGTCAGTGTTACCAGCTGAGAGCTTCGTAGATGTAATCGTCTAAGGGCAGAGCAGACGGCAGTAGCAGCAGCTTTAACAGAGACGATCTGCTCACATTATTTTACAGTTTTAAGCAATCTATGTAAAACTGGAGAAAATGGTGATTTAAAATTAAGTCAACATTAAAGCCTTACAGATAGATTTTGGAAAACAAATTTGTTTGACTGATATATTAATTAGATCACAAGTGAATAGCTATTTTACAATTCATTTTGAGATTCAGTTAACCTTTAAACTGAATAAAGTATCTAGTTCTAGTTTGCTTCTTTAATCGTATTGTATATATATATGGATATATCAATCTGTCTGATTTTAGCTTTACGTTTACGATTCTTTTCTGTTTTGTTTAATGTCTTATTTTATTGTGCTTTCTAAAAATTTTTTATAAAACTTACATAAAATGAAGAAAAAAAAAAAATATATATATATTTTGAGACTTACACACATGAAAAGGTTACTCTAACCCTTTTGGAGAGGGCATGTTTTTTGATTTAAAAATGCATGATTTAAAATGCATTAATGTTCACTACTAAGTAGCCCAAGTAGCCCTTCTGCAAGGTGTGTGGTGTGTGAGGCAAAGAGCTAAATGCTGTGTTCATTGCCTCCACTTGGTGTCATCAAAGTGCCTGGGGCAAGGCTCAGCCACCATTCAGAGAGGACCCACAGTACTATGGATCCTCAGCAAATGTCTCTGTAAAGCTAATTTGATAAAGTGGAGAAGCTTCGCTTCGGTGCTTGCCTCAAAATCCACATTTACTGAGGTGGACTGCTATACAGACGGCATTCTCGAGGCAAGGGAGCCGACGGGACATCTAGATACACTCTCAAGCGACCCTGCATCCATCCCCCCCTCTGGACTGGAGGCGGTTGTCCTTATCCCAAAAGTCCACTTTGAGCAGTGAATACTTACCAAAGCTCTACATCGCAGCGGAGATGACAAGTGAGACCTGCCCTTCTCCTTCCTCGTGGGTGTCAGCCAGCTATGGGCCCTGCAGGGAAAGCTGTAAAAGACTACCGAACTTGACCGACTGTTAGCACTGATTTCCCTGGAACTGTTTTGGGCATAGGACCATGTGCACAGTCATTCAAAACTATGACTTCCAGAAAATTCCAGAACCCCTGAACTGATCTGGGTGATTTCTGGATATGTTGTTCACCCAGATTGGGAGATGTAACTATGGGGTTTCATGTGTTTTTAAGATACTTTTTGGGGTTTCATAAAATTGTATGTTTTTCTGTGCTTGGAGATAATTGGGTTAGATTAGAACAGTTCCTGATTCAATTATCTCCCAAGCACAGAGGAGGCATTCTATTGTTTGTGTATGGTAGTGTCTCCCTGTATAACTCTGTTTTTATTGGTTTGTTAACTTTGTGTCCCTGTGCCCAACAAGGTCCACCTGGGTATCACCCTTGTTGGGAAACTTGCATAAAAGGCCAGTGTGTCCCAATTAAAATTGAGTTCCTGTTTTACCCTCAACATAGAGTCTCATCTCATGTGTGGGGGAAAGGGCTGTATCTACCCTGGGGATTGCTATATCACTATACTCCCTTGGGATTATAATCACTAGCTCTTTTAAGAATTGTTCCTGCTATGCTCTCTGGAGTAGGAGAGGTTCACCCACTGAAAGCTGGATCCTGGTCTTGGGTCCAGGGTGGGAGAAGGATGGCGAGTTCCAAACCAAGCTGTAATGCTGGATGTGGGGACTGCAGTGCTGATGGTGTCTGGTGGAGTGTTTGGAGTCCTCGGTGAGCACTAGGAGCATCCGTCGGTGGAGGTACCCAACTGGAGTACAGGAAGCCCCGTTACAGGGACCACAAGAGGTGATGTCTGTCCACTTCCGCCTAAAGCAGCCTTGTTGGGAGGAGGTTTTGGGTTGGATGCCTGACGTGTCAGATGGAGCTGAAGCATCTGGCCCGGTGCAGCCTGATTATGCAGCCTGCAGATTATGGGACTGAGCCTCAACAGATCGCAAAAAGAGAATTAGTCCAACCAGAATGGCACTCTAGCTCTTCAGATACTGAGTTGTCTTGCATTTCACTGGGTGGCTGGCTGCCCTGTGTATTTTAGAAAATCTCTACAACACAGCCATGGGCCTCAAGATCAGGGGTTGGATGATGGCTCACCACTGTGTGGCTATTGTGTCCCGCAGCCATTTTCATGAGTCCCATTAAGCCATGTTCATGCCTTAATGGTACACTTGTTCACTTATCCTGCTATGTCTTTTGTTATAACAGTTCCTTTTTTTTAAACAACTAACTCAGATATGTGACATTTGTGGTTGGAGTATAATACAATATAATAGATGTTTTGCAGCAAATAGTTGTTTAAGGTATTTGTGGGTCTCCCGACAGCTACTTCACTGCTCAACAGACAATGTCACACATTCACATTCATGCAGAAAGTATAGAGTAGGTGCACATAATAACATAACTTATTAGTTAAACTAAAGGTGTTTTTGATTGTAGAGTTTAAATAACAGACAGAATGGCTCTGGTGCTGGGTGTGGGATGATGAAAAAACAAATGTCAAAAGCATACAATTATAACTTTGTATTAACTATGGAATTCATGTTAAAAACTTCCATAACTTCCAGATTTTCAAGATGCTGTATACAAACATTTAAAACAAACTGGTCAAGTCAATGATAAAAAATGCCACTTCCCCATGAAAAAAAAAAAAACAACAACTCCATGTAATCAAATGTATTTTCATGGTTTCCTGATGATTTTGAGCTTTTCACAAAACCAGAATCTTTAGTTGAAGCTCTTATTGACGGAGTTGAAATTTCAACGCAATAGAAATTGACTCATTTGTCTCAGGTGATTGCCAGTCTTTGGGAATTGTGTACAAAAGGCAGAGTTTTCTCCACCATTTCCTATTAGCTTTCAATTGAATGATGCACTGCTCACCTCCATGGATCTGAATGTGTAAGTAAAATGAGTTATGAAACCAACAAAAACTCAACTTTTATTACCCCTATAATGGGCAGTCTCAAAAGTGATAAAGATATATATATAGATATATATATATATATATATATATATATATATATATATATATATATTAACCATTTGTAACAAATTATTCTTATTTTCTTTTTTGGGGGGTTAAATAAGATATACTGACTGTATCAATAATGATAATTAACATTTTAAACTTTATCATCTACTTTCACATTTGTTTTATTTGTTATGCCCAGTAAAAGTAAAGTTTTATATTGGTTTCACTTTCTCTATAAAATTAGCAACTTCTTGTGTAGTGTGAATAACTTACCTTATTCAATCAGGGTTAACCCCCTCCTTTCTGTTTATTTCCTAGAGGCACATAGGTTTAGCTTGTTTTTCTCCCTTTTTACTTTTAAAATGAGTTAAACATACTAATAACGTAATTTATATGCTAAACATGTGATAACAACAAATCCTGATCAGCTATCTTGCTGAGATCCACTTTGTCTAACCATAATACAATAAATAATTAAATAATAATTAAAAGCAAAATGCAAAGCCTCACTGTACTCCACAAAAAAAAAACAAAAGAGGTGAGTGGCCTCACAGCTTTCTCTTAGCAATGGGGTGTGAAGGGGAATCCAATTTGAAAGCGGACAGCTATATCCAGTCTTCTGGCCCCTATTATAATGAAAGGCCATGAAGACCCAGGAGAGCCTTTTTATAATTAAGACCCAATAAGGCCCTATGGCCATTTGAATATATATATATATATATATATATATATATATATACATTTTGTTGTTTTTTTTATCTAACAACTTTATCACCAACCTTTATATTATATATGTAGAGAGTTACAAGATTTTGGAAAAAGTATACCCATGAATTATAGAATATATCTTTCAATTTTCCAGTTTTCACTGATTGATTTACTGGGCTCATAATCCCATTTTGGACAAAATATACATCCCACACTGGATTTTAACTCAATCATAGTGTAATGTTTCAAAGAAAAGACTTTGTTCTATTTAATATACAATATTTTGAGTCTTTTCAAGTGTTCATCACAAATTAAGGCCACATTTCACTTCATTCTTTGACAAACATATTAAATTTTAATAGTATTAAGCTGCATCTTGAGTACAATAACCCACATATATACCTTTTCTAGATAATTGGGAACACATTAGAAACATTACCCAATTATGACATACCTTTATATGCCACCATACTAACCAGAAATAAATGTAATGCTATCTAACTCTATCCCTATTTAACCCTGACCATGTTTAACGCTAATCCTAACATAATGGTAATGCTAACTAGCCCTAGCCTAAACTAGACTAACAATTCATTGTTCAGCTGAGTGATGACTGTGAGAATCAAGCAGTGACAGTGCAGTCAGCTAAGGCAGTTGATTATTGTAATTAGCTTACACAGGTAACATAGCTTAGGACAGGGGTAGGCAACCTTCCACACTCCAGATATTTCGGACTACATCTTCCCTTATGCTTTGTCAGCATTAGAGCTGTAAAATCATTATGGGAGATGTTGTCTATAACTAATGCAGTGCTGAAGGATCCCTACCCCTGTATTAAGAGTCAAACTGTCAATATCACTGGCTATCTCACTAGTAAGCAGCTAGCAATAGCCTATTATACCAATCCTGGCATTTAGCAGGTATTGAAATTGGCTGCAGCCCTGCAGCATGTGTTAACTGGTACAGGTATAGCTCTTCACATAGTTCAGATACCAGGGCACGCTTTGCAGCTATGTTTCTGATTTTCTCATGCTTGAGACTTCCAAATATATCTCACTATATGCCACAATTCACATGTACTAGTTGTACCTGCAGGCTTTAATGGAGCGATATGGCAGAAGGCTGCATTTCAAACACTCACAGTATTATAATTTCCTCTTCAGAGTTCTGTTTCAAACATAACTTTAAAGTGTGATCACTTGGATAATAAAATAAGTATAAAAGCAACAATATTGTCATGACAAAGCTTGCTAGAAGTTTGAAAGAATGGATGGTTCATCCAATGCGAGTTAAACATGGAACACTTAGCATAGTTTTGTGTTTTTGTTCAAGCATGACGATGTGTACACAAAAAAAGATAAACAAATTAAAAATGAAAAAATTGAGTTTGTACCTTATATATAGTGTATTGGATTAACCGTATTAGTCCAGTAGACAAGATGCCAAACTACTGGAGTATTGCAGTATGCAATGATACCTTTTTATTGGATCAGATTGATCATTATTGCTTCAGACCTGAGGAAGAGAGGAAAACTCTCAAAAGCTTGTCTTTGAAATATTATGTTAGTCCAATAAAAAAGGTATCATTAGATACTGTAATACTCTGGTATTTTGGCTACTTATATATAAGATAAGACAGAACAGAGACCATTTTGCCTGCAAAGAACATCATAGGGCAAATTATATTCAATTATTGAAAACTGAAGTGGCAGGCATGGACATGTATGTGGCTAGTTAAAAGAACAGGTCATAAATGTGAAGAAAAAAACAAACGAATGCTTTTACAAATATGAATTAAGGACCAGGTGTGCTAAAGGAAATGTGTCAATCATAAATACACTCAAGACATAAGTGTTGACTATAGGCAAAATAAGCTCACTGGTTTAGTTCCTGCCTATTTTCACCCTGTCTAAACCTGAGAATATAATTTTATATTTCCCTCATTGCTGCTACATACCTGAAAACGAGATGCATGCCTCTATAGAACTTTCATGTGAAGCATATTATTAGCAATGTTCGAACTTAAAAAACCAAACCAAAAAAGAAACCGCAGGAAGACTTAGTTCTATTGTTAAGTTTAATGAAATGAAGTTTAATGAAATATAGCTAACTTTCTTTTATTAATGAGGTAATGACAAAATGTTAAGAGATTCATTTTTTTTTAAATCTAGCTGTCTGTCCATCTATCTATCTACATTTATATCTTATAAATATTATCTTATCGTCAAACATATTGTCGAAGTTTATTTAGAAATGGAGAAATGTTAATATCTGTTAATGATATATTTTATATTGTTTGCAATGAATATTCCAGAATGGAACTACACATGTTTGTTATACTGTAAAAAAAACAGTTTTTATTTTTGCATTCATGGTAATTTTGTTTGTGGTGGGGAGTATCTACGGAATTATTCAATAATAATGCCTACATTTGATTTACATTGCAGATTAAATATGACATTTCTCAATATAAGTTTAAAGTGCTGGATACCAAACAATGAGTGTTACTAAAAGAGTTAAGAAGGAAGCAGATGGGCTCATACGGTACTTCCACATTACAAGAAGAATATACAGAAATTAAATTTGACACACAAAAAGCAGATGAATAGAAAGGTTTAAAGCTAAGAAACTGCAATTTATGGGTTATTTGACATTTACTGGAAAGGAAAGTAAGAGATTTGAGAAAAGTTTAATTATGTCCTGATTTCTGAGATAGGTAAAGTATTTAAGATGCCAAATTCAAGCAACATTACAATGGGGAAATGCAAGAGGGATCAAGACAACTCAGTGGCAGACTGCAGTGGTCCATGTGGGATATAATGAGGGCATGCAAAATAAATTTAGCAATGGATTGGCAGATGAGAATGCAGTTGTTGGCAATATTATGTAGAATGAATTTACAGGCTTCAGACAGAGTCTACATATGATTTGAAAATGAGAACATTTAGTCAAAGATTGCTGCTAGGCATATGTGACTGCAATAACTATAATAATAAATCTTGACAACTGCCTCTACTATGCTTTGGATACATTTTAAAACATTGATTAGACAATTAGCATTTTATGTTAGTACCTAGTATATATGAAGCATCTTCCAGGGCCCCAGCACAAGGTGTATTATTAGTTGAATTAAAATTAATTGTATTATTATATTTATTTATAAAGTGCCAATATTTTCCAAAGCAATGCAAAATCTATGCATTAGCAAAAGGTAGGGAGTAAGACAGAACAAGTAATGATTGTGACAAACTGGTATAAAAAATGAACCATAGCATGGCCCATCAATGTAAAATCTACTCCACAGTCACTTTTACCTAACGGACGAAATTTAAATGAAATGTAAGCTTATCAGCTAAAGGAGACAATGGAAAGTGTTACAAAAGTAGCCAGAATTACTTTACAGTAAATCCAAAAAATGTTAAAGTCAGGAGACTGCCATGAACTGCTTCTGAGAATCCATGGCAGGCGGTGTGCAGCAATTAGAGTAGGTGACCATTACTGTCACTGGGTGTCCTTAATGGTATGTCTATATTAAAATATTAAGGGCATATAACCATTATAAACTGCCACAGTTTATACAAGTTTTGTCTGTGGAATGTTTTATGTCGATGTTTGTTTAGAAAGTCTCCCTTGTCAGTTATTTTAAATGTCTTGTGTTACTATAACTTTTGTTAATATAAATATAAGTATAATATATAAATTAATAAATGAAGACATAATACATTTAATAAATACATACATCTAAGACAGACATGAAGGCATATAAATAGGGCATATAAATAGGGAGAATGAGAGAGACATAGATAGATAGATAAACAGTCAGACAGACATATCTTGTGCCACATAATTGATCTATTCCCCTAATCATTGTCTAGAGCAGGCCTCCCCAAACTCCAGCCCTCCAGATGTTGCTGAACTACAACTCCCATGATTCTATGAATGAAATAGGCTTGGAATCATGGGAGTTGTAGTTCAGCAACATCTGGAGCGCCAGAGTTTGGGGAAGTCTGGTCTAGACAATGATTAGGGGAATAGATCAATTATGTGGCACAGCCGTAATATGATACAACAAGATATGTCTGTCTGCCTGTTTATCTAGAAAATGGCAATTACATTTTTGTGATTATGCCAAAGGGACATATATTATATATAATTATTTATTTTCTAGAGACAAACCTTTAGCTCATGATTTCCTGATTCCCTTAGATATGTGTCTGAATGTCAAAACATTTGTATGTTTTAATGTTAACAAACAAATCTTACAACATTAATTTGGCTGTCGTCAGTTGAAACAAATGTGTTGTATTTTGCAGTGAAGAAAAACCATTGTTTGTATATGATTTTAAACTTCTTAAAAAATATGTACACATAAACAATGAATTTTTTTCACTTGAGTATATACTACCAGTGATGATCCATTCCCAAAAGGAAAGTTCGTAAAGGTGTACTAACATTTCATTTCAAATTGATGATGTCTCCAAAAGTCTAGGTTTCTTTCACCATAGGCAAAAACTGAAATAATACCGGTATCTCAGTTAGGGTTCTGCAAGACCACAGTGACCAATTTGAATGGCTTCTACAGTAATTCAGAGTGAGTTGAATAGGAGATTTTTGTTTTTGTATTCTCTAAAAACAAATGTTCTTGGTAGCCTGATGGCAAATTTGGATGATACTATGACACACTGTCTTGTATTTCAACCTGAACTGAAGAAAAGGATTACATTTGTTCCTGTGTCTGTATGAATATGCTACACAAAGAGAGGAGCCAAATGATCAAATGGCGATATAGAATCTATATTTACATTACGGTCACTTGAAGGTTTAAGATGTCATTGTTAAAAGCCTGTATTGCAGTAAGCCAGGGGAAAGCCGTATGTGTATTCTGTTAACATGCTGAGAATAATGAAACCATATGAATGTCTTAAATTTACATTTACACAGTTGTCCCTGTCACTCTGAAGGGGTCTTCGATGCAGAATGATGCATGCATTTAAAAACATATTATATTTGTCAATATACTTACATATAAGGGTAGCAATATTTTAAAAATGGCAATACCTATTTAACCTTCGGGTGTTTAGAACAATGTTGACCATCATCTAGATCACAATGTGTTAATTTTAGCACTGTGGATAGCAGAAGGAATTGTGCTAAGCTTTCCATTCATTATTGTTTACCAGGGAAAGTAATCACCAATATGTTGTAATCAATATGTTTAATTAGAAAGCACATGGTATTTTATAATTTGCCTACCTTAAACATCTGGAAAAGGGTGATAAGGAAAGCTTTCATGTTCTTCTACCCAAAACAGAACCATATTTAGGTAAGCAGATTAAATGCCATTAGCTTTAATACCTTTTTAGTAAGTAATCTGTTCTTGTGATAATGGATTTTAAAGTAAGTATACTCATTAAATAGTTTTTTTTACAAGATCATGGTTTTCCTTTGTCCATATAAATATATTTAAAAACAAAACTGTAAATTGTAAATGTAATATGTGCTATGTTAACAGATGATCAAAGACGATTCAGCTTGCTGAAGTACTTTACATGTGAACAGTGTGTAATTTTTTCATTTTATAAAAAGTTCAGAATTCAATGTATATTAACCTTGTTACCTCGCTACTCCTGCTTGTCAATTAGACAACTGATCCTGTTACATCCTAGTTGTTTAGCTCAGGGGAGCTTAAACTCTGAATGCAGGCAATTGCTCAGAGCACTTGCCTTGCAAAGACCTAACGTTAAGATGCCTTGGGAACTCAGAAAGACAGAGACACAGAAAGTAGACTTCGGCATTCTTTTCAGATGAACAAGTTTTCGCCAGAAATTCGGCTATGCAAATACAAATTACAATGAATGAAATGAAGAACTTATTGCTTGTTGTACATAATTTCATCTATGCTATTTATTCTTCATTCATTCTTTTTAGTTTATTACAAGAGGATAACTACTGGCCCGGCATAACTACCTAACTATCGGCTCCCTCTTTGAAATATTACCTGTCTGTCTCAAGATTTTCCTGTCAGAGCACTCTGGTAGGTTGACTTAAAACAACCAATCAGAGCACTCTATCTCAAATTTCATGATGTGGGAAAGCTTTAAAAGGCTTTCCCTGCCTTCCAAATTCAGCCCGCGCCGACCTCTTGGGTGAAGATGGATTATTTTTTCATCTAGGTTTTTTTGTTTTAGCATGTTTTTTTTTTGCAATCGGGCCCTTTTTTAATTTTACATGGCCTTTTTATTTGATTTTTTTTTGGGTGATGAAAAATAGAAGAAATAAGAATACATCTAATGGCAAGTATTATTTGTATTTTATTTTATAGGTATTTATTTTAGTTCCCTTCACTATTATTAGGGGGTGGTGATTAAGTTATTTTGTTTGGGAGTGATTGACTAGGGATGTGGGGACCACTAGTCACCAGGGGGAGGGGGTGAATAGGGAATTGGAAAACACTAGTCACAGAGGGGGAATTATTTTTATTAGCCTGAACTCACCACCAATGGGTGGAGGATGGAGGATGGAGGAGGACAATATGTCCAACACCAAAGATTATTATTTAGGGCCCTTATGGGTCAGAAATATAGGGGGATACTAGGTTCCTTGATTAGTTTGATAGGGGCATTGGTGAGGGCCCAGGGGAAGACTATGTCCACCCCAGTTAATTATATTTTAGGTGGAGTATCTGTGTCAGCTCACCTTTATTGGACTAGTGACTGGGCAGAAATAGTCTTTTTTTTATAACAGTAAGAGGCCAATGGCTTATCGCTGTTTAGTAGACATGCCCCTACTCACAGGAGCACTAGGGATGATTTAATCTTCCTTATTTACTTATACTAAGTAGTGTATACTTATTATTAGCATAGTTGTCTGAAAGACTGAAACTGTAAAAAAGTAAAAAGCTCAAGTCTACTGAGTAGAAGACAAGGGCTAGCAAAGTCTGAAGTTAACTGAAGAACTTATCCACAGGCCCTAATGAAAGGTACATTATGATATTAAATAGTTATATAAGCTGAAAATTGACTTGCATCCATCACATTCAGCCTCTCATATCTTGTTTTTTTGCAATAAACTAGAAAAAGATTACTTCTCGACATAGAATGGCTATTAGATCTCTCATAGGATCAAGAAGCATATATTAAGAAAAAAATATTTGAACATGCTACAGACTTTCATCTCTCTTGCCACTCTTATTGTGAACATTATTCCACATTTTCTTTTAGCAGTTACCAATTATCTGATGTAACAGCTTATGTTGTTTCATTTTAAAGTAGAGTTTCTAGATCACCATATTTATGTTCGAGACTTTTCAATTCCACAATCTGTAGTCAGGGATTGAATACCAGTCAAAGGTTACCTCCTTTTACAGAGGAGTGTGTATAGTACAGTGCTTCAAAACAAGTGAAGTGATCTGTAGGCTGCTCAATACACTTATGTGAAAATATCCTCTATTTCACAAAATACAGTTGAAGTTATTGGTGTGGTTTAAGCTATAAACAAACTTATACCAATAAGTGGAGCGCTCCTAACACAAGTACAGCTTACCAAATGGTATCCCATTCAATGGCGCAGTGTAAGGTACATGTTTAAAAAGATACAAAGGAATACAATATAGTGTAGACGGTATGGAAGGTGTTAATTTAGTAATAATAGTTATATCGGGTAAATTGAACACTCACATTTCTAGGAGCCTGTATGTGAGAACACTGGCTCCGTATATTAGCCGATGTGCTTATAAGGGTAGCACCGCCCGCCTCCTTCAGTGTGGGATAATTCTCCAAAACAAAATGATAAAGAGAACAGACCAATGTGTAAAACGTGCTTAATAAAAACACAATCTGGTACAGATAAATGGTTTGCTCACCTGGTCCTGAGCCTGTGGGTCCCGGCTCTAGGTGTGTGCGCTTGGTGTCACTTTAAGTGGGGGTGACACTACCCCTGGGAAGATTCTCCTGAGGTTTCCAAAAGAGGGACTTAAGAGGAATGTAGTAAAAAAATAGTGGTTTTATTTAGATCAAAATCAATAAAAACAATAGTTAAAAAGTCCTCTTTAAAAGTCCTCTTTTAAGTAGCCAAAACGCGTTTCACTCCTTCTATGGAGCTTCCTCAGTCAGCTGTAGTAGTTATCCTCTGAATCTTCCATCTTAAATGTTTCTGGGGTCCTCCCCTTTGGTGTGTTCAGTCATTGTCCTCCAATCATAATAGGGGTTGTATATTCCTCATATAATGGAATTTGTATGTGTCCCTTTAATTGGCCCAGGTTTCTGGCGCCTTTTTTGGTGTTATAATCTCATTGGTGGGTGGTGGTTGGTTGGCGGAAGTACTCCGCATCCGTCCGGGTGGTTGGCGGAAGTGACGTCACGAACCCACGTGACCGTCACTTCGCTTCCACCCGGACGTTCCCTGTCTCCCCGGTCGTGCCGCACATGATCTTTGCGTGCAGGTCGGGGAGGAGGGAATGGTGTGAGCATTTCTTCTAATACCGCCCATTAGGGCGTTTCTAAGTGCCGGTATAGAGCCCCTCCCCCTGGTGCCGATCTCCCGCACTGTAATCATATCCAGTGCAGGTCCGGCCAGGGGGGGGACTAACTAAGGGTACTTTCACTGAAATAGCAGAGTGAAAAGTGTGTTAATATAAATCATAAGTGAAAAACATATAAATATATATATGCATATTATCTCATAGTGGTATATGGTGAAATATTAAAGTGCTTAGTGTAATAGAGTGATATTATATTGATAATTGAATGGTATTCATAAAGAGATTTGTGTTAAACTTTGATCATTAAAAGATCAATAAGGGATTTAAATTATAAAGTGGTACTTGTTCCTAAAAAAAAAAAAAAAAGGGGGAATGAAAGGGAAATTTGGACATTAGGTGCATAGTGGGGGATGTTTATATGAAATGACAAAGTTCAAAATCTATATTCAAACCTTGGGGTCTTAATGTCCCAAGGTTGAATATCCATTTCATTTCGTTCTGTCCCAATAATTTCAAAAAATCTCCTCCTCGCCAATTTCCTCTTACCCTCTGTATGCCCATAAATTTCAAAAGTGTGGGGTCACTATTGTGTGCAATAGAAAAGTGATGAGATACACTGTGTCCTTCGAACTTTTTTTTGATATTCCTAGAGTGTTCTGCTATCCTAATATATAGCTTGCGTTTGGTGCGGCCTACATATTTGAGGCCGCATGGGCATTCCAATAAGTATATAATATTATTGGAGTGGCAAGTGATGAGGTCCTTAATTTGAAATTCCTCCTTGTTGTTGAAGTTCTGGAATTGTGTAATGTGTCTTTTTTTATTGTTGGTGCTTTTGCATGCTAAGCAAGTGCCACATCCAAAAAAGCCTTTCTCCTTATCTAAAAAAGTAGTAGTTTTTGTTTTCCTAAAATGATTCTTAACTAAAAGTTTATTCAAATTGGCGGCTCCTCTAAAAATTACCTTAGGTTTAGGTGGTCACCCCCACTTAAAGTGACACCAAGCGCACACACCTAGAGCCGGGACCCACAGGCTCAGGACCAGGTGAGCAAACCATTTATCTGTACCAGATTGTGTTTTTATTAAGCACGTTTTACACATTGGTCTGTTCTCTTTATCATTTTGTTTTGGAGAATTATCCCACACTGAAGGAGGCGGGCGGTGCTACCCTTATAAGCACATCGGCTAATATACGGAGCCAGTGTTCTCATATACAGGCTCCTAGAAATGTGAGTGTTCAATTTACCCGATATAACTATTATTACTAAATTAACACCTTCCATACCGTCTACACTATATTGTATTCCTTTGTATCTTTTTAAACATGTACCTTACACTGCGCCATTGAATGGGATACCATTTGGTAAGCTGTACTTGTGTTAGGAGCGCTCCACTTATTGGTATAAGTTTGTTTATAGCTTAAACCACACCAATAACTTCAACTGTAGTCAGGGATTGCCAGTATTGCCCAGTAGTAAATAGATTTTATGTGAATTCACTGTTAACAAAATAACTAAACATGTCAATCTAAAAGAATAATTACAGTTACTTTATGCTACTTTATTTTACACCAGGAGCATATGACATACACAAAACATACATATGATTAGGCAGCAGAATCGTCCATATAAATCCTGCAAAATGGCATCCCTACTTCAAAGCAATACATCTAAAATAACCATTATGGCACTATAATTATCTTTCAAAATAATATAATATTACTAAAATAAGCAATCGGCTTTATTTATTAAGCAGCATTTAACATTTCGTGGCAATATGAGAAATAACATTTCAAATTAAGGATAAAATTTCTGACTTTATATATTCAACTTTTATTAGATATTTTTTTCCCAGTGTAACTATTTCATCCCAAAAAAATGCAAGACAGTTTTCAAGTTACCACAATTCTTTTACTGACATGTGAATAATTTTAAACTAGTAAGTGGTATATTACTTTCCAAAGTCATATTAAAAGATACGAAGGAAGGAATTTGCGGTATTAGCAGGAGATTTCTGTGTTAATTCCTTACTGAGTCACTAAATTTAAGTTAAAATGTAAAAAATAAATTTTTTAGCTATTCAGATGACAAGTACTATTTTTTAATTCACTAGTGTTTTGACAAATTCAGCATGTTGAAAAAAAATTCAGCATGTTCCTGGCCAGTCCATGTTAGCATCACTAATGGGTTAAGCTTCTCCCTCTCAGCTGATAAAACAGGAATAATAGAATTAAAATAATGTTATAGTTAAAGGACACACCTACCAGCACATTTTTCTTTTAAAGTTCACCTACCATCATGCATGCACAAGCATTCTTAAGTGGTAGCATATAAATGGCGCTTAAGGTATAACTGGTTTTAAGGTGGTCCAGTTCAGATCCAGTTGAGGTTTTAATGCTTTACTGAAATAAGTACTGAATTTATCAGCATATTTCTGCTGCAATGTATTTATTGTTCTAAATATTTAATTTCCATTAGGTTTTATATATATTTTTTGTTTTGTTTTGGTTTAAGTTCTTTTAGGAGTGTTAGTTGAAATTCTGTTTCATTACAGTTCTGTTCATGATGGATTCCTCTTCCTTCACCTTAAGAGGTAGAATTAGAATTATAAGGTGAGCTTTTTATTTCATTATAAAATAGTGCCATTTGGCTATACCTACATATCGTGGCCCATATATATAATCTATTTATATTCATACAGGATGTATATACATATTTTGCTGCATGAGACAGCTTGAAGGAAAGGGATATCATGAAAAATACTACTGATGGGAAACTACTGATGGGAACAAATGTCTGCAGTGATTGCTATTGTATCATCTCCAATAAAGTTTTATCTACATTTGCTGTAGCTCCCAATGTGCAACTGTCTGATCTTATATTTAAAGCTGTGGTTGCTGGAATTAAGGAGGCAACTTCTATGAGTCATTCCAAGAAAAGTAAGAGAGCAAGTGATTAAATGATCAAAGAGTTGGTACAAACAGAATGGAGAAAAACTGAAAAGTGTTTAGCCAACAAAGAAAAATTTAACAGGCTATACTCCTTCCTCACTTTGGATACTAAGAACTGGAATATGGCACCAAAGATACATGCTGCATTTAGAGGTTGCAAAGAATACTGTTTTATCCATTGATAGTATGGCATCATTGAGGGACCCTATGGAGAAATGTATGGAAGTGAACCTAATAAAAAAAACAAAAAACAGTTGCAATTAATTATTCAACTCCATTGAAAATAAGGTTTATTGTCAACATTTACAGACTTTCAGTTGATTGCAATAAACAAATCATACAAAAGCAATTGAAATAGCTCAACACAAAGGATGTTTCAAGTGTTTTCCCAAAATTCAACTGAAAATGCAACTTATAATGACTTCTCCAGCCTCAAAATTATCCAACCCTCTGAATAGAAACTCTCACAACAGCACAAACATGCAAAACAGGTGTTATCTCAGGCACACTTGATACAACTAATCAAGGTCTTGATTTGTTGCACTCTGTGTGCGTGCTCAAGCTGGAACAATTGTAATAATTGATCTAGGGTTGTCACGTTTGACTGAGTGTTGTAATATGGCTAAGTCAAAAGAATGGACCACAAAGTTAAGAGAAGAGATCATTGTCCTTCACAAACATGGATCAGGATACAAAAAGATAGCGAAGGTGTCTCTGTTCCTAGAGACACCATTGGAAGCATAGTTTGCAAGTTAAAAGTTAAAGAAACAGTAGTTACACTAACTAAATGGGACAGGAAAAGGAAGCGGTCAATGGCTGCAACCAGATTTCTGAGAAGACAGGTTGTGAAAAACCATCAAGAGACTGCAAAAGAACTTCAGCAAGACTTGGTGGCAACAGGCACTGAGGTTTCAGTGAGCACATTAAAGTGTGTATTAAATGCAGAAGGTTTCCATGCCAGAACTTCAATACGTGCACAACTACTGACCCAAAAAAACAGGTAAAGTAGGCTCCAAAATGCTAAAAATAAAATAAATAAGCCACAGAAGTTTTGGGATTCTGTTCTGTGGAGCGATGAAACAAAACTGGAACTTTTCAGCCAAAAGGATTAGTAGAATGTCTGGAGGAAAAAAAATTAAAATAAGCTGAGAAGAACGCTCTGCCTACCTTTATGCATGGCCGTGGCTGATGCTCTAGGGCTGCTTTGCATCCTCTGGCACTGGAAATCAGCAGCGTGTGGACGGCAAGATTAATTCAATAAAAATAATCAGGAAATTCTAGGAGGAAACATCATGCCATCTTTGAGGAAGCTGAAGCCTGGGCCTCATTGCACTTTTTAACAAGACAGTGATCCCAAGCATACCTCAAATTCCACCAAGGCTTTGTTACAGGAGAAGTGCTGAAAATTCTACAATGGCCATAGAATAACATAGAAAATCCTGGGTGCGATTTAAAGAAAGTGGTTGCAGCATGCATATTTTAAATATTACTGTACAGGAGGCCATTGCTCATGAGCAATGGGCTAATATTCCTCAGGAATGCTGCCAGAAGCTGGTGTCTAGCTCTGTATCTCATTTCTAGCAGGTCATAACAGCAAACAGATGCTCTACTAAGTAATAAAGTTGCTTGCCATGAAGGGGTTGAATAATTTTGAGACTGGAAAAGTCATTATAAGTAGCACTTTCAGATAAATTTGGGGAAGCCACTCGAAGCATTCATTGTGTTTAGCTATTTCAATTGCTTTTGTTTGTTTCTTCATTGCAAACCACTGAAAGTCTGTACATTTTTACAATAAACCTGATTTTTAATGGGGGTTAATTATTTTTGATTAGAACTGTCTGTCCTTAGGAGCATCTATGCATCCACCAGTGGTATGAACATAATTATCCAGAGCCTTAAGATTTTGGACAACTACCCTGAGGGAAGACATTGCTAATGGAACCAACAGGGAAACACTTCTTGAAATCTTAAAGGACTTAAAACCTGCATCAGATTTCCTTACTGATTAATCAGTGGATATCACTAAACTCATTTCTAAAGCCATGGTTTAATCAGTGGAAGTAAGGAGAGCTCTATGGTTAAGAAGTAGACAATTATTCAAAAATTTATTTATGCTTAATCCCATATCAATGAAATATCCTCTATGGAAATGTCTTAGATGAAACAATCTCTAAAACCGCTGAACGAAAGAAGGCACTTCTACCACAGGATAGAAGAATCAAAAGATACTCCAGTAGATGGGCGAGAGGTTATAGAGACCAATCCTCCTTTCATGTTTCCAGGCATACAAACCAGGAAAGGAATATACTAGATCATTATTCTGGAAGGGACAACAAGGACAATCCTCTAAAACACAGAGGAAGAGGTAGAGAAAAATCATATTAAAGGGAGCAGGTTTAAAAACTTGAGGGCAGGAATCTGCCTTGGAAAATTATATCAAGTCTAGACCCTGCTCATAAGAGATCAATGGGTTCTTTCAATTATAGAACCCTCAATTATGTTCACATCATAGGTTGCAAGAGAAAAAGAGTGTCATATGAAGGATTGCTTACAAAAGCTTCTTCAGAAGAAGTTATTTATCCAGTCCCTCCTAGAGAATAGTTCAAAGGAATGTACTGTCCCATTTTCCTTGCTCCAAAATCACGAGGAAAGTGGAGAATGATTTTGAATCTTAAAACACTACATATACTTTTGAAAGAAGTAACTTTTCAGATGCAAACTCTTCAGTTCATCCAGCGACAACTCCATACATCGGAATGGCTCATCTCAATAGATCTACAGAATGGTTACTATCATATTCCGAGTGCAGTCACACACAGGAAATACCTGAGGTCCATGATATTCAATAGTCACTATCAATTTCAAGGTATGCCTTTCAGTCAGTGCTCTTTCCCCAGGACCTTCTCAGAGATGCTGATACGCTTCATAGCATTTCCGAGAGAGAAAGTTATTAAGATATTTCATTATCTAGATGACATCCTGATTGTAAGCAAGTGTCCCATATAACTTCAGTTCATCCAACCACAACTCCATACATCAAACATACAAAACACAAAGAAGTGGTGATTCAAACCCTACAGGAATGTGTAACAACTTCAACAAAAGCCAACTAATTCCATCGCAAGATATCAACTTTCTAGAGGCCTGTATCAACACAAGAAAAAATTGGATATCAGAATAACTAGATTGCTAAACAAAGTAAAACTGGCAACAGCATGTTGAATGATGTCTGCTACAGAATATATGATTCTCCTGGAACCAAGTAATTCATCCACCAATCTTCAATGGCGGATGAAAGAAAAAAACATCAGCAGACGATTTTCCCTGGAAGAGTTGGTATGGGAAATATTAACTATGAATGCCAGGGGCAATTATGAGGTGCACAATACAAGCATCCCCTGGCTCAAGGAGTATGGCAAATTAACAATTGTAAGTTACAATCAAACACCCTGGAACTGAGAGCAGTCTACAAAGCTCTGATCATGTTCATACCTCTGTAAAAGAGCAAATGGGTGAAAGTTCAGGTAAACAATGTAAAAGCTATGGAGTATATAAATCACCAAGGCAGAACAAAAGATTGATGCAAGAGATAAGAACCATTGTATTTTGGGCACAATTTAAACTAACAGTCCTGTCAGCTATCCACCATTCAGGAAAGCTCAACAATATAATAGACTTGTTATTGGAACTTGGAACTACATAGATCTTGGAGAATGGAAACTGAATAAGAGTATTTTTCAGATGATATGCAGCAAATTAGGTCCATATGTATTTGTATATGCAATACAAATGGCATATAAAGTGGCAGGATTGCACCTGAAGGAATCAAGGCTCATTCTACAAGGGCTGTCTCTGCGTTTTAGGCATCTTTGGTGGACACTTCCACTGAAGAGATTTGTATGGCTGCAACTTAATCTTCCTCTAACATATCACGAGGTATTACAGTCTGGACGTTTTAGGCTCCTCTAGATCCTCTTTTGGGTGGAGTGTACTTAATTCTGTGGTTTCACGCCAATAAAAATTATTGTAGCTGTATTGTGTGTTCTCCTTATTCCCACCATTGTTAACTTTGAAAGTCACATTAATGATGCGGACATGGATTAACACAATTTTGAAAATACTGTAATTTTCTTTACCTGGCTAATATCTATGTTAGCATCAGTAATCCTACCCTTTCTGGATTGACTTGGATACATAACTGCTGGTATTAGGGAGGTGTGAACCTAACACAGCCAATGTGAGTATTTCATAGAGATTTTATATTCATTTCTTTTAGAGTGGGCATGATAGATGCACTTTAATTTTGGTCATGAATTAGGAGTTGGTTTCATTTTTTCCTCAATAACCACTCTTAGATGTTCCACTTATCATCTGCACATTTGTTAATGGCTTGTTTTCATTCAGCTGCAAAAATATTAGTATAGTCAGAAACTGCCGTGTGGCAATAATCTCAAGCCCAGCATTTATATTAATGTCAAAAACAGTTTTGTATGGTTTTGTGTCATCTTATTCAATACAAAGTAAAATCAAACAGCTAATTATGTATGTATAGGCCATTGCATGTGCAATTGTATCATAAAATATCAAACTACATAAATAATGAATTCCTTTTAATTTATGCAGTACATTTGGAAACAGAGTGACCTAGAATGTCAATATATACTGTAGTTTTAAATGTGTTAAGTGACCAATGCAAAACCATAAATTGCAGTCCATACTTTATTCTTTATCAAATGTACAGGTGCATTCAGGACTCTAAATTAGAGAGGATTATTCAAAACACTTGAATAATGTTAACAACTATTACAGAAAGGTTTAGCAGAAATGACATTGGCTTGAGAATATATTGTAATTGGATGCCTTTGGAAGCGAACAAATCCCAGTGAAAGGCTCTTCAAGATGGCAAAGGCATAGAAACACATTTGCCACTTAAAGTGGCACTTCTGAGTACTTTATAAAGTTAAAATCTTGTCAAATGTTTTTTATTGAACAACTTTTCAAATGTTTAACATTAATAGAAAAAAGAAATATAACATGAACATAAAAAAATAAAATAAACAAAGGGGGCACAAAAACATTTGTACATTACTGTATAATGTAAAGTACATTCTGTCTTATAATGAACTGATATAAACAAGATGTAACAAATTTACTTAATAAAACAAAGCAAAGTCTTTACCAGACACATTGTAATTACAAAGGATATTTATGTTTTATATTCTCCTCCCAAATATCCCAAAGATATCTGAGTGGATTAACCAAGGTTGATGGCAGTTCTTAAGCGTTTATTTTCCAAAATCAAAGTTAAAATCTCTGTGAAATTATATTGACTATGTATTATGGGCAAAAAAAAAAGAAACCATGAAATGTGGTGCACAAAAATGTATTAAAAAATATAACAAAAGAAACCCTAGAAGAATTTCACTCACTCACACACTATAGTGAATAGGAGAATCAGTCCATAGTGTGTTGGATCTCAATACCCACAACATTCATTGATGAAGAAGGATAATCATTGATCCATTTTTTGCAGAAAAAGTTATTTATTTTCGCACATATGACAAACGAATTAAAAACAAAAGAGGAAAGCAGGGAGACATCATCTTAAACAGACCCAACCTAAGAAGTTTAGTAAATTCTAGAGTTCATGGGTCCTGGTTCAGATGCTACTGTATCCTGAACAATTCCTTGTTTTTGCCTATCTGACGTAATGACATTACACGTAACATATTTCGCTCAATCTCCTGGGCCTTTCCTTTGTTATATTTTAACACCTGAATTGTATAGATCTGCACTATATTTATACATATGTTACTTTTAGGTTATTTTTAGGGAATGTGGTTTATGATTTTAATTTAAAGAAGCATATGCTAATGGTAAAAAAGTGTTTTAATATGTTTTTGCACACCGCATTGCATATATATATATATATATATATATATATATATATATATATATATTTTGGTTGATTTGTGTTATATATTTTGTTGATTGCTGCACATGCTAAATTGAAATATTGTTACATTTATTCCGTGTAGTGCACATTTAAGTATCTCAGTATAAATTGTCATATAATTTGTTGTTTGCTGAACAGGCTAAATTTGCATATTGTTGCACTTGCGCCTATACTTTATTTTGTGATTGCACATTAAGGAATTTTAATATAAATTGAACTTTGAATTTAAATCTGTGCCTTATCAATTCTATACAAAAGTGTCACATCATGCCATGTTCTGCGGATCATTCTGGCAATGGCTTCTGGTATCCAGTACTCCTTTTGCTGTCCTTGCTTGGTTTTTCTAGTTTTCTGGTCTATGTCTGGTTTTCTTTATTCCTGGGATTTCTGGGTTCATTCCTGTAATCCATCCCTGGGATTCCCAGTCCCCAGGTTTCCTTTAAATGTTTGTTTTATGTTGCCACACCCATTTGTTTTCCACTTTCCTTTTGTTTCAGCTTGGACCTGCAGCAGTGTTTCAAGCCTCTGCCCTTTCTTGCAGGTAAGTGCTATTGTGGTTTAGTGTGGTTGTTTTAGCATACATTAGGCAGTGTAGGACCTGCCAGATATGGGGTACATTGGTGTTGTTGGCAGGCTTATGCAATATATGATCATATAATGTGACTAAATCCCCATACTTTTCATATATAGTGCTTAGTTATGTCTCCTCTTGTTTTAACTTGTATCTCTTGTCTTGTCTTGTTTTATTTTGTCTTGTAATCCCAGTCCATATACAGTCCTGTCCAGTTATGTTCTTGTTTTCCTCAGGTCTTGTGTACATGTTCTGGGTTCTGCTTTCTGTCCTGTTCTGGTTCTGGGTTCTCCTACTTTTGTTTTGTTATCATGTATGGTGCCTATCTCTGGTCTTGCCTTGTTCTCCTAGTTTTGTCTTGTTTTCATGTATGGTGCCTATCTCTAGTCTTGCTTTGCTTCAGGACTGGATACATCCCTGCTGCAGAGCCCCCTATCCAGTTCCTGGGAGGTCTGCTTACTTCCAAGCTCCTAGTTCCTGGGATCCGCTGTAGCTGTATCAGGGTTCTGGTTTGTGGCTGCACAAACGCTGGTGCTCAACACCAGGGGGCATGTGGTTACCCTGCACCAGGCCCTGATAATCCACTTCCACGCTGAAGCCTCCCACTTCTCATCAGGCACTCGGGGGTCCCGGTTTCCGTACCGCCACCGTGACAAAAAGTTGGTAAAAGGTGGAGTTTTGCTGTCAACTTTTATAAGATCCCAGCCACCATGACAAGCGATGACTATGGGAATCAGGCATCATCTCACTTGTCATGGGGTCCAACATAGACCTTGTACTCCCTTACATGATCCAGAAGCTGTATTAGGTCCCTGGGAATAAGATGGTGAATGAATAATATGGTGAAGGCTGAAATGGTAAGCTTCAGGTATATATAACTACCTTCCACTGCATCACTTTTCCACCTCACCATAGTGGAGGTATCTCAAATGCATGAAAACACCCTGAAAAATGACAATTCTGCCTTAGCCCCTTAAGGACACATGACATGTGTGACATGTCATGATTCCCTTTTATTCCAGAAGTTTGGTCCTTAAGGGGTTAAAGATATTTTGTGCTTGTGCTTAATTGTATTCATGTATTTACATTGAAGCAATTGTATTTGTTTTGTTTTACTTTTTGTTGAGTGTTTGCATTTTATTTCAGTAAATGTTTAAATGTTTTGTTGATTCTATTTTTATTATATTGTTATAATTTTTTAAGATAAAATATCTCCAAATAAGAATTTAACAGCAAAGTTCAAAATATTTTATTATGGATTTTTAATCATATTATTAATACCCCTCATCTCTAATACTTATTAAATGTAATAGCGTAAATCTTGTTATATTTCTAAGGGATCCAATGTTCCAATTTAGAGACAGAAGGGAGATAGTTTAGGAGTGTTGTTAGAGAGTGATAAGCTCCTTAGCCCATTTAAATCTATGAACTCCCCCTTCACCACCCAAGAGGTGGAGCAAGAACAAGAATTAATAGTTATATATTACCCTCCATTCCACAGCCCCATGTGGTTAGAGTAAAAAAAGAAGATATTTGTTAGGACTCTTCTAGTTTGAGATTTTCAAATACTTAGAAAAGGAGCCCCATTCATGCGGTGTTCATCTGCTACACCCAGAGGAAGTGAGCGCACGGTGAGCGAGCGAGGAAAGACTGAACAGAACCAACATTGCATTTTTTGGACTATCTGAGTACATGTACCACTGTCCTCCTGCAATTCAGTGCGCGCGAACCGGAGAGATGCTGAAGTAAAGGGCTACTTCAATCTAACAGGATCTGAACAAATTATAGAAAAGTAAGAAATTTTAACCATACACAGGAGGATACAAGGAACTTTCATTTACTTACACTTACTCCATATTTAATATCTAAAGGGATCCCTTTGAAATCTATAGACCACACAGAATATTGCGAGCTGAGTGAAAATTGCGAGACTCTAGCTCCACTGAGACAAGCTCGATTTAGTTTTTATTTTTGTATGCAAAGTTTTTATGTTTAGTTTTAGTATGAGAATGTATATTACAATTTATCCTGAAAATATTTTTAATATACTCTGAATACAAATTGAAATAAAGTGTCTTATCTTCCCTTTGCGCTCTTTGGGCTTTTTCTACTATATAGCTCCTGTGTCTGTATCTCTTTTTATATTTTTCATAAAATAGACAGAACTCGTTTGATTGTTGAGACAGCAATGAGCATGCACTAACTCCTACATACTAGCATGGTTTGGGAGAAGATTAACTTCCTCTTGTGATTTTATGCTAATGTAAATGTAAACAACGGACCAGACAGGCAAACAAGGACAGAATATCTTTTCAAACAATAACCTATATAAATTGTCTAGCTTGTCATGTAACTGGAACTTATCTCTTTATATTAGTAAAATATATGAAACAAAACCAAACAATTTCTAAATGTAGCATATTCCTATGTCCATGCAATGCACTGGCAATATATTTTTTTTTCTCCCTTGATAGACACTGGTTCAAGACAGTGGTTCCGTGGAGCTATAATGTTTACAAGGTATATATTATAAAATAATAATAATTCCAATAAAATAGAGATTACAATGTGATATTTGTTTCTCTGTTAACATTCAACAAACCTCACTTACGATATGAATCTAAACGTTATGCAGACAGATAACGTTGTTATATAAATCAGTATGTTAAAATATTCATTCATGATTACCACAAGCAAACAGGGAAGATGAAACTTGGCTGCATGCATGCTGTAGTAAATATCATAACTGGGCACATCTGGTGGAAATGCTCTGTGCATAATTGTGATTTGGTGAATTATGCAAATAATTTTCACTTGCAATAGCAGAAGGGTCTTATCGGTTTAATCACAATTCACTATAGACAGAATATGTTATTGGGTCTATTTAGTAAACAGTAAGTTAGGGTGAATTAAGAACAGAGTTGCAAACATAAAGTTTAAATTGCGGAATTGGTAAAAAAATATCTTAACTTCAGCAGAGTTATATATAGTTTGACTTAAACTGATAATAATGATAATAATAATAATAATAATAATAATAATAATAGAACTGTACTGTTCCCAAAGTGCTAAACATTCCTGTTTATACATGTATAAATATCATATAATGTTGATTTTCTTTTTTGAAATCAGGTCCTTTAGATGATAAGTGATATTGTTTCAGATAATCCTATTGAAGTGTGCTAGAACATAAACATAATAGGAGAGGAGAGACAAAATAAATCTAATAGTGTAATGTAGTTAAAAATAAAAAATATAAATTAATATATACATGAAAGGTATTCCGAATGGACTCTCCCTTAAAAGTAAGTTGGTACTAGAGATTTATCCATTGATAGAGAAAAGAGTTTGGCAGAAGAATATAATATATTCAAGATCGAAGCAGCATCTGACAGAACAAGTAGCCACTCCCGGACTTTGCAACAAGGATATCATCCTCACCAGTGGCTGGCTACATCTGAGTCCAATGTAAGGAGAATCAGATCATCTAAGCCCCTGCAGACTACCCTTCTTGATATGCTGGTAAACTCAAACTCTGATGTGAGTCCATTTGGGATTTCTATGTTTTAATAACACTACCCTATTAGAGTACAGGTAGCTTAGCTATATCACATCCCTCATATTAAAATTCACTTTCTGTCAGGAGATGATAGTGCCCCCTTTATTTCATAGTTTGACTTAAATTCTGCAATCTGGTTATTGGTTATTGAATAAACCATTTTAATTATCCAATAACTATTTAAATGAGTTAATTTAAACACCATCACCACTGCAGCATATTATAGTGTTATGGAGCAAGGAGTGTTTGGCTGCTGTCCCCTTGACAAGTTGTTTGCACTTTTGCCAAGACTGTTGCTCTTCTGGCACCAACGTTTGACTTTTCTGCTGCCACTTGCACTTGTGGCCATTTTACTTCCCTATTATCTTTCCAAAGCTGACCTTGGATAGTAATTATAGGATGTGAGCAATGGACTAAACTGGCTTCAGTGCTCACAATCTCTCACTGCCATCCAAGATTATATCTTTAAAAATAAATCTCAAAGTCTTGTTCCAAATAAGTTTGCCTTCATTACAGCGAGCAAAAAGTGACCTGACAATGCTTTGACTCCTTTTAAGAGTCTTTGCCAAGTTTGACAACTAATCTTAAATGAAATATTGCCAGGTCACCCTTTGATGGCAGTAGATATGGATTTTTTTGCTGTTACTGAAGAAGACTTAGTTGAGGATCCTTTCTAAGGTCAGCTAGACATTCTCTAGATATTGATCTGTACAATGACTTTGGTCCAATTCCATGTGGACATTTTAGGATTATTTTAAATGTAATGGAACAGAATATTTGGATATGGGGAATCTTGGATTTCGTCACACAGATGGTACCTAAGGATAATATAACCTGCATTGTTTATATTGTTTAGAGTGCCAGTATTCTTCCTCAATTGAGTATGATCGGTCTGTCCATCTATCTGTCTATCTACTTTAACTAAGTAATATATTGCTTTCTAAATGTGATGTTTATTGCCCAAAGAGAGAATTGTGGTGAGTTATTGCTCAAATTTTGATCTTTAGAATAAGTTGATGCTATTTAACTACTACTACTACTGATGATAATAATAATAATAATAGTATTGAGTTTAACCTGAATATTTTCTACTTTCCTTAAAAACCTAAACGTTCAGAATCTTGTTTCTTGTCCAGTTTATATATACAGATTCATAACTGACATAGGTTTTTGTAAAAAATGATGAAGGTGATGCACATATGCTCAGAAAATAATAGCTTAAGGTTAAGGCTGAAGAAGTAACTCAGTGATAATGTCACTGCCTTTGAAGCAGATGAGCTGAACCATGTTGAAATTCTAGTGTCAGCCCTCCTTATGACCTTAGGCAACTTGCTTTATCTTCTTGTGCTGCAGGCATATAACTTAGATTTTTAAAGTTTGCAGAGCAGGGAGTGATAATGCCTTCAAAATTACATGTAACATTCTACATGGACTGTAAGGATTGTCTAAAAATATTACTAAGTACAAACACAAGGTAATGACATGTATATAATAATGAGGGCTCCACACAATTTTATTTCAGGTTTAACGTACTCGATTTTAGCTTCTTTTCTTTATGGGACTGCTATGAAAGGAGGTGATTTTCATACTATTTGTCAATTTTCACAGCTCCAATTCTGCTATTTTCCGGTGATAGTCATTTACAAGGTGCTATGTTCTCAATGTACTACAATAATTCCACTAAATAGCAATGCTATGTACAAACAGCCCTGCAATTTATTTCATTGTTAAATGATGCAGAACACTTAGATATCCCAGGAGTTAAAAAATTGCTCATATTTTTCTGACTTCATTCTAAGAAGGGCTTAGCATCCTAACAGCAAAAGCAACACAGCATGAACATTTATAGGTGCCATTCAATCTCCCATCTGTTTGTAAGGATAAGAAACACCACTGACTCATATTCTTCACTGTAGGTTTAATAAATCTTAATGGATTAATGTCTATACCATCTAAAATGACTGTTAAAATCATGTCATATCTCAACTTTATGTACATCATCTCCTACTGATTTTATGCAGTACAGAACATTTAGAAACTATGTTTTTGTCATCATTCTTAGACATAGACATGCTTTCTTGCTTTGTCTGAACATAAATCAATTAAAGTCCAAATCTCTGTGATCATCTATTTAAAAAAATGTTATCAAATCGTACTGCTATCTTCTATATACCGGCCATACCAATATCTTTTTTCTTAGTCCTTTTAGAAGATAAGAGTCAAAACCGATTGATTCTGTCTAACATTTTGATTCCTTGCTTTTTATTAGGATATCTTTAAGTGCATTGCAACTTTTAGAAAGCAATATTTTTTTTATTTCTTTTTTGTGAACATAAAGTTAGCATTTCAGCTCTGCCTTTTAAAACACCAATTCAGCAGAGAAAAAAACTATTTTCAGCCTTTATGATTTATTTTTGCTTGTCAAGACTAATGGAGTTCACGTAGTTCAAATTAACCTGATCCACAAACTCGAGGTGCAGGGAATAGGCAAACTGTTGCTTCCAGTTATAGCATCAGGCAGAACCTATTCCACAGAAAAGTAAAATTATATATATCAGCAGATTGTGTTTGTGAGACCAGAGGTAGAGAACGATACATAACACCTTTCTCACTGTAGGTCACTTAAAGTAAACACCAAGCACCAAGCAGTGCTTGGAATGTTTCATGAGCTGTCCCAATGTAAGTGGTCAAACTATTTGCAAACAGTTTGACTTATTACCTGGGATCCACCAGGCGCTACTCCCTGCTTTTCTACTTCCAGTGTAAAGAGCTGGAAGCTTCTGCTAGGAGCTTTTCTGAAGTCTCCAGACCTAAGTCCTGAGTTTAAAGACTGAGAGCATCAGCCGGTCACTCTCAGCCAATGAGCTATGTCCTGCACCCTGCTTTTCCTTATCATTTTCCCACTTTTATAATTGATCTTTAAAAAAAAATAATAATTTTTTGTGTATCTACTTTGCCATACTGCATAAGAGCAAATTAAAACATAAACGAATATAAAAAAAAAATACAGAGTAAATTCTTATCCAAGCTTTGAATAGCCACACTTATAAATACATTAATATCTGTTTCATATTTTTTTCTGTTGCTTATATTCTAGCAAGAGCAATGCAGATTATACCAATATTAATTAATCTTGTAAATATTAGCTGGCATACTGGTCCATATCAGAAGCTAGTGTGAACAGTAATACATCATAATGTGAATTTATTTGACTTAATTTCTAAATGCAGATACTTACTTGTCAATAGAAAAAGTCTACAATATAAAGATGAACCAGATGGGAAAAAAAGTATGTAAATCAAAATGTATTCTCCCACTGTGGACCAATATGTTTTACTTATTCAACTTTTACATAGCCAATTAATCCCTGTTCAGTAGAGTCAGGTACTGTTGGCTAGATCTATTATCTGTCCCTCCACGGGAGAAGTAAAGATGATTTCAGATTCATCTGTGTATCAGTGTGACTGTATCAAACTGACCTTTATATAAGCCATTAATATTACTATTGCTTCAGATACATAATTCTGCTGGAAAATGTTCATTTCACAACATATTTCTGTTACATGAAATATGCATTTTTCAAGCTGTATAAAAAGACATTTCAACTGTGGCAGTAATTATTCACAGTGTGGATCGGTTCATAACTAGAACACATGGGTTGAGTAATAAAAGTGGTCAGTATACCAAGAGTAGCTGAAAACCAAAATGTATTTCTAATAACAGATTGCTTGCATCCAAAAAGTAGTAAATTATTAAAACCACTTTAACTGCTTTAACATACAGGTTTTAAAGATGTGAACAGTATGTTACATTGTACATTTACATCAGTTCATTCTTCTGTCTTGTCGGGAGATTATTTGCAATTTACCATTGTTGCTCATGTTTTCTATAATTGTTAGGACTACTTGAATTAAGCTACTGAAGCATCATGAACCAGACAAGGTGATTCAGTGAATACAGTGTTCTTGTAAGACTTTGAGTGCAGGTTTGAGTGGTTTTGAGTAATCTTATCATGTGTTTATATTGGGAATATGAGTATCTGTGTCTAGACATACAATGACTTACAATGGATTGCAAATGTAAAATGTCAGTGGAAAGAACAGATAACTAGCAGCAGAAACAAACACTATTAATGAATTATTAATTATGTTTTTTTTTTTTTTTAAGTCTGATGCTTAAACATGGTTCATGTTACTGACAGAGATGCATTCCTAAGCAGTTCTGCTTTTAAAGAGTGATTATTAATAAGTTAATTAGTATAACTGGTATAAAGTTAGATGAAAGGTACAAATATCATGTAGACACAATGGATCACATTATTCTGAAAAGTGGTCCTTGTTTTGTTCTTAGCCTATATAGTTCATTCAAATTTTCAGTGAGCATTTGATTTTGATTCAGACTAAAACAGTGTGCTCACTTTAGATTTATTTTATCTCCTGCTCTGTTAATTGCACTTCAATCACACATTCATTGCAATAAGGGAAGTTTAAACATTACATCTCTCTTTACAGGAAATGTGTAGGGACACTGTGTAGGTCACATTCAGGGAGGTGTGACTAGGGCTGCATAAACAAAGTTATATTAATCCTATATGGCAGAGAATTGAACTTTTCAACTGCAGGGGATTACGATATACACCAAAACCACTCAATCAAGCTAAAGTTGTTCTTGTGCTTATAGATTTCCTTTAAGAATGTCTACAATTTTATGTTACACTTTAAGGGAGTTGTAATTTGATTAAATTATCTAAGGCCTAGAAGATACACTGAAATAATTCAATTTATGTATGTTGAATGTATAGAATATTTTGCATTTTGCAAGATATATTTTTAAGAGATTTCTTTTGTCTCTGATGATACGTTTCTCTTCCTCTTCTTCTTTTTCTTATAGTGCTGACATATTCCACAGTGCTTTACATTTATATTAGTAGGACACACCAGCATGTATCTGACAATTAAAATGTCAACAGATTTAAGATACGAGGATGGCCCTATTACAAACAACGTAAAATCTAGGAATTTTTAGGTCTTTGTATTCCATACTTGTCCCACTGTAAAATTGATCACTACAAAGTAAATAGTGATAACACAGATGTTAACAAAATATTTAACATGTTTGGCATCATAAACCACAGTGTAAACAATACAGTATTTTACCAGACTCCACACTAAAGTAAAATATAACATGCATTGCAAAACAAACAATAAACTCAGGTTAGGATAAGTCATGATCCATTTTAACAAAAGTAGCTATGTGTGAAATGCTCAGTAATAGTTAATCCCTTCCTTAGGGAGTTCTGATATGACTGTTTGGAAATCTGTCTTTTTTTTGGAGGATAATAAAAATTAGACAAGGTAGGAACACTCTAAATGTTAATATAAACAATCTCCTAAGAGATTTAGAAACATGATTCCTATCCCTATTCCCAAAATGGCCAAAAGTAAGTTACTAATATATGTCAGGTAAGGAACACAACCATAAGTATATACGTAAGAAAAGCCCCCAACATTTCGGCAAAAATGCCTTTATCACCTTGATAAAGGCATTTTTGCCGAAACGTTGGGGGCTTTTTTGTTTGTCTCTCTCCCTTCTTTTTGATAGGTCTGATATTCGTTTGTGTTCTTGTATTTTTATATGTATTGGTCCTATGTGTTATATCTCATGTTATGAATACATATTGTGACATCTAGTTATGGATGCACTACATACTTGATGTATATGCTAGTGAAGAATTGTTTTTGGCTGTTGCTTTATATCATCGATATTGTGACTTTCTCGCTTTGTTGAACAAACGTATTTAAAGAGATATCTAATTATTGTGGACTTATTTAATAAAGATTTTGTTTGTGTATACTTATGGTTGTGTTTCTTACCTGACATATATTAGTAGCTTACTTTTTTTTGGAGGATAGCTGGAGACAGGTCTACAAGGTTATGCCAATTTTGAAATGGCTGGGAAAATTAAGAAGTTTAGAAGCTTCTATACTTTAGTTATTCTTTCATTTTGAAGAGGCATAGAGAAGTGATAATATATCTAGATGATAATAAAGTATATTCTTAGGCTTAGAGAGCCTTTGAATTTGCTCCGTCAACAGGTTTTTGTCACTCTGAGTAATTTCTCAACATGTGTGCATTGCCACGTGCTTAGATGTATCCCTGATGCACATCTCAACCTATCTTCAAGGTCCTCAAGTTTGAAATTAATTTCAAACTTTTATGGGTACTGGCCATTTTATTTACCTTATTTTCATGTTAGCATTTTCAGATAGATTTTAGATCTATACTCGGTTGACATTTTCTTGATGGTCTCCAGTAAGGAGGATTGCATCATATGGAGAAAGCAAGGCTTGGCAATGGTTTTCCCTACTTGAGTCATTAGGACAATTTGAGTGTTCTTCATGGTGGACTCTAGAGTCTGGAGAACCACCTGAGCCTAACCCAGCATTTGTAAGTTTCTAAATAAATAAGTATGTGTGGTCTTGTTTCTGCTTAGTGTGTCATGAAGACTTTTTGAGACAGATAAGAACAGCAATTATCACTGGGTACTGAAAACATGCTATATGAGTTATATCTGCCTAGATAAAGAGGGAAACAAATACTTAAAACTGTCATGCAACAAAGATAAGTAAGTTATTCTGTAGATAAATGCAAATGCATATTAACCCATGTAACGGTTTATAGCTCATTTAGAGTGGTTTGAAAATACAAGCTCATGGCCACAAGGGCATAGTTCATTATACAAATCAACAACTTGTGGATTTTAATCCTGCCAAGAAAAAGTGCCACCAAGGGAATAGCTAAATTTCACAGCAAAGGATTGAAATAAAATTAAAGGAAGCAAGCAACAAAACAAAACATTGATCAAAGTTGTCATAATCAGGTTGGGGAGAAACCAAGGGCTAATTGGAAATATTCATGTGGCCAGCTGGGAAATACATTAAGTGGACACTATAGTCACCAGAACAACTACAGCTTAATGCAGTTGTTCTGATGAGTATAGTCAGTCCCTGCAGGCATTTTCATGTAAACACTGCCTTTTTAGAGAAAAGGCAGTGTTTACATTTCTGTCTGGGGACACCTCCAGGAGCTGTCACTAAGACGGCCACTAGATGTCATTCCTTGGTCAGTGCTGCACAATAAGGGCTTTAAAAATACACCTAATATAATGGTAAAATTACCACTTAACACCACCCACATTTAATTATAATAATATAGATAATATCATAACGCTGCCACTATCAAGACAATTTATAAATGGGGTGCAAATTAGACTAAAAACAACAAAATATGATTCAGTACAATATATAGGTGATTTTAAATTACTAATAAATTGGTCTAATTAGATAAGCTGAGTCTTTACCAGACAAAGGCAGAACTTAGCAAAGGAAGTTTTATTATGAACAAAACAAATGTCACAGTGCATACAAACACCAGATGACAAACAAATAATTTACACCAAAACATATTAAAAAAAATTAAAAAAGGAGAGATGAACAGAAAACCTAACTACTCACAGAGATAGTAAAGTAACAGTATCTTCTGTTCTGGGGCTCTTCGGAAAGGAAAAATGGTGGCTTACTCTAAATTAGATTTTGTCCCTAGTAAGCACACTAGACATTTGCACATTGGATTGGATTTATACCTTCTCTATTTATTTCAAGTTTCCAAGCCAGCCCAGAGGTATTATAGGTGGAGGGAAGTTGTTTCTATAGGAACAATAAGTGACAGTCCCCCCGCCCCTCTTGTGTTTCATACCAACAACAATTCAAATAGAAAAATTTGATTTAATTTTCTTTTGTGCTTGTCACATCTATGAATTTCTTGCCATTTTTATATTCCATACATATGTCACACTTCATACTTATGGTCCAATACAGTGGACTTTACAATTACTTTTAAATGACTTAAGCTGTATTAACCATACTTATACTCTTTTTTCGTACGGTTTGCTTTTCCAGGTCTGAAAAAGGAGGCATGATTACTAATCTTTGGGTTATTATTGTTTCATATGGTAATGGAAGAAAATGATCTTTTGACTGCTAATGGTCACTTAGCATATCAAGACAATCCACTTTTGTTGAGGGGCACACTGGGTAAATGCCCGGTGGGCCGCAGGGGCCATGAGCCGAGGCCGGGGAGAGCACTATCCGAGCGCCGGCCCCGCTTTCTTCCAAAGATCTCCCTCACTGTGGCCGCCGGCGGGGGAGAGAGAGAGGGAGGGAGACAGGAGAGGAACCCGGAGGAGCTCTATCTTGCAGCTCTTCCGGGTTCCTCTTGCGAGATTCGAAGCATTGCCATGGCAATGCTCTGGGTCCTAGCCCCACAGGCTAGAGTTCGATCCCCACTAGCACCACCAGGGATGGCAGCATAGTGCCCCATCCCAGGCTAAAGGTAAGAAGGGAGGGGGGGATATAATCTATGCTTCATTAATTATTTATTTTTAAATTAATATATAGATAATAATCTGCCCTCCAACACACAAGCCCCCCAAACATATTTACACACCAGCACCCTCGAAACTCACAGCGCCCTCACACACACGCAAACACTGCACCACTGGCACTCACAGCACCCTCACTCACACACACACACACTGCACTCAGAGCATCCTCACTCACACACACACACCCCCCTGGCACTCACAGCACCCTCACTCACACACAAACACACACACACACACACAGCAGGATGGCAACAGGTGTCATATGGCAGCATGGTTCTCCCCTTCGTGTCGTCCAAGTCCTCATCTCAGTTCATCCTCCCTAACTTTCTTTCCCTTTCATTGAAAGGGAGTGATTCCAGGGAAGGGGATTGGGCTGCCAGAAGAACTTGGCTTCATTGTTCAAATGCAGGTAAGCTTTAGTTTTATTTAATTATATATTAGGGGTGTAGGCACCAGGATAGTAAGTGTTACCATAACAAAAACAATGTTTTTTTGGAAGGATTAGCCCTTTAAATGCATAATCAACAGTTTGCTCCCATGTGGAACCCTTATGTTTTTGTACCTGTGGCATACAAGATGCTTCGGATATGGAGATAATTAAAATGTGCGATGTCAGGAGATTCAATAGATTTGTTTAGTTGTCCCTGTGGCTCAACTGCATCCCTTGTTTTTTTTTGCTTGTTTTTTATTCATTAAATTTGCAGCCTTAGTTTAATTTTCTTTAAAACTCTTTTTAAACTCTCCTGCATTTTTAGATAATCTGTAAGATGCTTTAACAGGCATTGATGTTATTCTTAGCAATTCTATAACCAGAAGAACATACTTACTGGAATCATGTTTCACCACAATCAGACAAGTAGGTGGTCTGATGGCAAATATATGTTGATGTGTGCTCATGCCATATCCTAATATACTTAGACACATTACTGCTCATTCTTACACAGCACTAATCAAAATACACGTGTACAAATGCCCTGCAGTTATACATAGCTAACTATATCTACTCAATTTATTATGTAATGTTTCTGTTACCTGAAAATGAGAATATGATAATCTGCCAAATATTCTCTTGAGCTGATTAATTGATGATATAACAACATAAACCAATGTCATTTAGATCAAATATTATTTACTGCATATACATACTATTTAAAAAGGCTAGTAGTTATGGATCTGTCATGCGTGATTTTGTTGAAGTTAATCTCACTAACTGAATGCCTTCACCACTTACTTGGATGAATGAACTCCTAAATCTTCATTAAATATGCTACACAAGAATCATCTACATGTTAGGGAAATGATCTAGCCCATGCAAATTAATTTCACTAAAATCCTTTTTTCAAGCACATAAAACTGTCTTTTTTGAAATATATTTCACCCTAAGAAAATACACTCTATCTCCAAATAACTATAATTCACTAATTTGTGTCCTTGAAGCATTATTGCAATGCTTCATGAAAATGCAGTGTTTTCTCTATACTTGAAAATAAATGCTACAATACCAGTAGCTTAATACACATTTAACCTATTTTTGTATGGAAAAGACTGCTAATGGTTATGTGCCATTTTTGAACTTGTGAAGAAAAATACAGCAGTGTATTCTTCAACACTACAACAAATCATCTTATCTAATTAAGTTTTCATAGTCTTTGTGTTCATGTACTCTGGTTGAGCAGATGAGAGGTAGCAAATTGAAATGTATGCACTTATTACATACATGTAACTACAGTGTATAATTGGAATATATCTAAAAACTCTCCCTCCTGATATTAAAAGTCTGAATTAATTAATTTGACAACTGTGCCTGCATGATACACAATTTTTTTTTATATTTCTATTTGTTACATATTCTTGTTAAAAGTTGATAAGATGTCTATACCTCTGCATTTCTATGCATTATTTTTGTTCATTGACCTTTCAACATATACAGTTGCAAGAAAAACTATGTGAAGCCTTTGGAATGATATGGATTTCTGCACAAATTGGTCATAAAAAGTGATCTGATCATCATCTAAGTCACAACAATAGACAATCACAGTCTGCTTAAACTAATAACACACAAAGAATGAAATGTTGCCATGTTTTTTTTGAACACACCAGGTAAACATTCACAGTGTAGGTGGAAAAGGTATGTGAACCCCTAGACTAATGGCATCTCCAAGAGCTAATTGGAGTGATATGTCAGCCAACTGGAGTCCAATCAATGAGATGAGATTGGAGGTGTTGGTTACAGCTGCCCTGCCCTATAAAAAACACACACCAGTTCTGGGTTTGCTTTTCACAAGAAGCATTGCCTGATGTGAATGATGCCTCGCACAAAAGAGCTCTCAGAAGACCTACGATTAAGAATTGTTGACTTGCATAAACCTGGAAAGGGTTATAAAAGTATCTCCAAAAGCCTTGCTGTTCATCAGTCCACGGTAAGACAAATTGTCTATAAATGGAGAAAGTTCAGCACTGCTGCTACTCTCCCTAGGAGTGGCCGTCCTGTAAAGATGACTTCAAGAGCACAGCGCAGACTGCTCTAAGAGGTGAAGAAGATTCCTAGAGTGTCAGCTAAAGACTTACAAAAGTCACTGGCAAATGCTAACATCCCTATTAGCGAATCTACAATACGTAAAACACTAAACAAGAATGGATTTCATGGGAGGATACCATAGAGGAAGTCACTGCTGTCCAAACAAAACATTGCTGCATGTTTACAATTTGCACAAGAGCACCTGGATGTTCCACAGCATTACTGGCAAAATATTCTGTGGACAGATGAAACCAAAGTTGAGTTGGTTGGAAGAAACACACACTATGTGTGGCGAAAAAAAGGCACAGCACACCAACATCAAAACCTCATCTCAACTGTGAAGTATGGTGGTGGGGGCATCATGGATTGGGGCTGCTTTGCTACATCAGGGCCTGGATGGATTGCTATCATCGAAGGAAAAATAAATTCCCAAGTTTATCAATACATTTTGCAGGAGACCTTAAGGCCATCTGTCTACCAGCTGAAGCTCAACAGAAGATGGGTGTTGCAACAGGACAATGACCCAAAGCATAGAAGTAAATCAACAACAGAATGGCTTAAACAGAAGAAAATATGCCTTCTGAAGTGGCCCAGTCAGAGTCCTGACCTCAACCCAGGAAACGTTTGGTTGAAGTTATTACTGCCAAAGGAGTTTCAACCAGTTATTAAATCCAAGGGTTTACATACTTTTTCCACCTGCACTGTGAATGTTTACATGGTGTGTTCAGTAAAAACATGGCAACAGTTCATTCTTTGTGTGTTATTAGTTTAAGCAGACTGTGATTGTCTATTGTTGTGACTTAGATGATGATCAGATCACATTTTATGACCAATTTGCGCAGAAATCCATATCATTCCAAAGGGTTCACATACTTTTTCTTGCAACTGTATCTTTGGTATGAAATGCTTAATGATGGTCTTGCATGAGCAGGTGATTCACATAGAGTGTCCTTATTGATCTAAATTCTATACATTGTTAGAAATTAGTAAATTATTTTGAACCGATTCACGGTTATCACAAACTTCACAATGTGACTCATTTGCCAAATTTATTTTTTATGTGTTTGTGGATTATTTCACATTGACAGTGTTAATATGTAGAGCAATACTCTTTTGCTTGAGCTAGATTTCTGGCATCAGTATCTGATTCTATATAGAAACTATTTGTTACTGGTGCAAAATATTAATTGGTGTGGTAATAGCGAAAAATAAATAAACTTTTTTTATTCTATTAATTTGCATACACAATGTATCTACAAAAGTTCTATAATGTACATTCTCATCATGTGTACTATTAGTTTGCTGAATCTGCCCCAATAATTAAATGGTTACATCAAGCTCTCTGATCACTTCAGTAGAGTCTGTATCTGCAGTGCTTTGCTCTGAAATGCTGCTTATGATTAATTATTTTGCTGCCAGAGGTATTACTCCACTAACAGGAGTTCCAGACTGACCAATGTCAATTCTGTGCATACTGCTAAGGATAGATTGTAATCTGTTGGCTGGGAACCTTTATGTTTACACACTCAGCCAACGAGTGGTGACAGGGTCAGCTTCTGGCTCTGCAGAAGCTCAATGCATGTCACCAGACATGCAAGAAGACAAGGAGTCCAGTGAGAACCCAGGTAAGAGAGCAAACCATTGCAAGACTGTTTGCTCCATTTCTTTGGAAAAGGGTGAAAATTGATGATCTCTGCCAAACCAATGCTTCTTATAGAGAAGCAGTGGGTGGCTATTGCACATGGGTGCCAAAACACAGCCCTGGCCAATAAGCATCTCCTCATAGAGGAACATTCATCGCCTCCATGCATGGAGATGCACAGAAACAATTATTGCTATGTGTTGGGGGGAGGAATGGTCGTGTGAGCTGATAGCTCCTGTTAAGAGACGCACAAAACAGCAATTATAATAGCATTCTATGCTTACAAACAACCCGAAACGGGGATATACACCACCCTGACAAGCATGGCACAAAAATCTTCCACAAAAACAGGACAAAGGGCCATTTGGAGCTCTATAAAACCTTAGTCCCAGAACTCCTTGACTAAGAATTTCTCTTCAACCAGATCTATCAACTTCCAAAACCGCACAACTCACCTCCATCAGCACCCAGGGATGATATAACCAAGCTGCAATACTTCACCACCACCACAGGATTATACAAACCTCGAGGTCCTTGACAGCCCTGCCGCTGGAGCTGCGCAAGGCTAATGCCACAAACTAGACACACCTCTGTCAGCTCAGACAGTTCTCTCACCCTGGCTCACCTTCAAGACCTGGCAGGACAAGTGTATACACACTATAGGTGACTTATGCAAAACGGGGGAAATCCTACCCTTCCCAGTACTACAACAAGCTTACCACCTACCGAACTCGTATGTCTTTCAGTACTTACAACTGAAAAGCTTATTACAATCTCATGTACAGTTAAAGAGCCCGACTGAGTCACCCCTGATGAAAGTCAATGTGTATGAAAGATGCCATAAAGCACCAAGACCCAAAGCTTTATGTTATCAAATGATATGTGAAACTTTACCGGACATGCCCTCTCCTTTTATCAAACCATGACAACTAGAAATAGAACCATAATACACTCTGTCCCCCTAGGAATGGCTGGTTGCAATAATTGTGCTTAAAGATCTTACCAGATGATATACCCATATAGAAGCCCATAGAAAGCTTATCTATAGATGGTACTACATACCACACAAATTAAAAAAGATGTACCCCATGACTTTCAGCACATGCTGGTGCTGCAACAGGGGAGAGGGTAATATGCTCCATATATGGTGGAGATGACAACAAATTCATCCACTCTGGGGATGATTAGCTCAAGCCATCCAGGGGGCAGGACTAAGATGTCAAGACAACCGTAAAAACGGGTATACTTTTGATCTTCTCAAACAGACTGCCAAAAGCTTCCAAACAAAAAGGGGCACTGATTATTCTAGCCACCCGCAGACCAATAGCCCTCCACTGGAAACAAGAAATGTGCCCTTCTAGAGCACAACTCCTGGAATGAGCCCACCTATTTTACACCTATGAGCGAATGGCACTAGAATCACCAGAGGAAAGGGACTCATTCCGCACAGTGTGGCAACAATGGGTAATGTGTTACATCAAAGATAACATGACCCTCACTTGTTTCAAGGTTTGGCTAAGACAAAATATGAAGGATTGAGTTATAGTGAGGTGACCTCATTCCCCTTCCCCCTTTTCAGGTTCTGTATCCCTTATCCTCACCCTTGACAGCCTGGTACCTATTGCCAACTCACTGACATGCCAAATAATGTGCAATAATGTTAAAATGCATGACAATGTAACTCTCTTAACTCTGTTCAGACACTAACAATGTATGTATTTTGCAATCTAACTTTACACAAGTTCCAAGATCAATAGCGTTAATAATGTGATTGAGATGGCTTCAACGGTGAACAGAAAATGGCTGAACCCCCCTTAACACCCCGTCTTTATTTTCTGTACCCCATGTTTTACTTTTTGTTTGGCAAAATAAAAATTACGAATAATAAAAAAAAAAGCCTACAGGGACATGCAACTAGATTAAGCATGACAGAAATGTGCTATCATGCTAGAATTTTAATTCTGAAGCTGAGTTAAGAGGGTAGGATACCACAATGCTTTACCTCAAGCCAAAAAATATACAATGAAGAGACACACTTGTGTGTTTTATACTGAAAAGGCCATGCTGCTTTTATTCAGCACATGTATTTGTAAATATGAGCTGAATAAGATCAGCATTGTGATTTCAGTATAAATATGTTCATTTTTGTACATAGACAACAAAGAACTAATTTGTCCAGAAATATTGGTAGTGACAAAAGTAGGACTTGTTAAAAAAATAACAAAAAACAAACACACAAAGACACACATCATATAATGATATGTATAATTATCAATTGCAGTCAGCGAACTTAATAAGAGAATGGTTTGAAAAAAGCTGACGAATTATATCCAAGATGCCTCAATATATTTTAGTCAAAAAGACACATTGTTATACTAGTCAAGTAGCTACAGTGTAACAAATGTCCTGAAAACATCTGATCAACCCTTGTAAAGAAACTAGGTTGCTGCACAGACCTAATAAATAGGACTGATATAGAAATAAGAAACTACTTGATATTGATAAGAAACTTTATAACGAAGAGCCACCTAACCTCAGAGCTCAGCTCTTTCTATGTCCCCGAAAATAAGACATCCCCCCAAATAAGCCTGAGCTTATTTTCTGGGGATTCTCGTAATATAAGTACAACCCCAAAAATAGTTACGTTTCAAGGGATTATCCGTTACACTGTAGCTACTTTACTAGTGTAACGTGTCTTTTTGACCAAAATATGTTGATGCATCTTAGGCATAATTCTGCAGCTCTTTTAAAACCATAGATATTCTCTTTTTAAGTTGACTGACTGCAATTGATGATAATACACATGATTATGTGTGTTTGTGTGTTTGATTTTTTTGTTCATTTGGTCTAAATGTTTTAATGACATCTTATTAAAAGTTAGGGTTTAAATCCTATTTATTCCTAAATACTACCAATATTTCTGGACAACTTAGTTCTTTTTTTTGTCGTACATACTTTCTTTGGGTTACCCCTCTCAGGAATCTTGCTTGAATCAAACTCACTTTTTTTTTGTTTGTTCATTTGTTCTTTGTGATTTTTGTCTGCCATGTGATTATCACTGAACTAAATATTAATATGTGTTGAGAATCCAAGTAATACAAAATAATTTAAAGCCTGAAAATGGATGCAAATGGTTGACCCTGCTAACAGTACACTATATTCCATTCTGTTATCTACTTCATCTATTTAACCTTTATTGGTGAATTTGTGGGAATGAAGTGAAGCAATAGTACTATATTATACATCACAGATCCATTATTTCCAGATTGGAAAAATCTTCAGATTTATCTTAAGTTTCTATTATTTCTAGATAGATCTATTCTTCCTTGTGACATGAAGCCATGAATATAGTAATTTTAAAAAATACAACTTCCATGATGCTTTGTAATTCTAAAAGTATTCTGAATTCATGCAAAGCATCATGGAAGTTGTAGTTCCACATCTGAGGATCAACCTTTTAGGCACCCCTGATTTACCATGTGCTCACTATATTTTTAGTAGTGTCAAACCATGCTTTTAAATGACTGAACACGTTATTTCAAGTGTTATGAAATAGTGGAATATGTACTTTGTATAAAGTAGTTTAATGGATAACTTACATCATACAGGAGCAGCAAATAACACCTTTCTGATGGTTTGATGTTTCTGAAGCAAGCCTACTGAAATAATTTAGCCACCACAATGTATAGAAAATGTTACGCCTTACAATGTTACACTTCCAGGTTTATTCACTGATGGGAGAATTTCAAATGAATTTCAAATTTAAGGTAAAAATAGCTGACCTGGAAAAAATGCCAAAGTAAGCAATGCTTTTAGTTAAGCTGCTCTGCCATTAAATTCACTTTGAATTGTCACTTTAGTAAATAACCCTGTAATTCACATTTTTTGCTTTATTTCACATGTATTCGCACTGTGTGTACTGTCAGAGTTTCTAGTAAATCACTTTTTATAAATCATTCCTATGCCATCAGCATTAAAATTTGAATTATGTTAGATTTGACAAGTGGAAGCATTTGACATTAAAAAGTTTGTTAACGGGGGCGTGGCTAACCGACAAATGGAGTGGTCGCACATAGTGAACACTCTGTGATCCACCAGGCCCAAATCAACAATTGAACAGCCAGACAAAGCTAAAAACCCGCAAAATAACATCACAATGGCACCATCGAAGCAACTGAAAATAACCGACCCGGTGTGCCAGGGCAAAAAAGACCGCCTGAAGCTGGTCCAAGATGGCGACGACCACATGGCGCAATCAACCTCCTCGGAGGGCCTCACAGAACCTGACACTTAACCGCTGACACCCGACGACATACCGGTCACAAACAAAAGCCTGCATTCCATGCTCCAAGACCTGAAGGCGTCCCTCCGAGCAGATTTTGCCAAATTACCAACGAATTGTGGAAAGACATCACAGACATTGGAGGATGCACATGTCACTCGGAAACGAAAGCGGAGGAGCTCTGCACTGCCCACAAAGAAGTGATAGACAAATTGCAGAAGCTGGAAGAGGAACAAGTGGCTTTGAAACATAAAATGGCGGACATGGAAGACAGGTCGCGGCGCAACAACCTAAGCTTCCACAGCATCATCGACTCCATCACCAATGAAGCCCTGCCACAATACCTCAAGGCTCTATGCAGGTCCCTCGTCCTGCAGATAGCAGACCCAGCCTGAGAGTTCGTCCACGTGCACCGCTTGCCTCGAACGGAACGCTTCACCGCAGACACGCCGAAACACACCATAGCACGCTTCCACTATTACACCACCAAGAAACAGCTACTCAATGCAGCGAGGAAACTTTCCAGCCTCACTGAACCATACCAAGACATCCATATCTATGACGATCTCTTCACGGCCATGATGGCGAGAAGAAGGGAATTTGTGGATGTCACCAAGACACTGCGCAACAATAACATCCCGTACAGATGGGGATACCCCACGAAGCTGCTGGTGTGGTACAGAGGAAGATCGGTGATGATCCTGGAGCTGGAGGTGGGCCTAGCAAAGTTTAAAGAATGGGGCCTGCACCACGCATAGGGACAAGCTTCCACTAAACGCTCCTCTCCGACGAAGTTGAGACCAGAGTGCAAAATGGCGGGAGCCGCTCCATGACCCTACCTTCAGGCCTAACGAGGAAAAAAAATTATTGGGACTCCCTGCTGGCCCCTACTTGAGTATCAAAACTATTGTAATTATCTATGCAGCTATGTAGGTAGCTAGAACATAACCCTAAAGTTTATATACTTTAACCTTGCAATATACATCTGGGAGTAATGCAGGTCCTCAACACCCAGACTGATGCACCCCCAAAACCTACCACAGGGGAAAGTAGTGTGATAGGGGAAGTATTACCGTCAACACTCAAGTGCCACAAGGGTATAACGATGAGCCCGAGATGGCCCTGTAGTTCGAAAAAGAAACCTAGATTTATGTATGCATGACAAACAAGTTCCAGGAGCTGGCAATGATGGGCTCCCCCATAGATCAATATGCCAATGTGTAAACGCATGTGGGACTCCTCATTGTATAGATAACGGTTACCGCAACTGGTTAGCATTGTTCCCATTATATGCTTAGCTATGTATATCGTGAGCGAGGGTTGAGCAACATTTTGTACACATTGGTTAACAAGCCTCCTCGCCCAGCCTTCTGTGGGGTGCTGGGGGGACGGGGCACTTTCCGTCACTGTGAGGCGGTCACATCTCTGGGGTGTCATTGAGACTGTGACACCGAAACCAGGAGAACTCTGGGCACTAGACAATGCACGTTACCAGCTTCCTTGACCACTTATGACATGCATAGTGAAGGGCTGGTGGGGTGGGCCTACATACCGAGCCCAGCATCAGCACACTTCGGCTGGGTGCCCTACCTCACCACCACCCCCAGACAGTAGCTTATAGACCCATCTCCCAGCATCTACAGCCCCCGAGCAGAACGAACAAATGCAAGCCATATCGCCTGGGATGTTTCCCCCCCGGTAGGGCTACACCCACAACGCTGAAGGACACCTTAACATACATCCATTGACCTTGTCCAAAAAAAAAAAAGTAAATAAATAAAAAATAAATTAATTAATTACTTAATAATAAAATTTGAAAATGTTGAGCACAGAAAGGGCGATAAGAAGACCTACACTACTTGTGACCTAGGCACTGCCTGATAAAGGCACAGTTACCCCCTAAGTAACCCCCAAAACAGGGGACACCCACATGTATCTGTTTGTCGATTGTCGATTGACCGAAAACTAATGGGCTACACACTGGTGGAAGACACTCCACACCCCCTTGACCAAAAAATTAGTGGGGACACGCCCCACCATCCTCTCTGTCTTTTTCTTTGCTTGACAGAGGTTGTATGTATATACTTAATTTCTTATGTAGAGCCCAGTAACCCCCCCCCCCCCTTACCCATCTTCTTTGCATCTATATTGATCTGAGATTCCCTATAAAGTAAGGGACATGAACCTAGAACAATTAGCACACTTCTACCGCAATCAAAAGCTCACTCACAATTCGACTTGCAACTGATCCCATTCGAATGGAAGGGCAGTTGAGACCCCACATGGTCTAAACTGCCTTCTAACTCACACATATGCAGGCGCATTCCGGCCAGTACGTGCCCTAGCAAACTGAGATTCCCTTACATCCATGCCTAACCCTACATTTAAGATATACTCCTTAAAGAATCACTATAGTGTCAGGAAAACAAAGCAGTTTTCCTGACACTATAGTGCCCTAAGGGTGCCCCCTCCCTCAGGGTCCCCCTCCCGTGGCGCTGAAGGGGTTTGTGAAGAAACCCCCTGTTCCCTATGTTATATACCCATTGCATTCCCTTTTTTTACTCTATTTCTGCCTACTGCATTCGGTAGATGTAACTACCAAACAAAGACCACCCCTCTGGCTCATTAAACATCAAAGTTTGGGTGAAATTGCTACCTCTGTATGTGCAGCCAGCGTTCGTCAGTCGAACGCCACGTGGCAGAGAAAACCGCGGCCATCTTTGTTCATGTGAACAAAGGCAGCGGGACCTGGTCGTCGAGTGCATGGAACTGAAAACAGACACTCGACTTCCCGAACACCGGTCCCAAACAGACGAACGCTGGAACTCTATTTACCGAATAGCTAGAAGAGCGCTATTCGGTACTTTGGTGTATTCGACAGAGGGGCACGAACGCTGCTAGGAGCCAGAGGGATCCATTCGGTACTTTGTTCGTTTTTATTCTTTTTCAAAAGTGACCGGCAAAACCCAACAAATTCATGGAACTGTTTTGGGCATACAGCCCAGGGTGAACCAGTCACAAGAGACTTCCATAGTTTTTGCGAACCCCTGAATCGATCTGGGTGAAATTCGGATATGTTGGTCACCCAGATCAGGGCTATCAGGGGACACATTTCTGGGGATACCTCAAGTATAAAGGGGTGTTCTAGATATTGGGGAAAAATGTGATTTTTCAGCCTGGAGATAATTGTTACTATTTTATCAGACTGAATTATCTCCTGGGCTACGGGAGGGAATTGTAGGTGTGTGTTAAAGTTTTACTGTCTGTGATTGGTTAATGTTTGTCCCTCCCTGAGGGCTGTCCCCTTGCATGGGAACTTGCATAAAAGCTGTGTGAACCCATTAAAGGACAGTTCATTTTATACCCTTCTGCTTGACTTCGGCTGATGTTTGGGGATTCGTGTGTTTCACTAAGGGAATCCTCTGGTGAAGCTGTGGGAATTACTATTGGATTCGTCTACCCTATCTACCGAACAGGGAGCTATAATCACTGAGGCTCTGGCGGTTCGAGAGGAAACTACTGAATAAGGGTTAAATATACTTGGTTTCCTTACAGGGTTAAAACAGCTTCAGCAGCTTATCTTAATCCAGCATCGGGCTCCCTCGGAGCTGGAGATCTCTCCTGCCCTGCCGACGTCAGCTCCCCCGTCCGACGTCAGCGGAGCCGAATGCCGTGCGTGCATTCAAAGTGTCCATAGGAAAGCATTTCTCAATGCTTTCCTATGGAGGCTCTGTGTGATGGAGGCGACAAGTGCCTCCTGCGTCGCAGATGCGGCTCTTGTGGCTGTACGGAAGACAGCCACTAGAGGCTGGATTAACCCCAAATGTAAACATAGCAGTTTCTTTGAAACTGCTATGTTTGCATCTGAAGCGTTAAAACCTGAGGGACCTGGCTCCCAGACCACTTCATTGAGCTGAAGTGGTCTGGGTGACTATAGTGTCCCTTTAAACGTCAAAGGCCTCAATAGCCCACACAAACGCAGCTTAGCAATCAGGGATATGCACAAATCCCATGCTGCGGTAGTCTGCTTCCAAGAAGCCCAACTCTGCACCCGCAAACCACCAAATATCCACACAAAACAATACCCCCAAACGTTCCATGCTTACTCCCTGAACAAATCAAAAGGTGTTTCAATACTCTTTCACTCAGACTGGGTATTCCAAGCAATTACACAATACGCGGACACGGCGGGGTGTCTCCTCATATTGGTGGGGACATTGAATGGTATACAAGTACCTATAGCGACCTTAAACGCACCCAATGAGGTGCAGATGCCCTTCCTCCGTAAAGCACAAAAAAAAATTAGATGCAATGAAACAGGGTCACATCATCATATGTGGGGACTTCAACTGCACTCTAGACCCTCAGCTAGATATCAGACGTGAACACAACAAATGCCGCACAGCCATAGCACTTTTGTCCACACTGGCATTCAAGCTCAATCTGTATGACGCGTGACGCAACATATACCGTAAAAAGAGGAAAACAAATGAAGAGGTAGCTTGTCTAACACGCAAACTAAATAAGTTAGAAATGAGAAACAAAACCAATCCATCTAAGACACTAGGCAAACTAATAACCCATGCGCAAAGAGAATTACACGCACACTTGCGACAGGACATGGAGAGGAAAAAGGAGAGCCCTCACACTAACATATTATACACAAGGTAATAAAGCAGTAAAATTACTGGCCAATAAGCTTAAGACTAAACGCTCCAGTCAAAAATCCCCTACATCGACTCGCCACAAAATACTAAATTGTACAACCCCTCTGATATAGTGAATGAATTGGCGACATACTATACGAAAATGTATAGTATAGAAACTGAAAAGGCGTTTGATCGCCTGAACTGGGACTACATGCAGGCCACCTTGCTCAGGATGGGATTCTCGACCTCCTTCCTGGGCAGAATCATGGCCCTCTACGGATCCATCTCTGCCAAGGTCTTCAACACAACGTTTTTATCCGAACCCTTTGTCATTAGCAATGGCACCAGGCAGAGGTGTCACTTATATTTATCCTCTGCCTGGAACCCTTAATACACCACATCAAAAATCACACGGGGATATTAGGCATCAATACCCCAACTGGCTCACAAAAGCTAGCACTGTTCGCAGATGATATTCTGCTATTCCTCACTCAACCTGACAAATCAATCTCAGCACTGCTAGGCCTGTTGAACCAATACAGGGCCATATCATACAACAAGAATAACACCAAAAAAACTCAGGTGCTCCCAATTGGCCTACCCACGAATATCAGACAAATGCTGCAAACCAAACACCCCTTTGACTGGAGGAAAACGTCCCTAAAGTACTAGGGGATAAATCTGACTAACTCATACTCTAAAATCACGCGAGAGAACCACCTCCCTCTCTCCCATAAACTGCAAACAGAATTAGATAAATGGCAGGACTTAGAGGTCTCATGGCTGGGGCGCTTTCATACGGTTAAAATTATGGCATTGCTCCATGTACTGTATTTATTCCGCACTATCCCTGCTCTACCTGACAGTCTTATCAGGAAATTACAGTTTATTTTTAATGCATATATCTGGAAGAAAAACAAACCCAGAATCGAAAGAAGGTTGTCATGGCTTTCAGCGATGGAGGCCTGGGCACCCCTGACATAAAAGCCTTCTACAAGGCATCAGTATTGGCACAGGGACTGGATGTCCTAACAAGAGCCAAACCACCAGTGTGGCACCGCCTAGAAAATGCCTGCATACACCCAAATACGATTACCCAGAAACTTTGGTCCCCCTCACAGGCAAACCATACCTCCATGCTCAGACTACCTGACACTAATTTCCTGCTCTTGAGTTGGAAGAGATGGGCAGGGGAGCTACTAGGCACGGCACACCCTCTTTTCTTTTGCCCCCTTGTCACGGCTGTACGATCTAGCCAGGGACTTGCCACTAGGAACCTGGATAGACAGTGGGATCACAACCATTGGGTCCTTATGTACAACATAAGGCATTAAACATTTCCCTAAGCTCCAAACAGGGTTCTCACTTCCCCCAAAGAGCTCTTTACATACCTCCGTATCAAACATATCTCAAGCTAGGCGAACATACAAAACTGTGAAGACGAACAATTGACCACCTTTGGTACAGATGTACCGAACGACACCACAGATGTGTTGGAGATGTGGGGGACAGAAGGGCACACTGTTGCATATATTTTGGGACTGCCCCAAAGTGACACGGTTCTGGCAACAAATAAGCGATACTGCTTTTAAAACAACCTCAGTGACTGTCCCATTCCGCCTGAAATCCTTCCTCCTACATATCTCCCCAGAAATACTAACTTCACCACACAAGACTGTTGTCTGCTACCTCCTGCTGGCTGCCAAAATCAGCATAGCAAGCCATTGGAAGGGGAAAGACCCTCCCTCCGGGAGGTTCAGAAAAGGGTCCACTCAACACACGACTATGAACGCATGGCATACAGACTGAAAAGGCAGGAACACAAGCACACCCAAATGTTGGGATGCTGGGCAAGCTTGCCACCAGACATAGTCGCGTAGACAGGCGCAACGATCTATAGATTGGGTCAAGTACCGACACCTAGTCACACACGACACTATGCCTCATCAAAATACCTCACAATCTGGATAACTTAAACTAACATGTTGTTTCAAAGGTCAATTAGATGTGTAACACAAGGACCACGTTTCCAATTCGCCCATGAAACGCCACATAGATACTGGTAGCAGACAAACAGCCATGGAGATAAAACCGACACCTTAGTACAAAGTCATTAGTCCCGAAACAAAGTCAAAGGCCCATCCTGTACACTACCAAAGAGGGAAGTAGCCAATACAAGGGACAGGAGACCACGTTTTGCATAGGACAGACACACTTTACATATAGAACAGAACTACGCAAGGCCAAATGAGCAACCCAACTATACCAACACACTCTGCATAGTTTACTCCCACAGGCGATGGTACGCCAAGGTCATGCTGGGTAGTGCACGACCTTTACATAGACGACATACTAACTGAGATGGCAATAGTTGTGATTATGTTTCTGGTGACTGCAATTTACCACATGTGTGCCAAAACTGCAAATGTCGAATTGTGTTTACCCGAATGTACATTGAAGATGCATTGTTTCCCCCACCCCATTTTCCTTTCTGTAAGCCTTATCGTAATCCTTCTTTATGTGAAAATTTCAATAAAAAGAAGATATTTGAAAAAAAAAAGTTCTTAACAATGCTGTGAAAAAAAAATTAGTTGGCAGATTGGGAATTTTTACATGGGAAAGGAACAGTTGGGCTGAAACGACTGCTATATAGATTTTCACTAGTGCTGAGTGACACTTAAATGGACACTGTAGGCACTATGACCTTTTCATTTCAATGAATTGCTGATATTGGCTGGAGTTCCCAAATAATATCCCTCCATTTAATATTAACATTTATTTTTTAGCAGTTTAACAGTGAATGAACATCCCTGGCCACCCATAGCCAATTCTTTCTAGGTGTATGGCCACTGCAGAGTTTATGCACTTCTTTTAAGCCAAACCAACTCATACCAGCAATGAGAACTGTAATCGGCTGACAGTCTCAATCAATTGCTGTCTAGCTCTAAGCTGCCTTTGTCTGTCCAGGCTAATTCTTCCCCATTAATCCAATTTTAGTGTACCTGTTCCCTAACCCAAATGGGTGCTTTATATGAACACTGCTACAATCAAAGACTATGGAGAAAATGAAATAATAAACAAAATAGTGAGATGTTATATATTTTTAATTTAATCTAATTTCCATCTTGCAGCTAAATATTTTTAGTCATATGAAAATGAGCAATGGATAGTAATTTGTGAATGAGTTTTAACCTTAAACTGACATTCATTAAATATCCCATCATGCAACCCTCTTGCAAATATATCTGACATGCATATGTATGCAAATAATATATTCTGTGCATACTGTTTACAACTGTGAATATATTTGTGTGTGTCAAACAATCTATGGCTCATATTAATCCCTTCCTTTCATTGACCTAGAGAATGAGAAAAGATTTGAAAATAGACTGCAGATTAAAATATACACTGGTGCTGATTAGTAAAATGTATCCTGTGATATTTGCACTGTAACAAAATGCAATCTAAAAGCAAATTAAAGTTTACAATTGCTGTAGGCGCTCTGTAAATTAGTGCTTCATTGCATATTAATAGGTTGCTAATTAGTCTTTGTGACCACATTTATGCAAATTGTAACATACCCACAATCTGCAACTGCAATTTTGTTTGATTGCAAGCATGACATTTTTTTTTCAAATTTAGTATGTAAAAAAAAGAAACCCACAATGAACCAATATCACACGAACATAAAATAATTTAATTTAATTGTCTGCTTGCTTCAAATTATATATTATCTTGTTGAACTTTGCCAACATATATTCCTCTATATATTGACAATGTGTTACACTTTAAATAACTTTCTTTTGATTTCTACTGTTTCCATTTTTGTAAATGTCAATTTATAATTTTTACATTTATATATTTAATTTTTATTAATTTGCAAGAACAAAGATAAAAAGATTACATCGTACAGAGAAATGGCATTATGCAGTGGCAAAAGATGTACAGTGTTCATGCATAAAATATTTGTTCTGTTGTTTTCACCTCAAAACATTTCTAGCATTTGCCCCTTTCTCAGTCAGGATGACTATATGAAAAGTCTAAGAACAAAAAGAACTGAAAACATTATATATGAATAGGGTGCTTATTAATTGGGTCACCTGTAGATGCCCTCTCACTTGTATTAACACCACTGTATTGAGTCTAGTTTTAGTGAGAGCCAGGACCGGACTGGGAATGAAATGCAGCCTTGGAAAAAAATTCCATACCAGCCCCATAATGCATCGCATCAGTATAGTGTGCAGATATAGAAGCAGGAAAAAAAACTTAAAACTGATAACGATTACTCAAATGTGAAAGAAAGCACTCATGAGGCTTCAAAATAATCAAAAGGGCGGATTTATTGTAAGCAGACGCGCATTTGCATATAATGTTTCAGGACCACTCTAGGCACACAGACCACTTCAGCTTAATGAAGTAGTCTGGGTGCCAGGTCCCTCTAGGATTAACCCTTTTTTTTTTTATGAACAGAGCAGTTTCACAGAAACTGCTATGTTTATAAATAGGTTAATCCAGCCTCTAAAACATCTAGTGGCAGTCTCATTGACAGCCGCTAGAGGCGTTTGCGTGCTTCTCACTGTGAAAATCACAGTGAGAAGACGCCAGCTTCCATAGGAAAGCATTATGAATGCTTTTCTATGAGACTGGCTGAATGCGCGAGCAGCTCCTGCCGCGCATGCGCATTCAGCCGAAGAGGAGGATCGGAGGCGGAGAGGAGGAGGAGAGCTCCCCGCCCGGCGCTGGAAAAAAGGTAAGTTTAACCCCTTTCCTCTCCCCAGAGCCCGGCGGGAGGGGGTCCTTGAGGGTGGAGGCACCCTCAGGGCACTATAGTGCCAGGAAAACAGGTATGTTTTCCTGGCACTATAGTGGTCCTTTAAGAAAAGTTTGGTAATTTGGACTGAAATTGTGAATGTATGCTATTGCACAGCAGTATAAAAATTTTTTTTTTTTTTTTTAAGTAATAAGAGTGTACTCTTCTTTTTGGCTTACAACTGGATAAATTTCAGTCAATGCCAATTCAATTCCCATAGGAAAGCATTGGGGGGCTATTGCGCACGTGTGGCAATCAGCATCTTCTCCTAGAGATGCATTGCATCAATGCATCTCTTTGGGGCGCGATCAGCGCCTTCATGCAGAGTGTGCAGCACTGGACTAGGAAGTATTTCTAGTGGCAGTCTGAGTGACTGTCACTAGAGATGTGCCTAGGCAGTAATGTAGACACTGTCTTTTCTCTGAAAAGGTAGCATTTACAGTACTCATCCCACAGGGACAGGCTTTAGACACCAGTACCACTACATTAAACTGCAGTAGTTCTGGTGACTAAAGTGTCCCTTTAATACAACGTCTTTCTCTCACCGGTCAACTCTGAGTAACAGGGAGAGTAGGAAACACAGGTGAAGATGCATTTTGTTTGTGTCTTTCTTCCCCAAGCTTTTCATGTGTTTCTTAGCCCCAGCCCCATTGTCTCTTTCTCCCTTTCCCCAGCCCTTCTGTGAGTCTCTTTCCCAGGCTCCAGCACCTCTATGTGTATCTTTCCCCACAGCACCTCTGTGTGTCTCATTCCCCCTTTTCCAAGCCCCTCTGTGCATCTCTTGTTCGACTTCCTCAGCTGCTCTGTGTGTGTCTCCTATTCCCCTTTCCCAACCCCTCTGTGTCTTTCTCCCAACACACCTCCATGTGTCTCATTACCCCACAGTCCTCCATGTGTCTCATTCCATCCTCTCCAGTCTTCCATGTGTCCCAGCAGCCCCGAAATGTGTCCCATTAGCCCCCAGCCCTACATGTGTGCCATATTAGCCCTCCCTCTGTCCATATAGTCCCCCAGAACTCCATGTGTCCCACTAGCCCTCCCTCCTAGCCCTCCATGTATTCCTCTGCCCCCTCCCAGACCTCCATGAGTCCCTTTCCCCCCTCCCAGCCCTCTATGTGCCTCATTAGCCCTCCCATGTGTCTCACTAGCATAACCATGTGTCCCATGAGCCCCCCATGCATGCCCCATTAGCCCCAGCCCTCCATGTGACCTATTAGTCCTCCCAGCACCTCAATGTGTCCCAATTGGCCCCCTCCCTGCCCCCATGTGTCCCTCTAGCTATCTCTCCCAGCCCCATGTGTCCCTATACCCTCCTCCCAGCCCTCCATGTGTCCAATTAGTCCCCCCCAGCCCTCCATGTGTCCCTGTATCCCTTCCAGCCCTCCATGTCCCCCACCCAGCCCTCCATGTATAATTATACCCCCTTCCCAGCCCTCGATGTAGTCTTATATCCCCCTGCCTTCCCTATATGTGTCCCATTAGTTTCCCCCACCCCAGCTCTCCCTTTCTCCCATTAGTTCCCCTCAGCTCTCCCTTTGTCCCATTAGTTCCCCCAGCACTCCATGTGTCCCATTAGTTCCCCCAGCCTCCATGTGCCCTATTAGTTCCCCAGGTGTCCCATTAGTTCCCCCAGCCTCCATGTGTCCCATTGGCCCCCAGCCCTCAGATGCCCCATTAGTTCCCCCCAAACCCCCAGGTGTCCCATTACTTCCCCAGCCCCCAGGTATCCCATAAGTCCCCCCCATAGCTCTCCCTGTACCTTGCTGTAGCGTGGCCAAGCAGGCAGACCACATGGAGGAGCTCCTGCTCACTGTACCCAGTCTGACAGGAAGCAGTGCTTTCTGTGACCAGGTAGGAGAACAGAAGCTCCTCTACCCGCATTCTGCCTGCTCGGCCACGCTACACTCTGTGACTGGCAGGAAGGGAGCACATCCCCTCCTGCCGGTCACCCTGTAATTGTGCCGTGCTGTGCATCCCGCAGGCCGGTGCACACTAGGCGGCCGGGCACTGGCCCACTAGTATGCCTCCCTCGCCCCCCACCCCCAGTAATTTCCCAGTATCATGTTGGGCCAGTCCGGCCCTGGTGAGAGCCCAGAGGTCCCTTGCATATGTATTATCATTTATACAGATGTGTAATGCCAACAGGCTTTTTCCTATTAATTGTGTTCAAGTCAAGAAATCCAAACTATGCAATCTGAGACTGACGTCATAAGCCATCATCTTCTACATGTTCAGATTATCAGATCATTTTCAAGTTGTCTATTGGCTTGCATTTAGTGTAGATCTTTTTATGACAGAAACTACATGCCATGTTTGCAAACTACCCTAAACTAGTTTGCTCAAGGATTTTTTCCACCCAGGCATCTGCATCCTTCTAGTGCATGCAACCCATTGTCTTCTGTCCTAATGCCTTCAAACTCCCACTATATCAGAGTATTCTGAAGTAGGGCTTTTAATCCTTCAGTAACAGCAAGTATCTGTGTATATAAGTTTTATCCAATGTATTGTATCTCGTCTGTCAGTGTTCCTGTAATCCTACTATACTATTTTGAACAGCTTTGAGGAGCTTGCATTTTTAATAAAAAAAAAATAATAATAATAAACTGGAAATAAAGGATATTTTTCAGATGATTCTACTCTGTCTATGATCATAATAAAATGACAGAATACTTTTCTTTTCAAAAAGAATTAAATATCCCATTTGTTAAATCAGTATGCATTTTTGTTTGCATTTTGATTTTAGTAATACTTTACTCCTACACAAAGAAAAGGATATTATATGTAGTACTTCAGTGGATTAATCCTTAACAAGACTCAATTGTGATGTTTACCAATGTAATGTTTCTCTTCAGTAAACTGCAGTTCAGCTCGAACATTTTTAGTGCTCTTTTGAAAAAGCAGAGTCTTGTTTCAATTTCTGCATACAAATGCAACACAATTAATTTATCCTTAATCTATTACGTCATTGATTCAGATCTATCATAAGCTTATCAATGGAAAGGTTTTCAGTACACACATTAGGTACTCTATGACATCTTGTATTTAATTAATATAAAAAGAACTAAACATAGCGTACTTAACTTTTGCATTAACGTCATTTACAGATGTATCTAAGATTGATGAAATCAGCAAAATAAATCCAGTAAGTGCAATGTGCCAAATATTTGTAGCCATCGTGATCAAAATATCTTACTAAATATTGAAACATAATTGCAAATCAACATAACTAATGATTTAAGGTTTAAAATGTGTTGTTTCAACTGAGGCTTACCCTTTCTTTCTTTGATTTACAATCATTTTTTGGTATTGTTTACTTGTGATAATTTAAGGCAGCGGTAGGCAACACTCCAGATGTTGGGGACTACATATCCTTTAATGCTGTTACAGATATAATTCTGGAAATGCATCATGGGAGATGTAGTTCACAATATCTGGTGTGCCAAAGTTTTCCTACCTCTGGGAGCAGGTATGCTTACAATATTATATTACATATTACTATACAAGTAAAAATATCAACTAAATATTATAAAATGGCATGACCTATCTATCACACTTTTTAAAATACATACCAGAACTAAGTGCTCTAAAATTCCCAAATAATGGATTACCCTGCACGTGTATATAAGTGTGTTTTAGTGACACTGACAAATAATTTAATAATAAAAAAATAAAAAAAATACCTGCATTCATGCCAGTTTCACTTTGTAACACTTTATTGTAGTTAAATACTGCCAAATATACTAATTTGTTTGAATGCGTTAAATACCATTGCATAAACATTTAAAGTTTTAAAAATGCTCAAGAAAGCATTACCTGTTTTTTTTTTTTTAATCAAATTTCCTATGTTTTAGTGTTTTCTGCTTCATGCTTAATACAGATTTCCTCAAAGACATACAGGATATAAATTCAAATCAATGCATCAAACCTGGTAATGTCAGTTATTTTAGTTGCTGGAAGGTTTATTTGTGTTCCAAACCAGCAACTTGGTTAAGGTAGAACTTCATACACAAGGAAATGAAAATAGAAATGAGTTTAATTTCACACAACTATAATTTCATAATAACAAGGGACTGGAAAATATATCCTACCAGCTTGACACAGTTAATGCTAAGCTATTAGCCATGCATTAGAGGAAGGACAGGACAAGTCCCCTCTAGCAACGGATGCATCTACTGTAGCCAAAGCCCTGTATTCACTGAAGCAATGTTTTCCTTCCTCTGTGAATCTTTCGTATCGTAGCAGCAAGATTTTATTTTATCTTTCTATTCCCCCATTTCACTAGGGTATTAAAAATTTGATCGCAACAATGGCTCAGTTCATATGCATATTACATACTGCTTAGGGACTTCTCAGTGCAAAATGGGCGGATAATGTCTCAGATTAACTTGACTCATGTGTGTGAGCTGTCAACTATATCCTTTAGCTAGGGAAAAGATTTTAAACAGTACCTGCAGAATTGTGAGGCCTAATCTTTGTGCAGTGCAGGCTGCATAATCTGTATCATGCAAATTTGCTTTTCCATCTGACTAAGAAAAATCTCATGCTGTTAAGTGATTTGAGCACTCTGCCTGCTGTAATAACCAATCTTACATGCTACATATCAGCAACTTTTTTTTGGAAATTGTGACCTATATTTTGCATATGTAATTTGGAATATGAAGGTGACAGGTTTATGAATTAAGCACACACCTGCCACAACTGGATTGGGAATATTTTTTTTTGCAAGTGCAATATTATAGAATATAGAAACATTGAATATGTTGACATATAAGAACCATTCGGCTCATCTAGTCTGCCTAGTTTTCAAAGTACTTTCATTAGTCACTGGATAGCTAGGATAGCTTAATTCTTATCCCAAAGCTTGCTTAGACTCCCTCACTAAATTAACCACTACCACTTCAGCTGGAAGGCTATTCCATGCGTCCACTAGCCTCTCTGTAAAGTAATACTTCCTGATATTATTTTTAAACCTTTACCACTCTAATTAAAAGTACCGTATAAGTCAACCCGAATATAAGTCGAGACCCCTAATTTTACCCCAAAAAACTGGGAAAACCTATTGACTTGAGTATAAGACTAGGGTGGGAAATGCAGAAGCTACTGGTAAATTTCTAAATAAAATTATATCCCCAAAAAATTATATTAATTAAATATTTATTTACAGTGTGTGTATATAATGAATGCAGTGTGTGTATGAATTCAGTGTGTATGTGTGTGTGTGTGTGTATGAATGCAGTGTGTGTGTATGAGTGCAGTGTGTGTGTGTGTATGAGTGCAGTGTGTGTGTGTGATGCAGAGTGTGTTTGTGTATGTGATGCAGAGCCTTGGTGGGGGTGGGCATTTTTATTATTTTTTTAATTATTATTATTTTAATTTTTTTTGTTATATTAATATTTTATTTTTATTTTATTTTTATTTTTTTAATGTTATTAACCCCTTCAGGACGGAGTCAATAGTACACGTTCGGATCAAAACAAAATGTAAACAAAAACTGGAATTTGTGCTAAATGTCTGTTCAACCGTAATTCACCGCTCACATTAAGTGCACCCACACTTATTATATATCATTTTATTCAGGAGAAACAGGGATTTAATTTACCATTAACTATTCATATATGGAACATAATATATTATGAATGAAATTTAAAAAATATGTGAGAAAATATATTTTTTTTAAATTTGTATTTCCGTCTGACATTTTAGCTGTTAATGTCATAATACTGTTAGGTTTTACTGCAAAAAATGCAAATATTTGTAATCAGCCATGTCTCATGAGTACAACAGTACCCCCCATTAACAGGTTTTATGGTGTTTTGGAAAGTTACAGGGTCAAATATAGCACATTACATTTTCAAATTGAAATTTGCCAGATTAGTAATGTTACCTTTGAGATGGTGTGGTAGACCAGGAATGAGAATTACCCCCATAATAGCATACCATTTGAAAAAGTAGACAACCCAAGGTATTGAAAGTGGGGTATGTGTAGACTTTTTTAGTAGCCACTTAGTCACAAGATTGGTTATTGGTAGGGGCTGCAAGCCGTTACGGCGTTCTATGCCGCCGCAACGGCTTAAAAGCCCTTTTAATGCGGGACGGCATAGAACTCCGTAATGGCGTTAAGGGGTTAATATTTTAGTATTATTTAAATTTGTATTTATTTTTTTTTCGTCCTCCCTCTCTGCTTGTTAGCCAGAGAGGGGGGCTCTCATTCCCTGGTGGTCCAGTGGTGTGCACTGTGTAGGAGGGGGGCTGGCAGCTCCTTTCAGCTCCCTTCTCTCTCCTCCAGTAAGCTCCTCTGTCAGCTCCACTGCAAGTCTTGCGATGTGACTGCCGTGCGGAGCGTTGCCACGGTAACCCGTGGCAACGCTCTGATCCCGTGGCTCTCGCGAGACTTACAGTGGGAGCTGGCAGGGGAGCTGACCAGACCGGAGGAGAGAGAGAAGGGAGCTGACAGGAGCTGCAGGACAGGAGCTGACATGAGCCCGGCGGTCCTGGTCTGTATTATGGCAATGTAAGTTGCCATAATACAGACAGTGACTTGAGTATAATTTGAGTGGGGTTTTTTCAGCACAAAAAATGTGCTGAAAAACTTGACTTAAACTCGAGTATATACAGTATGTCCTTGTGTTTTGGTAGTTTTGTCTTGTTTTAAATATGCTCTCCTGCTTTACTGTGTTGATTCCCTTTAAATGTATAAATGTTTCTATCATATCCCCCCGTCTCGTCTTTCCTCCAATGTATACATGCTAATATCCTTTAACCTTTCCTGGTAGGTGTTACCCTGCAATCAATGAACCAGTTTAACCCTTAAGGACACAGCTTCAAAAGCTTGTCTTACCCTTAAGGACACAAGCCATTTTGCATTTTTTGCTGTTTGTGTTCAAATTCAATTTGCATATCTGTTATTTATTGCACCAACACATATTATGTATCATTTTTAGAGGGTAAAAATAGCTTTAATTCAATGTCACATATACAAAGATAAATTCTAATTAACTATAAATAAAATGTCAAAAAATGGGGTGAAAAACACAAAAAAACAAAAAAAAATTCACAGTTTTTGCAAGAATAGCGTGTGCATAATATGTCCAGCTTAGGATAAGTAATTCAAAATAAATTCATTTATGTGTCTTGATTTATAGAGTACATTACATGTATAATATTTCAGCTTATTTTAAAAGTTACAGGTTACACAATGCAAGTATTAAAATACATTTTCAATGTGAAACTATTTTAGAAGTTGGTATGTTTGTCATGCAGGTTTAGTAGCCATCACAGAAAACAAAATTTCCAGACAAAATTATATATTTGTATAAAGAAGACATCACATGTTATTTACCTAAGGTTATTTTGATATTTTTTACTTAGCCATTTCATCACCAATCTCTGCTAAATATTGGAGTAAAATTGTGTTTTTGCTCTATTTTGACATATACGCATATAACAAGGTTTTTGTAATGTGTATTTTGTAAACATGGTGTTTGCTATTCCAGCACAGAACCATATATTGTGTTCAGCTATATCTGCTGAGTATAACGATACCCCCATTGTATGCCTTTGGCACTATTCTGTGTAGCTACAATGCCACATAAGAGACAAGGCTTTTTCAGTTTCTATAGTTAGAATTTTCATAGATGGTTTTGATGGGCCTATGTTTCATTTTGGGGTATTATAGCAGTTTAAATGTACAAATAACCCCACAAAGTGCTTCCATTTAATAAAGCTGACACCCCAGGGTGTTTTACATAGTGTATATTGTGCCTTAACTTTTCACCATTTTTTCACCAATTTATGTCAATGTTTGTGGTGAGGGGAAAAAAATTTCATTTTTACTTACATGTTGCATTTTTGCTGAATATTTCCTACACTTGATATGTGCCATTGTCATAAAATCCCCTATATTATGCTCAGTTACATCTTCTGAGTAAAACAGTATGCCCAATGTATGACCTAGACACTATTTTGTGAAGTAACAGTGCTGTAAAAGAGACGTGACAAGTTCAGGTTTTTAAGTGGGAATTTTCATAGAGGGTTTTGATGCGTTGTGTCCCACTTTGGAGCACTTTAGCAGGCTACATATTCCAAATACAAAAAGGCTACTTCTTCCCTCTGGTGATAGCAGCTGTGTGTACCATAATAGCTATGTCTATTTTTGATTATAGAAGAAACTATACCATAGATATAAATCATGCCTTTGACACAAATAATAGTGCATCAATTTACAATGAACAACCAATATGTAATCAACAAGATCTATTTAGGCAATTAGAGAAATCATTAACCTCAGAAATTAAATTGAAATGGGAGATAGCTACTCTCAAAAAATATATAGATGAAAAAATTACTCCAAGAGGCCTAAGATTATACAAACTACCCACCACAGATCAAGATGATGAGGAGTTCATGAATGACTGGTTTAATAAACTAGAGGTGTGTACGTTCGGCCTCATGGAAACCCTAATTCTAAAAAAAAGTAAAAAACTTTCTGTACTAGATAACGAAATAAATCAACTTAAGGATAGATTATTACCATTTACAGAAACTCATTCTTACAAACAAAACTCGGTTTTGATTCAAAGCAAAATTGAAAAAGTGGAAACAGATACCAAACATATTAAAATAAAAAAATATGTGAGAGACAAACAAGATTATAGTAATAATCAAATTAGGACATATAACCAACACAAAAAGTACACCACTGACACATCCACAATAAGAAATAGATATCAAGAACATGAACACACTTACCACACAAATTCTTACCGTCACAATAAATCACAATACCACTTTTCCCCACCGCCATCACACCGCCACCGTTCAGTCAATTATTACCCTCACAATAGACAGAAACCTTTTATTCATTCTCACATGCATCACGACAGAAAATTCCCATCTCCAAATAGACCAAGAACATCACACAATTACAAGACATCTACTTATCCAACTACAAAATATCACAAATCACCAGACTATCAAAATTTTCCTCATTATACCACCACTAACAGATCCAGTTTCACTCAACCTTTAACACCTAGGCCACAGAGATCCAGGTTTGGTCACAAACATCAAGATCCTCCCAAGTCACCCCCTAATTACTCCCACAACAATAGATATCAATTACTATCCATTGATTCAGAAATCGAGGACAATTTTTTAGACATACGTACACAGAACCTACCCCATATGCAAACTCCATACTTACCCAGAACAAGGAAAAGAAGTTTAAGTATAGAGGAAGGAGAGGAGGTAGAAGACTACAAAAGAGAAAGGAAGGAGAGACTACAATAAATATAGACGAGAAAAAACTAGGCATTTTTAACCTTTCCCAAAAAGTTTTAACATCTACTCAAATTTTAGTTTTAAGTAAAGGTCTTAAATATGCCCTCACAAATTCATTTAAACCCTTTCAAGCATTCCTGGACATAAACAAGTTTGTTAGAAAAGCAACAATAAAAAGATTTTTTGCCCAAAATAGTAACATCTCTGCAAAACCAAGCCCATCACCACCAATTTCGGACCCTGTTACAACTACTGAATGCTCTATTACACATACCAATTTAAAAAATTCTTCTAAATTTTATCCCTCTAATTTTAAATCAGGTTCTATAGAAGTCTTTGAGAAATTAGTCCTTCAAGACTTTGAAAAAATTAAACACACTAAATATGATCACCAGAACCTTACACATAAGGAATGGAAAGCACTAAAGGAACTCCAAAAAGATGAAGATATTGTCATTAAACCCGCTGACAAAGGTGGGGGTTTAGTTATTCAGTCTCAGGCCATGTATAGGAAAGAAGCAAACCGCCAACTTAGTGATTCAGAAGTATATGACAAATTACCTTATGATCCTACTTCTAAGATTAAAGAAAATTTAAGTATATTTTTGAAAAGAGGATTAGATAAGGGTATTTTAAAAAAACATGAATTTGACTATCTTACCATCCCTTACCCTAAAATCCCAGTTATTTATTTTCTACCGAAAATTCATAAAAATGCGAGAGAACCCCCTGGGAGACCAATTGTATCGGGTATTAATTCTGTTCTATCTAACCTTTCCGAATACATAGATATCTTGCTTCAGCCTCTGGTCAAACAAACCAGATCATATTTGAAAGATTCTATGACCCTTTTATCTTTTTTAAATGATTTTAATTGGAGCCATGATTATATATTAGTAACATGTGATGTGCAATCACTGTACACTATAATTCCCCATGATATTGGATGCCAATCAGTAGAGAGGTTTTTAAAACAAAATAGCTCCATCTCAGATCCCCAAATCGATTTTATTATACAAGGTATAGGTATAATCCTCACGAACAATTATTTTTGGTTTTTAGATTCATTTTATATACAAAAGAAAGGTACGGCTATGGGAACCAGGTTTGCCCCCAGCTACGCCAATTTGTTCATGGCCGACTGGGAAGCCTTGGCAGTCTGGGGTGACCATGACTGGCGGGCAAACTTGGTTTCCTATTTCCGGTATATTGACGATTTGTTTTTTATTTGGCAAGGTTCTGAAACCTCTTTAAAGCAGTTTTTAGAATTTTTAAATACAAATAACAGAGGTATAGTTTTATCTTCAGATTTTAGTAGAACGTCAGTTAATTTTTTGGATTTAAATATTTTTATTAAAGATGGTTGCATCCATACCAAAACTTTTTTTAAAGAGGTCTGTACCAATACGATTATTGATCAAACTAGCTGTCATCACAAACCCTGGTTGGACGGTATCCCTAAAAGCCAATTCCTCCGCCTACACCGAAATTGTTCTCAAGATGCTGATTTTAACGTTCAGTCCACTTCATTAAGAAATATGTTTTTAGATAAAAATTATGAAGCAGAGAAATTAAACACAGCCTTGGAGGCAGTAAAAATGAAGGAAAGGAAGGATCTTCTCGAATACAAAGTTAAAAAAGCAGACCCCCCTCAATTACCCATTATATTGGATTTTAATAATAAGAATAAAATTTTAAAAAAAATTCTAAACAAACACTGGCACATTCTAAAACAGGATAATCTTTTAAAAGATTATATCCCAGATAAACCAAATGTTGTGTTCAGAGGAGCTCCAAACTTTAGAACTATTCTTACTAAGAATTATACGAAAGAGAATGTATCACATAAAAATAATTTTTTATCTAGGCCAAAAGGTTGTTTCAAGTGCAATAAATGTATTGTGTGTAAAACTACAAAGAAAATTACAAACTCTAAAACTATCCACTTTTCCTCTAATATAACTAAAACTTCCTATATAATTAAAGAATTTATAGGTTGTAATACCAGAAATGTTATATATTTATTGGAATGCCCATGTGGACTTCAGTATGTGGGCATGACTAAAAGATGCCTAAAAGTAAGATTGGCAGAACATTGCCGTAATATTAGAAGAGGTTTTGAAAATCATTCAGTTTCTAAGCATTTTCTTATACACAATAAAGACCCTACTCTTCTAAAAGTAATTGGGATTGAACAAGTTACCCTCCCATGGAGAGGTGGAGATATAACTAAAGCTTTAGGAAAAAGGGAAATGTATTGGGTTTTCCAACTCAAAACCCTCTGTCCTGAGGGTTTAAATGCTGAATTTGACCTTTTTAATTTTTTATAAAATAATTTTTTATAAAAAAAAAAAAAAAAATTTTTTTTATATTTTATGGTCTTAGTACCATGCCAGTTCTATATAGGGCTTTTTAATTTATGTATCTATCTACTCTGTAATAACACCAGAGAATGATGTGAGTGCAAACAAAAAATTTTACTCTATATTATTGTGTTTTACCCTTTTTTATTAGTGGCTTTTTACAGCAGATCAATATCATCATATGTTTCTGTACATTTTTTAGCCTAAGATCATTCCGAGCGGCACCTTCCCCGCCCCCTTTTCGGTGATGTCGGACGGAGGCGTGCATCCTTGTGTTAACCTCCGTCCGAATCACTACATGTCCCAAAGGCATTTGCGGCGGATGTTGCCGCCCCCCAGGCTGACGTCAGACGGAGGCGTGCTGTACTATGCCGACCTCCGTCTGAACTGCCGCCTCCCCTTCTATGTGAGCAGCCTATTGCGTGGTCGCGGAGGTTCGCGACCACGTGGCTGCTCACTACATTTCCCAGCCTGCACTAATATATCATGTGATCGCGCTATATCGCGATCACATGATTCTTTTAGATTTCTCTTTTTTTGCCCATTTACACTACTCGTTTTATTATTATATTTATACTACCAATACATATATTGTATTATAAACATCATGTATCTTTCCTTTTATGATTTCACACTTTTACATTATTATTAATTGTATTGATGACGTCATTTTGGCGCCAAAATTTGAATTAACATGTTTTATCTAAGTTTATATAAGCATTCATGTACCAGGTTGTTTTTTACTATTGCCAGTTGATAAAGCCCTGTGTGGCGAAACGCGTTTTGGCTATTATATATATATTTTTTACTGTATTAATAAAGGAATATTGGCTTTTTATTACAACTTTGCCATATATCTCCTTAATAATCATTTTATTTATTTCCTGGTACCTGATCACTCTCTACCTTGGAGTCTACATACAACCAAGAATCCTAAGTGGGGATTGTACCACTTATGCGAGCATATTGAGCAGTTTTATTCTGCTCATCTCAATGTGAGTATTTTTTATTCTTTATTTTATTCATTTTATTTATCCAGTGAGCACTATATTGTGTTTTTTATTCTTTCTCTCATACGGAGGAACTATCTTCACCTATATCCTACCAGTGGGGGACCAACGCCACTGAATGCCAAACACACTAGAGCAAGTTTGTGCTCTGAAATAGGTGAGTGTATTACCTCCCTATTATTCTCCTATACTCTCAGTTATCTACAGACAATCTACACTATTGGATTTTTTTGTGTTCTCTTTCATGGTTTCCACTGAATCAAGACTGCATCTACTTTAGAAGATCCCGTCTTTTCACTCCTGTACCACTAACAGTAAGAGATGGACACCAAGTACTGAAATTTTCATCTATCCACTGGAACTTACTATAAGCACATCTAATATTTGGACTATTTATTATACTTATTAAATATTTTATATTTAATTGTTATAGCGCGACCTATATTTCTTCTGTTTTTACATATTCCAAATACACTATAAAGGCATACCATTTCTTAAAGAAGACATCCCAGGGTATTTCAAAAGGCATATTTTGAACCTTGGTGTGGGATCATTTTTCTGCTAGCTTGTACCAAGTGTAATGGTAATAAGCATGTTTCCTGCCTTTTTGACACACAAAGTGAGTTTGCACAGTATATTTTGCAAACTTTATGTGTGCTACTTCATATGTTTCTCAGCTATGTCGTCGGAGTGCAGCAATACCCCTATATGTACCTTTGCCAGGTATATGTGGATATTGAAGGGGCACATTTAAGACACAGCCATTCCAGTTTTTTCAAATTTTAAATTTTTACACATGTCCCATTTTGAAGTATTTTAGCAGGCTACATATTCCAACTACCCCATAAAGGCATACCATTTCTTAAAAAAAGACATCCCAGGGTATTTTAAAAGGTACATTTTGAACCTTGGCATGGGATAATTTTTCCGCTAGCTTTTACCATGTGTAGTGGAAATAAGCATTTTTCTCTGCCTTTTTTACAACTTTAAAGTTTTACACTGTGTCCATGTTCCATTTTTGGGTAGTTTAGCTGGTTTGTTATTCAACAACCCTCAAACGCATACCATTTCTTAAAAGAATACACCCTGGGGTATTTCAAAAGGCATATTTTGAACCGCAGCGTGGGATCATTTATTTGCTAGTTCTAGGTGTAGTGGTAATGAACATTTTTAATGTATTTTTTTTTTTCTTTTTAAAACTTGTTTAAAACCTTTTTTTACACTTTTAAAATTTTTATAAACTTTTTTTACCGTTAATACCTAACTAGCAGTAAGCGGCACTAACAGTAAATTCCCCAATTTCCCATAACTTCCAACCATCCACCCCAGCTAGCAAATTAAATCATTTTTAAATATTTAAATTAATTAATTTAATAAATTGAAACCCTCAGGGTTAAAAAAAAAATAAAAGTTATCCCTTAGGGGTTTAGAAAATCAGATCACAATATAACACTGTGATCTGTATTTTGAGCACTGTAGGCATTGGTCAACTGGCAGGGAAGGGGTTCATTTTTATTAAGACTGGGTAAAGGCTAGTGGGATTTTTTTTATTTTTTTAAGCATTATTAAAGCTTTTTTTTCCTTTTTGTTTAACTTTTTAAAGCTTTTTTAATTTTTTTTTTTTAACATTAACCCCTAGCTAGTCTAACACCAATTCCTCAGTTCCCCACTAACGTCTAGCCACCCCAGCTAGCTAAATATATCATTTTAAAATATTTTAATAAATAAAATAAATGTTATGCCTGAGGGTTAAAAAAAATAAAAGTTAACCCTCAGGGGTTAAAAAATAAATAAAATCAGATCACAGTAAACTGTGATCTGTATTTTGATTACTGTAGTGAGTGATCAAATGGCAAGTAAGGGGTTAATTTTATTAAAGCAGGGTAAAGGAGGGTGGGATGTAAACTTTGTTTGTTTTTTTTGCAGGAAGAAGCAGATCAGTGTTGATCCTTCTCCCTGCACTTCACACTGAATGTGGAAGGGCAGGGAGGCAGATCAGGAGTCCCTGCAGCACATGTGCTCACTCTGACAGCCTTTCAGAGCGATCACAGCTGCAGGGACAGTGAGATTGTGTACTCCCAGTCTGCTTTGGATACCATGGCAGACCGGAGGAGCGTTAACCCACCGATCACCATGATTGAAATGACGGAAATTTTCTGTCATGCTTCCTTAACGGTAGGACAAGCATGACAGAAAATTTCCGTCTAGCATCGGGAAGGGATTAATATATTTATATATATATAGGTTATAGCAGGACTTGTTTCAGAAGTGTATTACTGATGTGTTGTTAAACAGATGCATATACTGTAAATTATTTTTCTGTGCTTTGAGTGTAAGGGGTGTCTCAAAAGAATTGCTTTGCAATACATCCGTGTGACATCTGACAGCAGAAGGGTTAACATGACAGCAGGAAGAAAATATATAGACTACAAGTCAGATTCTTTCGCCAAGGTCTTTGAATCTTTGAAATGGTCATGTTTAATTATATGAAAATAAGAGTTTTAAAAAATCAGCCTGTAGCTGTAACAATTGAGATGACAAGTTGATTTTAAGAGCTTCAGATAATTGCCTAGACTGTAATCTTATTGTTTCATTATATTAATCTGCATATTTTTCAGACTTGTATATACATGTTTGCTGCTGGCTCCAGTGAAGTGAAGATTGTTTTGTATTTTAGAGGTTTATCAAGGGAAACTAACGCCTCAAAATAGAAATTGAACTTTAAATGTTTTTTTAATTTAGTTGCCTTGCCTTGGAGAGTTAGCAATGTTAAGAAACAGATATACGAGAAATGTTGGCATACCGTTTTTATTTAATTATCGGGAAGTGTGGCTAACACTAATCACAGCTTCTGTTCTGGAGAACTACATAAAGGCAATGGGTTGGAAGACACTGGAGATAGTTTAGTATGTATAATTAGGAGAATTAGTGACCATTTTAGTATTTACAGCAAACATTTGTTAAAATTACTTTTAGCAATACACTTATATAATGGGACTTTGGGAAATAGAAATTCAGGAAACAAAACACATAAATAGATTGTAAAGTAAATTAATACCTAAATATAAAGAAGATTAAAATATTTGTCATCAAACCAAGTGTCAGATGATCCACAAATGTTGCCCTCTGAAAACAAAGTTACAATATGCACAAAATATCAGGCACATTCTAATTTTCAAAATCATATTCCCCAAAACCATATTCCATCATAGATCCAGTAGAATATATCCCTGTGTGGCCAGTGATAGGCTGAGAGTGTCGCTCTCAGTTAATCACTGCCAAGCAATTAGAAGAATATGAAAAAATGCAATGGTCTCAACAAGGACAACATCATACATAAGAGGCCAGCGCTAAAGACCCAACTTTGGGAATTTACCACTTGAGATAATGTTTTGAGAGATTTTAGTTTATCCTTTTGAATATATTCATATTGTGATAAAAGCATAAGAACTCTAACTTACTGAAAGTTTCCACACCCAACCTTAAAGTCAGAAACCACAGATTTCTTCTCTAGTTTAGTTATTGATAATCTGCATGTGGTTTTTTAATGTTTTAGGTTACAAACAGTATTGTTATAGTCTTACTAGCACTGTGAAATAATCATCGATGATAAGCATAATTTAGATTTCTCAACAGATTTCTGCTAAATTCTGCTTATAAATATCTATCTGACTGCTATTGATGTTGAAAATGATGTTTCATAGCTAAAAAAATGACTTTGCTTGGAGAAAGCTTATTTCTCACTTTCCTTGAGAAGCAAATATAAGGAAATTTTGTTTAGTACAAATGTTGAACATATAGAGAGTAATACTACATGTAAGATTTTCACTAAAAAGTGGAATTCATAGGTTTGATTGGAAAAACAAATGTCAAACTTTGTATGTTTTGTCTTTTGGCCATGATACCTTTTCTGTACCTCCTCCTCATGGTCTTCACCTTTTTGGGTGTTAGTTAACCTATACCGTTTTTCAGTTTTCTTACCGTTAAGGACCAGGGCTGTTTTTACATTTCTGCGGTGCTTGTGTTTAGCTGTAATTTTCCTCTTACTCATTTACTGTACCTACACATATCATATACTGTTTTTCTTGCCATTAATTGATCTTTCTAAAGATACCATTATTTTCATCATATCATATAATATACAAAAAATTTTTTTTAAATATGATGAAAACATAAAAAAACACACTTTTTTCTAAAGTTGACTCCCAAAATCTGTAACGCATTTACAACCGCCAAAAAACACCCATGCTAAATAGTTTCTAAGTACCCAATGTTAACATGTTCTTAGCTTTTTTGTGTGCAAGTTATAGGGCTATAAGTACAAGTGAAGCATTGCTGTTAAAAATATATATATTTAAAATGTATCAATAGCGACAATGTAACACTGTTATCTGTGATAAATCACTGAATTTCACCTCACATGCACTTATTTATTTATTTATTTTTTAAAGTAGACAACCCAGGGTATTCAATATGGGTTATGACCAGGCTTTTTTAGTAACCACTTAGTCACAAACACTGGCAAAGGTTAGCATTTATATTTGTTTGTGTGTTAAAAATGTAAAAAACAATTATGAACGCTAACTTTGGCCAGTGTTTGTGACTAAGGGGCTACTAAAAAAGACTGAACATACCCCATTTGCAATACCTTGGGTTGTCTTCTTTAGCAAATGGTATGCCATAATGAGGGTAATTCTCATACTTGGGCTATCATACCCTCTCAAAGATAACATAACAAAATCAAGCCTTATATTTGACCCTGTAACTTTCAAAAGCACTATAAAACCTGTACATGGGGGGTACTGTTATACTCAGGAGACGTCGCTGAACACAAATATTACAATAAAACGAATCACAACAATGATATAATCAATGAAAGTGCCATTTGTCTGTGCAAAAATGCAAAAAGATTTCACTGACAATATCATCGCTGTGATATGTTTTAATGTTTTTAAACACTAATATTTGTGTTCAGCGAAGTGTCCCGATTAAAACAGTACCCCCCATGTACAGGTTTGAGGGTGACATAGAAAGTTACAGGGTTACATAAAGTGTTAGCAAATTAAATTCTCTGGACTCTCGGACGGGGTTGTCAGGCAGGTTCCTCAAATTGCAATCAATAAAATTACTTAATTATGCAAAAATATTACATAAATATGCACGTAAAATTTAAATATATATACATATTTAAATATTTGAAGTCTAATTTATATTTATAAAATTATGTATTTCATATTATTTTTATATATATATATATATTTATATATATATATTTAAGTCTAAGTGTATTTTGATAAATATATATAAATTAATATCAAAATAAAGTTAGAATAAAATTACATAAATATGTATACATATTTTTAATTTTTCATTATTTTTAATTTTCATTATTTTTAATTTATTTTTTATAATATATATATATATATATATATATATAGTTTTTATATATAGTTTATATCATATCCGTGTGTAATTTTACTCTAAGTGTATCTTATATTAATATATTTATATATTAATATAAAATACACTCAGTATGACGTTATATATAAGATATATATATATATATATACACACATGTAATATTATTATTTTTTATTAATTTTTTTTTTTTTTTTTTACAGATGCGTATTGCAGCCACGTGGCCGTTCTTTTAGGGCAATGACAGCCCGCAGTGGTCTAATTTGCCAAAGGGAGACTGTCTGGGCTGTCAGACAGTCCTCCCAGACCAGGAGGAACACCGATCGCCAAAGAGGGAACAGCGGCGATCGGTTAAGTAAGAAGGACTGCGATGTACTAGGTACGTCCGCGGTCACTGACTGTTTTTTGTTGGACGGCCCTGGTACGTCCTCGGTCCTTGAAGTGTTAAAAGAACACTAAAGTGTTAGGAATACAAACCTGTATTCCTAACACTTTAGTGTCCCTGATCCTACTTATGTTCATTCACTCTGTGTGTCTCATAAAAATAAAATAAAGGTTTTTACTCATCTTTTTCCAGTGCTAAAGTTCCTTAAAGTGGCCTAGGTATTGTAAGTGTTCCTTTAAAATTAAGTAATTGGTAAACATAGCATGTACAAAAAAAATAGATTTGATGACTCACATATAAACTCTTAATTATGCTACTCTGAAATCTTAATTTCATTTTTTAAACACCAGAACAAAAAAAACACTAACCTTCAAAAGTCTGAATTAGATCCATTCATTGTGTTTAGATCAAAAACTTGCCTTATATTTTTTTTTGCATAAAATATTGTTCCACAAACATATATAGTAGGTTCAAAGTGATTCTTCATGATCCCACAAAAGTTGGTGTTCAAATTAGTTTTTTGCATTTTTCACACACAAATATGTGAATTGTATATGTTTTTGCCTTGATAATTTTACCCCAATATTATTGTTTACGCATGATGTCCACTTTCAGTAAGTATCTTTACTATATTACTCTTTTGTGGAGTCCTGAAAGGGACAAGTTAAGAGAAACATTACAGGGACACTATAGTCACCAGAACAACTATAGCTTATTTGTCCTAGTGAGTAGAATAATTTCCTTCAGGTGTTTTGCTATAAACTCATTTTTGTTTTCATAAAAAAAGGCAGTATTTACAATACAGCCTAAGAATACCTCCACCAGCCACTCCTCGGATGGCTACTAGAAGTGCTTCCTGGGGCAGTGCTTTATACGGTGCAGTACTGCCATTCAGTGTCTACACCCTCTGCATGGAGACACTGAACTTTCCTCATAGAGATGCATTGATTCAAGGAGATGCTGATTGGCCAGGGCTGTGTTTGGCTTGTTTTGGCTCTGTCCCTAAGCTGCCTACTTGGCAGTAACAGCCAATCCTATGTGAAAGTATTGTGATTTCCTGAGAGAATCATTTGTGATGATGTCAGCCAAGCAGACAGATCAGGGGCAGAGCCAGCAGCAGACTGAAGTAACAGTAAGATTTAGGTATATTTATATTTTAGGGCACGGGGTGGATGGTGGTTTTAACACTATTGGGTACATGTTTGTGTTCCTGCCTTATAGCGTTTAAAACCAGTACTGGAGCAAAGGGAAAGTTAATAAAGAATGTATATGATAAATATTTTTGAGTTAGCTTGTGTATACACATTAACAGGAAGGGGTTAAATCCTCTCAAATCATCTTCATTGATTATAACATCAAATTCCTTAGATTACCTATCCATTAGTTCTAGATGTGTAATACACATGGCAATAATAATAATAATAATAATACTATTGATTTTAATCATGCGATCAACATCAAATATGGATTCATTGTTTCTACAAATGAGCTATACAGATAATAAAGTCACAAAAAACATGTTTACAGAAAATTAATGATGGATTTCAGGAAGTGATTAAAAAATAGAATACTTTTTAGTCCTGGTGGAAATACTTTGAAGTACAATTCAAATTAAGTATAGATTTCATAAGATCTATAACATGGAAAAGTATTAAGGAATGCATAAGAGGTCTATAGTTAAGTCAAATTAAAATACAGTTTGTTGCAGAAATATACTGTTTACCTTTCATTCTTCACAGATGTTATAGACAGATGCATTTGACAGCAGACTTATCTCCAGTATATGGTCTGTTGCAGTTGTCTGTAGTGGCTACTGTTGTGGAAAAATAATATACCCCAATGATCCATTCATTTTTCTAGTGTATCGACCCTGCATTTGTCCAATGGGACTTTGAAGATCGCCTTCTTACATGGAATATATTTTAAATTCAAAGCAACAAAAAAATTCTATAAATATTTAATTTAGTGTTTATTTTGCCAGTCTAAGAAATTATACTTTATGAAAGTTGTTTCCAATTCCCTTTTAACTAAAATGGTGAAATGGAAAATAAATGCTATACCTTTTGGGGAACTTTAAGACAATAAAATATGTAAAATATTAAAGTATCATATACATTAATAAAATATGAAGGTTTTTTGGAACCCTTGGCTCAGCTTAGCCAGTGCATCTCACCCATTGCACTTTATCCCAACAACACTTTACACATGGCCTTTACAGCTTACATGTAATGTGTAAAGCACATATGAATAGAAATTAATATGTGCAAGGTGGTTGAAGGAATAGGCATGGGGGCTTGGCTTGAACTGCACCACGAGCAGTTGCATGTGTGTGGAGCTCCCGCACTTCGGTGGTGTATTAACCCGATTTTATAACCTATCCTGCAGCACTCTAATCCCTAGCAGGGTCCTGATATCAGGGCCGTCATAGGGAAGTGCCCCAAAAAGCTCAGAACTCTTGCTGGAGAGGGAAGCCGGAATAATGCACGGCCTAAAACAAAGATGGGCTCATCCTCCGAGGAGGACTTGCTTGATGCCCCAGATGCTATTTCAGAGGCTATACAGCCTGCAGCACACACTCAGATAGAGGATAAGGGAGCTAAAAAAAAGAATAGGCACATATTCATAAGTGTATAAGTGTCAAAGTTATATGACCACATATGTATGGATACATTATTAGTCACATTTTTACATATGCTTGACTTCAATAAAAGTGGATTTGTACACAGTGAAAAAAGCCATATCTCTTATGAGAAGCCAGTGTAAAGACTAACAGAGAGGGAAAGCATGGGAGGCATGGGAGGGCAGGAATATCAACTTGGCTACAGCATTGATTAAAAAAAAGTGTTGTGGGCATATTGCAGCAGTAATGTAACATGAAATATTGCAGCAAAAGGTGTATCCCTATGGCTTGTTGAACTAAAATTTATAGGGAACGTTTGCAGCATTAAGTCTGGCAAAGTGCGGGTATATGCTAGTTTTTTATATTTTTTTGTTCCTTGCACAATGATAAATTGATCTGATAAATGCTGTTTTATGCAATAAACCTTTTTTCCAGGCAATTTGTGGGAAATGTATTATATGTCAGAATAGTGTCTACACATAAACTAGAATGCAATAATTATTGGCATTAAAAAAAAAAATCCAAATGTGAAAACTATTTAGCAGTGATAACTAAATATATATTGTGACAGAGATTTTGGATATTTTAAAAACATACATTGACTTAATTTGTATGGGAGTGTCCTGAACCTGAGAGCCAATGTAATTGTGTGTATGTTTTTACTGTAGTGTACTCTCAGGTCAAGGAGGGAGTGCCACTTGCATGGCGACCTGCATAAAGGCCAGTTGTGGCTGCCATTAAACAGATTTGTTTTACCATTCATGAACTCTGGGCTCATGTTTGGGGGATTGGAGAGCTATATTCACTCCGGGGATTGGTATAATCACTTATACTTCCTTGGCTTACAATGATTGCTCTTGTAAGAGCAGCCTGCTTTGCTCTCTGGACTAGGAGAGGTCTACCCACTGGAAGCTGGATCCTGATCTTGGGTCCAGGGTGGGTGGAGGACAGCGAGACCCCAACCAAGCTGCGGCGGTTTGTGGGATTTATGGTGGTTATGGTGTCTGGTGCGGTGCTTATGGTACTCAAGGATTACTAGGAAGCAGCGATTGATGGAGGTACCCAGTCAGGGTGCCAGGCGGTCCGTCACATATATAAAATACACAATCCAGCGTACTTGCTAATTCACAAAACAATTACAGATCTCACAGATGGTAAATCATTGTTTAGTGAATAAGTGAGTGTGCTGGATTGTGTATTTTGTACGTAGTATATATTGGCCCCGAGCAACACCCTATAATATATGCATGTTCAGGTGAGAGCATCCCTAACCATCTTTTGCTTAATTTACATGTACATTTACATTTCTAGGAATTTCTATATCCTTTTCTATATCGAAGTGTAAAATAAAAATGAGAACAAAATTGTGTATATTAGATATGCGCACACTAGTACATGAGAAAATTTGGTTTGGCTGAACCATTTTTTTTAAAAAATAGAAATTTTTGGTGGACTCCTGAATATTGCTTATATGTTGGTTCAGATAAGCATAATGTTTGAACCAAGATTTGGATTCGGTAGCTGAATCATACAAACCAAAAAAATTACAAAATGTGCCAATCAATGTGCTAGAAAATATATACATAATATAATATTATCTTCATATTTTTCAGGCATTTTCTGTTCATTTGGTTCAAGTGAGAAAAAGTAGCAATTAGAGGGGAAAACAGTACAAGCAGTAAAATAAATAAATAAAAATAATAAATCTTTATTCATATATGTATATATTTTAAATTCATTAAATATGTAATATATAACTAAATAAATATAGATCTTCCCCCTCTTTTTTTCTCCTTTATTGGTCACTTCTCACTTGGTCTGAATATAAAATCAGTATTTAGTGACTTTCCCCTAGCCATTGATCATCTTTTTTCCCGATATTAATCCTTTCTTTTTGGGGTGAGGGCAAATTCAGAATCACAATTCCAAATAAAACAAGATCAGTGAACGTGATTCATTTACAGTTCAGTTTGGTGTCGCTGATAACACAATTGTCCCAAACTCAGCTGAACTGCAGTTCGGCCCAAAAGGAGTCACCAAGTTTAGGACAAATTCAAAGTACAGATACTGGGTTATTCATAAAAGTGGGAATTCAAAGTGAATTGCAAAGTTAAAGTCACTATTGTCAGACTGGAATTCTCTATCAGCTATACTTTCAGTTTTACAACCCTGGTCTTTAATTTTAAATTCTAATTTTAATAAATAATCCTGAAAACATACACAAAACATACACAAGTCCACTAATGTTTATACCTAGGATAAAGATCAATTTAATTTATTAATATATATTAATATTAATATGTTGAATATAATAAAGCACATAGTTTACATTGCTAAAAAAAAAAAAAAAAAAGATCAATTTAAGTAGTAAACCAGAACTTTGAATTAGAGGAACTGTAAGTTCTATAACAGATTAATTACTGATGTGCCTCTGAAGAAAACTTATACTCATATTTTCTCGAACTCAAATATAATAGAGTTGTAGAACACAGCTGCCCAACATTTCTATAAGCTGCTTTATCTGCTAGTTTTAAGATGATCACACAAATGGTTTTGTAAGCAGACAAGTCAGCATCCTCATTTGTCAATCTGCTTCAATGTGATTACATTCAAGTATGAGAGTGGTGCTGACATCAAGGCTTGCGGTAGCACAATATATGTCATGTTTTTGGCTTTAATGAGATGTAATAATTTCACCTCTTTGTTATACAGCTATTCTTACACTTCGCACAGTATGAAAGTTAAAACACAATTAAACAAGCCGATACAGCAGCATTCACTTTGATGACCCTTTTATTAATCTCAAAGATCATCGAATGAAAAAGCCACAGATTTTTTAAAGACAAAAATGAACACAGTAGTGTGATGCAGCATTTGTGCACTATTGCAGGGTACGTGAATTAATATTTAGTTAGAGAAACAGAAAGACTCCACAACAGTGATCATCCTCATAAAATATCGCCTTAACTATAAAATAAGACAGATCTGCTAATTTTTTCAAGTTATTTGGGCTTGACAAGTATGGGCTGAAACTGGGAGTAATAGCTTGTTAAATGGTCAGAACACATTTGTCACATCAAATACTTTTTTTCTGTCTAAGAGAAAAAGTATTTGATTTGCTATCATTATTTATATTACTCAGAGGAATACTCCACTGTCCTCCTCCCCTCTTCCCCCCAAAAAAGCACTATTTAGTAGACATACCTCAATGAAAACATGCATGCATTTAATTCTGCCTTTTTCATTGGGGGTTTATCTAAAAACAGATCAGCGGATTTCTTGTCTTTTCTTTTTCCTAATCATCCTTAAATGATGTTAAAAAAAAAGAAATTGCAGGACAGTTGGCCCTGCTTACTTTGTTTTTGCTAAGTGGCCCCTTTCAAAGATTTTTGCCATCTTTATATTTCAGATATGATGATATGATGCTGCAGACCCATTTGCTGTATTTTTTTTTTTTTGTAAATTCAATTTTGTATTTAATTATCGACCGTTCCTTTAAGCCACACAGTTCAATTTGTGTCTGTCATATCTGTATTAATACATTGAGATGTCATTTAGCAGGGTCAAAAAACTGTTTCCTTCTATCTTAATTACTAGTTCTCCCATCCCAATAAATGCCTGTATAATTTAAATCATCAAATAATTAAATTCTTGCCCAGATGTGCAGCTTTTTCAGTTTGTGATAACAGCTGATTTTCCTCACTGGGATTGAGGATTGGGGTGTTTTAGAATTTTTCCTTAAATAGCATTCTAACATTTATCTCCAATCCAATGCTGATGCTGTGTGTCCCTTTAACTCGGATTACTTAAGAATAAATTGCAAAGTCCCTTTAACACATTCCTTATTGATCTGTTTAGCACCACACTCAGTGGTAGGTTATTGGACAAAATATTGGGTGATTTATTTATGTAGTACTGAGTCATAATCACACTCATTTCATTATAAATAGCAAACCCTACATCTTCAAAAGCCACATTTAGATTTATTCTTTTAAAGGACCACTATAGTGCCAGGAAAACATACTCGTTTTCCTGGCACTATAGTGCCCTGAGGGTGCCCCCACCCTCAGGGACCCCCTCCCGCCCGGCTCTGGAAGGGGGAAAGGGGGTAAAACTTACCTTTTTCCAGCGCTGGGCGGAGAGCTCTCCTCCTCCTCTCCGCCTCCGTTACGCCCTGCCGGCTGAATGCGCACGCGCGGCAAGAGCTGCGCGCGCATTCAGCCGGTCTCATAGGAAAGCATTTACAATGCTTTCCTATGGACGCTAGCGTGCTCTCACTGTGATTTTCACAGTGAGAAGCACGCAAGCGCCTCTAGTGGCTGTCAATGAGACAGCCACTAGAGGATTAGGGGGAAGGCTTAACCCATTCATAATTATAGCGGTTTCTCTGAAACTGCTATAATTATGAAAAAATGGGTTAACCCTAGAAGGACCTGGCACCCAGACCACTTCATTAAGCTGAAGTGGTCTGGGTGCCTAGAGTGGTCCTTTAAATAAATTTTTCATTTTAAAGCCAGTCAGTATGGCCTAAAATGTCTCAAAAGCTATAGAAGGCACACTAGTTCACTGTTATTGAGAATAAATGAATGGGTTGCATGTGTACAAGATTGTTTGTTTTTTAAAATTGCTCTGATATTTTGAATAAAAAATAATATTCACCATATGATATGTACATATATGATTGAGCCAAGTAGATCAAGTTATAACACAGATGTGATTTTTTTTTTTTTTTAAACGTCATGGTATTTACTAAACATACAGTAAGAAAGAGTTAATTTGCATTGTAATATATATATATATATATATATATATATATATATATATATAATTTGATTACTTGAGTGTTTCAAATGGGCAATAATTATTTTACAAAGAACAAGCTAACGTTCCTCAGAATACTAACAGAAACAAATTTACAGATTTTCTTCTCTAATATAACCATGGGAATAGAGGTACTGACAGAAATCCTGTAAAATCCTTGATCAAATAAGAATATTGTAAGAATTTATTATGAAATATCCATATACACTCTTGATGTTTTATTATGTCGACATTCTCGTATTGAATGTTCCAAAACTGTGGATCCCATAGCTACTGAAGCTTATAAAACCAAAAATATTAAATAAATTTAAAAAAAAATCTAAATCTGTAATATATGTGACATATTGGTTGATCATTTTAATTTAGCCAACAGTCAAATACCTCACGTATAAATAATTATATTTTGCATCTGAGAAATATATAAAATAAGAAAATCACCATTGTATTTACCCTGGTAACATATTACATATCTTGTCTGAATGTTGAACTCAATAATTTCCACTAGCGTTTAGCAACAGTGTCAACTAACAACCAGCCATTAAAGCAAAAGCAATGGAGGGTAATACAAATGATAGAGGGAGAATAGTTAGATAGAAGGGATAGGGTCAGTAGAAAGCAGGGGGCATAACAGAGTAGACAGCAGTGGATGCCAATGTAGGGGTTGTTTGAAGGGGAGAGGAATATGGGACCTAGACCAATAAACAGGAGAGACGGTCAGATGTGTCAGCACAGAGACTTTTTTTTTGTATTTATTCAAATGTATACTAGATATTCAACCAGACAGTGAAAGATGGTCTTTAGTAACCCAAATACCCTTTCTATGAAAGTCTGTCTGGTGGGCCTTATTGTATCTCAATGCCACTGGGAACTGATCATTGCCAGCAAGTATGAGAGTCATTCATGTTGACAGTGAAGGTTATGTAAAACATTCAAAGCACTGTCACCACCACAACATGATTTAGTGGCTATAGTGCCAGAACTTCACTGGTTTTCTTTAATGTAAGTAATCAAGCCATTTGCTATCAATAGGTAAATTTTTAAATATATAGATTATTCACACACTTTCTAGCATTTAAAAAAATTGGGTTGATAAAAGGGAAGGAACTGGTATGACGCCATGCCAGTGATGTAGTTTGCATCACTGGCACTGTATATGGCTGTAACGTAGATGTGCGACTTAGATGCACATGCCTACCAGAATATCAAGCAGCTCTGAAAGCTGCTGAACCAGAGCTTACCATTAGCCGAGTGTGCTTAATTATGTAACTGAGTGCATATGAATGTCTGTACCCCTAAAATAGGCCCATGAATCATGACTCAAAACAAAAAAGTTACTACTAGCTCTTAGGGATGTGCACGGGCAAAAAATTTGATTTGGAAATTCGGGTACATAAAAAAATTCACCACTTCGGTTCGGTTCGGCACTTCCGAAATTCGGCACTTCGGGACTTCAGCAATTCAGGACTTCGTGAACTCAGCACTTCGGCAATTCGTAAGCATCCCTTGCTTGCCACCACTACCACTTACACATCTGAAGGGTTCCCTGACCACTACCCCTACCCCTAACCCTACCCCATAACCCTACCCTATAACCCTACATCTAACCCTACTCCTACCTCTAACCCCTAACTCTACCCACCACAACCACTTACACATCTGGAGTTAGGGGTAGGGTTAGGGGTAGGAGTTGGGTTAGGTGTAGGGTTAGGTACCCAGACTGCCACCACAACCACTTACACATCTATAGTGCTCTCAGTGCCAGGATGTAGCTTATTTGTGTAGATTACTGTCATCATTCACATAATTTTCCCTCCATCTCTTGTTTTGCCACTTTTCAGAAATCCGAAGCACTTCAGCACATCGGAAATCTGTCACTTCGACAATTTGGTTCGGCAATTTGGTTCAGTACTTCTGTAGTTCGATAATTCGGCAATTTAGCACTTCGCCAATTCAGTTCGGCACTTCGGATATTCAGCAATTCCGAAATTCAGCATCCTAATTGCCGAAATTAGTCCGAATTTACATTCGGAACGAAGCGAATTGCACATGTCTACTAGCTCTCAGGTTCCTGCCTGGGTACCTAATGCTGACATCATAAGGAGAGGGTGGGAGCAGAAAAGCATGTGGAGAAATGCAGTCCTGAGGATTTCAATAATTGTGATTATGGAGTTAAAGAGGATTGATGCTATACAAGGTTGAGATTAAGTAAAAACAAATTAAGACCTTTGGACAGTTGTTGTATCCTATATATCCATAATAGAAAGATAGACAGATAGAGAGGCAGAACAATTTACATTCACATACTTCATAGATCTGAGATCATAGACACTATGGGCACCCTACCCACTTCAACTAATTGGTAAACTGTAATAATTATATTCCACCTCTAATGGCTGACTACCAGACAGCCACTAAAGGGACTTGCGGTTTGTTAGGCAACTTTTGGTCACCTAACTGATGCTTGACATCCTCACACTATGCATGAGTACATCCAGTGTCACCCAAATCCCCATAGGAAAACATTGTACTATGCTTTCGTATGGGGTAAGTTAGGTCCCCCCAGCAGCTGATCAGGAGTGGAGGTGGAGCCTAAATCACCAGCACCAAGGGACATCCGTGCTGGAATCAGGTAAGTGATAGAAGGGTTTTTTAACCCCTTCTGCACCACGGAGAGGGGGGAGGTGGCACTTTAGGAAGCTATAGTGCCAATAAAACAACTTTGTAGGCAGTTCTTTGTCTAGATCAAACTACAGTAGAATATTACTGTGAAACTGTGAACAACTGTTGCACTACGAGATGAAAAACAAAAACGTAAAAATTGGTCTGGCAAGGCTGAGGGAAAAACATTTTTTTGCCTTTGCTCTTAAAACAAAAAGCGATTTCTGTGACAAATGTCATTTGTGTATTGCACTTAAAAAAATAAAAAGTACATTGTAAAGAAAACAAATTATATCTTTTTCTAACTGTGAAGCATAAATGTTTTGATACAATGAACCACTTTCCATATTTTCCTCATCCTTTGTCTTCATCTCCTCAGTAGCTCTGACAGGACTACAGAGAAAATAACATAATTGCAATAAAGCATGACATATACAATATAGATGTAATACTATCTCATGATACTCAGCATTGCCTCTAACCCAATGTTTTTCTTGATATTATTTAAAAAAAATGCGTTGAAATACATTACAAGATAAGAATGAAAATACAAAATTTACATGAACTGGAAAAAAGCATCTTTATTAAAATCAGTATGTAAAAAATAGAATGTACATTAATAAAATTGTATTTAAAAACTATATTGGAAATTGCATGATATAAATATTTTACTAGTACACATGTAATGACATCCATTATTTTATTTACATTTGAAGCAATGTACACTACTGTGTATCAGGTGGCTCATGTGGTCCCATTAACTAGATTAGAGGGAGGGAGACTGTTATGTGCTGTGACGTTAGAGAATATGGAGGCATAAATTAATTCTAATAATTTAATTATACGTCATAAACCTGAATAAAGTACTCTTTTATAAAAAAGAGCATTTATTACTCTATGGAGAGGTGCAAAATAATAACGCAAATTGCATGTCATGTATAATATATATTGTGCTACAACCACAGCCTACTGCATCCAATACACAAAACACCTCCACACTAAGACTGATTTATGTAACATATATAATCAAATGTACACAATAGTAATCATAGGTGATACTGTCAAGCAACTATAAGATTAAAGATATAATATACTCTTTAGATGAAGCAGAGCAGGAAAAGTATGCTTCTTGTGATAGTTTGGCTTTTAAATGTCTATGGCTGAAGGCTAAAATAGTAATGTAAATGTAGGTACCATGTTGATTTAGAGAGATATTAGAGTGCCAAGTTTGTGTCAAAATATTTGTTTTCTCTTATCTGAAAGCTTTTTGTACTGAAGGCAACAAAAGCTCTTTTAGTTCCTTGAAAATGCTGTAGCTACACTATATGGACAAAGCTATTGGGACATCTTACTATTAAACCAACAGGGACTGTTATGACATTGCATACTAAATACATAGACATTAATATGTATTTAGTCCCACCTTTGCAGCCACCTTTTGATTATTCATCCAATAGAGCATTTGTGAGATCAAACACTGATGTCAGTCAAGCTCTTACACACCAAACTCATCCAACCATGTCTTAATGGATATTGCTTTGTGCAGTGTGGCACAGTCATGCTGGAATAGAAAAGGGCCTTCCCCAATCTGTTGACAAAAAGTAGGAAACAGAGCACCAAACCAAATGTCTTGGTATGCTGAAAGGGAAACTATAGTCACTGAACAACTACAGCTTAATGTAGTTGTTCAGGTATGATCTATAGCTCCCTGCAGGCAATCTAATGTAAACACTGTATTTTCAGAGAAAATACAGTGTTTACATTGATTGATAGGAATACCTCCAGTGGCCGTCACTCAGACTGCCACCAGAGGGACTTCCTATCATGTACGGCCCTAAAAAGGCCTTGTACACGTCAGACGTATTAAAATATGTCTGACGTGTGCAGGAGAGAGAAGGCACTGTGTGCACGCCTTCTCTCTTCTGCCTGTCAGCAGAGAAGAGGGGGAGGGCAAATATCCAAATGGAAGTGTCTGATTGCTCCCTGCTCGCGCCCACCTATTTAATCATTTTGACAAAATAGGGGGCAAGGCTTCACGAGGCTCCCGGCGCTGGGGTAGGGGTAGGGTTAGGGGTAGGTTAAGGGTTAGGGATAGGGTTAGGGTTGGAGTTAGGTGCAGGGTTAGAGGTGGAGGTAGGTTAGGGGTAGGGTTAGGGTTAGGTTAGGAGTAGGGTTAGAGTTAGCGGTAGGGTTAGGGGTGTGGTTAGGGGTTAGGTTAGGGGTAGCATTAGAGGTAGGGTTGGGGTTAGTGGTCAGGTTAATGGTAGGGTTAGGGTTAGGTTAGGGGTTAGGGGTAGGCTTAGGGATTTGCCAAAGTCCTTAATTGCAGAAGTTCCAAACTGCCAAAGTCCCAAAGTGCCGAAGTCCCGAATTTTGGAAGTGCCGAACTGAATCAAAGTGTCGAATTGCTGAAGTCTCAAATGTTTTGCCCATGCACATCCCTAGCTGTTATAAAAGTGGTCACAATCCAAAGTTTAAAAAAAAAAAATTCTGCCAATATCATTGCTGAAGTAAAAATGTTTCCATCTTAAAATCTGGCCTGAATCTAAATTTCATCATCTTGGTGCCAAGCTCAATAGGCTGATATTACAAGATTAATGATATTAAAAAAAGACACCTTCAATGTGTTTTCCATTACATCACTAGTTAATAGTTATAGAGAGCCAGCATTAATGATGCTAATTGGTCACATGTATAATTACCCCATTATGTTGCATATGGACACTGCAATGTGACAGACATTTAATGTAACAAGCATGTGGGCAATTTTTGTGTTACTTTTTCCAGTCATATTCTAGGTTAGGTGCTTATTTGTCCTCAGTTAGTTAACACTGCTTGTACACATAATGAAGTTCGGTGAGATTTTTATAGTGTTCCTTCTCCTCATTCACTAATATTTAGAAAAGCATTTAGTAAGAAAGGCATTTCAAGTTGTTTGCAGGGATTAATTCACTACGTTCTCATTAGTCCTATTGGAGTGTTGATAACTGTTCTTCAATGGGATTGTATTCGCCAAAACTGAAGTGTTTAGGATAAGTTAAATGTCCATTCTCCCAGGTCGATAGTGGTAAAGGTAGTGTTGAAGCGTTTGTGAACAGTGGATTTGTGATTGCATCAACATTGTTAATGTCTCATCGGCATCCATTAACATGAAAATAAATATCTGATATGAGATCATAATTTTCTCTATAATTTTGTTCTTAACCATTATCCCATATAAATTTGTTTTTTCCGTCTTATTAGGATGACCCTCATAGTCAAATGTTTAATCTTTCAGATTCACAGCATATCTGTATATTTTAGCATAAATGACAATCTCAAATTAGATTTTATCAATTGTACGATTTTAAATGATACCCATATCATTCTGTATGCATTTCCTTTAATTAGAAATTTATGTCAGGAAGTACAGTAAATCTGGTGCCAAAACTGGTTTGATTTTATAAATGTTTTAAACGATTCCCTACAAATAATTAAAACATGACTATAATAGCAAAATAACTAATCCTTCATGGAGAAAAAAAAAAAAACAGCTGCATAAATTCATCATCTACATTCATCTGTGACAATATAAATTTTTGATGCCTGTTAGGACATACTCTCTAGTGTCTGATTTTTCTAGCGCTACAAAACAGGATGTGCTTCTCGGTAATTATCTTCAACAGCCACCTTTTTAAAGAAATAATGTAAAGTGACATTCGCAATGGGAAAATGATGTACAAAAATGTCTTCTAATGAGGCCCCTGTAGTATGGCACCGGCAAGGACCATTAAAACTACATTTGTCAGCTTCCTTGTCTATCATCAAGGAAAGGATACCTAGAGATTTTAAGCCATTATTCTTCATTAAAGCCTACAATAATAGTCACATATCCTTCCCAAAGCAGATTTTCGTGCTTACATACTTAAAGTTAAGAATCTTATTTATCAGAATTCAAATGTTTTTCTTTGTATCACATTGTGAAAAATAGATGCAAAATATTTTAAACCAGCCATTATTCATTATCAGAGTAATATAAGTAGAACATTCATTCATCCCCAACAGTGCTGATCAATGTCTAAAAAAATGGGCAAAAACTATGTACGAAAAGTAATTATAAAAGTAGAAGCAAGGGCATGGAGTAATACAGTCTGTAATGGCCCTGTGGACAGTACTCTCTGCATCAGAGTAAACAAGCTAGCTGTCAGCCTATACTCTGCTGATATGTGGAACCAGAAAACAGACATCTAAAACCTAAAAATCCTAAGCAGCTAGACAGTTCTTGCTGAGATACCTGATTACTTTGGGTCAGCTAAACAGGCAATGAAGCAAGGGCCTATACTGAAGCCTCTTACACTGACAATAAAAAGCATCATGTCAGCTGAATACCTCCCAGCATTGAGAGGTATGAACTCAGAATAGGTAGGAGGTCCATGTTCAGTTATGTGAATAGCTTGTTTGTAATGTACATATTTTATGTACATATATGCTATAGTTGATGTAGTATATTTGTTATAATTTACAAATAAAATGTTTAATTTAACATATAAACCTCTCTTGTGGTAAGAGTTTATTTTTTCACTCCTCCAGGTGGTATTTTTGCATATTCCTCATTCTTGGGTCCTTTACCAGAGGCCTGGGAGTTTGAGGGTTCTGCACAGTATCTTAGCTGTTCATAGAACTAGACTCTTCTGGACAGCGATCTCAAATGTCATGCTTGGAATCTGCTAAACCCGCGCCCTCAACTTGGGGAAAACAGCCCTGAGTGCTCATATCACAACCAGTACTAAAACTGCTGTTTTAATTTTGCATTACCTTTTTAGCTTCTCTTCCAGTATTTGGTATTTGGCAACCTTCCCATTTCCTTTCATCCTTATGTTATGATCACTGTGTACTGCCACATCCACCGCTACTGCAGTCTTCCATTCTTTGTCTATCATCACAATGTCAGGTTAGTTGGTTACTACTTTCTTGTCTGTCTGGAACTCAAACTCCCACAGGTTCTTAGCCCTGTCATTCCCAACTTCTCCCATCAGAACTTGGCAGTTTTACTCTAGACCAGGGTTAGGCAACCTTTGGACACCTTCCCTGATGCTTTGCCAGCATTATGGCCATAAGAACATTACACGAGATGTTGTCCACAACATCTAAAGTGTCGATGATTGCCTACACTTGCTCTAGACCCTAATACACACAGAAAAACTCACTTTAAGACACACTTGACTCTCTGTTTAGTAAAGATATTTTAAGCAAATAACAATTCATTTTGCGTAACCATTATAAGATAAAAACACTGTTCCATTAAAGTGTAGGAAATACATACAACTACATTTTATTGATATTTCCTTTAATATTTTTTGTTTATAAACATTATAGAGTTTTAGGTAGAAGTTACTGTAAAAAGAATTTGAATTGTAAATATATGGTGATTCAAACTAGTGAATACTTTTCACACTTAACTAAAGATGGCAGAAAGCCATCTGCACGTATGGAACCATAAAAGTGACACCTAATTTGCTAAAGATGACATTTACAAATAGGTTGTATTATTCTATTTGTGATAGTACTAATTACTAAAAATATAACTTACAGTTAACTAATGCATGACAAATTGATGTTATTTTGGTTATGGCCATTCATACATAATATTTTATAATAAACCACTTTGGAATTCTAAAGTGTTAACAACTTCTTCTATAAATACATTTACAATAAACAGTATCTACATTTCAGGACATAAACCATTGTTTTATACTGTTGCAAAAGGCTTCCTGTCAGTCATTGGTTGTCATAAAATGAGACATATTTGAACAAAGGTAGGATTACATCACGCTGGACCTTTATGACATGCTTTTATGGAAAAAATCATGCTCTTACAGGAAGAGATTCTAATCAAAACACAAAAAAACAAACTTAGATTTTCTGTTACAGCTAATGAAATATTTCAACCTTTAACACTGTAATTTAATACGTCAAAAAGGCACAATAACAAAGTTTTAATGATACATTTATTTTATCTCGTGCAGAGATATCAGTTTCTCTTAGGCAAGTACAAAACACAATTATCTGTTTACTTATTATCATTACAAATCACATTACAGATCTCACATTTCTCATCCATGTGTTTTTTTTTTTCTATTAAAAGAAAACAAATCCTAGAGTATGTGTATAAATTGTGACAGAACTAGAAAAATGTGTTTGGTTTTTGAGCAATGTACCTAAATGTAATATACAATATTCAAAAAAAATAAAGGGAACACTTAAACACAATGTAACTCCAAGTCAGTCACACTTCTGTGAAACCAAACTGTCCACTTAGGAAGCAACACTGAGTGACAATCAATTTCACATGCTGTTGTGCAAGTGGGATAGACAACAGGTGGAAATTATAGGCAATTAGCAAGACACCCCCAATAAAGGAATGGTTCTGCAGGTGGTGACCACAGACCACTTCTCAGTTCCTATGCTTCCTGGCTGATGTTTTGGTCACTTTTGAATGCTGGTGGTGCTTTACTCTAGTGGTAGCATGAGGCTCAGGTAGTGCAGCTCATCCAGGATGGCACATCAATGCGAGCTGTGGCAAGAAGGTTTGCTGTGTCTGTCAGCGTAGTGTCCAGAGCATGGAGGCGCTACCAGGAGACAGGCCAGTACATCAGGAAACCTTTGTGCAAGGAGGAACAGGAGGAGCACTGCCAGAGCCCTGCAAAATGACCTCCAGCAGGCCACAAATGTGCATGTGTCTGCTTAAACGATCAGAAACAGACTCCATGAGGGTGGTATGAGAGCCAGACGTCCACAGGTGGGGGTTGTGCTTACAGCCCAACACCGTGCAGGACGTATGGCATTTGCCAGAGAACACCAAGATTGGCAAATTCGCCACTGGTGCCCTGTGCTCTTCACAGATGAAAGCAGGTTCACATTGAGCACATGTGACAGACGTGACAGAGTCTGGAGATGCCGTGGAGAACGTTCTGCTGCCTGCAACATCCTCCAGCATGACCGGTTTGGCAGTGGGTCAGTAATGGTTTGGGGTAGCATTTCTTTGGGGGCCTCACAACCCTCCATGTGCTAGCCAGAGGTAGCATGACTGCCATTAGGTACCGAGATGAGATCCTCAGACCCCCTGTGAGACCATATGCTGGTGCGGTTGGCCCTGGGTTCCTCCTAATGCAAGACAATGCTAGACCTCATGTGGCTGGAGTGTGTCAGCAGTTCCTGCAAGATGAAGGCATTGATGCTATGGACTGGCCCGCCCGTTCCCCAAACCTGAATCCAATTGAGCACATCTAGGACATCATGTCTTGCTCCATCCACCGTCATGTTGCAACACAGACTGTCCAGGAGTTGGCAGATGTTTTAGTCCAGGTCTGGGAGGAGATCCCTCAGGAGACCATCCACCACCTCATCAGGAGAATGCTCAGGCAATGTAGGGAGGTCATACAGGCACGTGGAGGCCACACACACTACTGAAGAATATTTAATTCATTCAGACCTAGGATGTGTTTTCTTTGTGTTCCCTTTATTTTTTGAGCAGTGTATATCTTATTGGTAAAATATGTTTAAATAAATTAATTATTGATTAAAAGTTATCATTCCATCACAAATTTGCTAAATAGCAATTTCTGATGACTGTAGGAGGATAAAACAGCAAAGATTGAAAAATATGATTGAAAAATATTCTGATTGCTATTTTGATTAACAGTTTAGCCTTAATTTTGAAAAATGATTTTTAAGGTACCATGACTTAATGCTTAGTGATGCAGCACATTTTTACAGAATGGTGTGTTTTAAATTAATTATATTCCAAACTAACATTTACCTATTTTTGTAAATGCAATGCACACATTTATAAACAGACTTTATAATATATAAAACTTCTGAGATAATTAATATACAGTTCACATCAAATCTATATATCTTATTGCTGCTCAAATATGAAATTATTACAAAATACAATGAAGTTATACTTGGCTGGGGTGTAGTATTTCATGGCCTCAGAATTCCCAGTATCCCAAACTGACAGTCTTTATTTTTATACTATAAAGGCTATTCTTGAAGGCATACAAACTGTAGGCCTGCTAATCCATCCAATCAGCTACCAATTACCAGCAATAATTTTAAAGGCAAGATTGATGTATTGCCAAGAGTCCCTTTTGAATTTTCGTCAGACTTAGTCACCAGAGCAGCTTTATTGTTAGGTTTCTACGGGTTCTTCTGACCAAGGGAATTCACCAAGACTAATGCTAAGTCTACACTCCAAGGTAAGGGATATCTACGGGTTCTTCTGACCAAGGGAATTCACCAAGACTAATGCTAAGTCTACACTCCAAGCTAAGGGATATCTTACATGCAAAAAAGATAATTACACTAAAACCTTAAAATATAGTTCATTTCAGTTGCAGGGAGTAGGTGTGGAAATTGGTTACTAAGCCACAAACAATGCAAGATGCCCTGTTGTTGGTTTGTTGACTATAGGTGCAGACTGATTCTAAGTTTACATACTCACCACATGTTTGGGTCTGCTTAATGTGTCAGGTTTTACAAAAGACAAGTCTATACATAGTCCACTGTTACTATTCCCTGACACACCATTCACAACTGTAGAATTCATGAAACATATTCATAAATTACTGGTCAATATGGGATTGAATGCATTGAAATATTCTGGTAATTTTTTTTTTTTCTCATATTGGATAACATTCCCCAGTTTCCAGGGATCGTGTTCCAGTTAACATTATCAGGAAACTAGGATGATGGAATTCTTCTTGCTACACGAGATGTAGCCCAGATCCCCAGGTTAAAATAGCTGGGGATTTCAGAAGATAACTACATAATAAATGTGTAGATATATGCATACACATCTCAATTTGTTTGTGTAGCGGAGAGCTGGTCTTTCACAGGTTAACTCCACTAAGAATCTTAGTGAGGCTCAGGAACAAGTTATAAAGTACCATAGAATAATAATCACAGCAAGCAAGGTAATCCACAAATATCCCAATACGGATCCCAATGACTGGACGACACACCGCATCAGGAGCAGAACTAAACTTTTAATCACTCAACCTTCTTTTAAAGCATTCTCCTATGCAAGGGAGGGATTTACAATAATTAGTACAGTATCCAATCATACATGATACAGAGAAGGTGGAGCTTCATACATGAGTTGCTGCCCACACATCCCCTCCCCTTAGCCTGACTCATAATCCTATTATGCAGGACACAAATTCCCTGGGTTTCTGGATGTACCTCTAAACAGAGGGGTACCCCTTTAAATATTACATCGCCTGGTAGCCCTGATCTGGGTGAGTGACATATCCAAAAATCACCCAGATCGAACCAGGGGTTCGGGAGATTTGTAGAAGTAGTAAAAAGACCGAACGCGCTGGAGGGAACAGCCGAAATTGGTTCCATGAATTTTGGCCCTGCGGCCAGTCACAGAAAAAGGGAATAAACTGCACGAAAGCCTTGGGCTATGGAGACTAGGGAGGATTCGCATAAATCCCCTTGTTCGGGTGTTTCTTTCTACCGAACGGGTGGCCATTCGGTAGTTTCTATACGAATTTAAGGTCAGTGGGGAGGTCTCAGCGGTGTTTGCCTAGCTGAGTGTCCGATTTGATTTCCAGACACTTGACAGCAAAACACCGCTGTTCGGGAGTTTAAAATGGCCGCCGCCACGTGTTCGTCTCCCGAATGGCGGCCACCCAGAGGATAAAGCACACACTACACGAATTGCCAATTACCCGTTTGCAACATTGTTGCGAATAGTAATTGGAGGCACACTTACTCCTTGGGTGGTCTGATTGTTCGTAGTTTCACTCGCATAATAACTGGAGTGATTTTACCGAACAATCAGGCGAATGCTGCATACATTTCAAATACACATGATACAATTTAATCGAACACATAGGAATATATATAATGTTGAGGACAGCCCAATGCCATCCGCTACAGTTTGCATATGCGACTAAGTTATAATAAATATATTTGTTGAATTCAACTACAGTTGAATGTGGTCATGGCATACCTCAGGACTGAAATCCGAGTATGTTTCTGTTATATAGTATTCATGGCATGACCACAAGTAAAAAAGCTAGCATTGGTTAGCCTGGATTTGTGTGAGTAGATTGTTCCTACTAATAATTAAGAATGGTGGGATATGAGCTCCACCCTATAACAACATAATATTATCTATTTCTGATATTAATTTCCTCTTTATATGACATGCCCTCTAAAGGTGTACTATGACAGCAGACATGTCACATTTCAGGCTACTAACCTGTCATATTGTATTAAAGGGATACTCTAAGCAAGAAAACACCTTTGGCTTAATGAAGTAGTTTTGGTTTATAGATCATGTACCTGCAGTTTCACTGCTAAATTCTCTGCCATTTAGGAGTTGAATCACTTTTATTTCTTTTAATGCATACCTAACTAATGCTGCAAAAACAGATAAATGTAAGTCCCAAATGGAAGAGAATTGAGCAATAAGGCAGCAGGGGCGTGATCAATACAACAAACAAAGCCACACATGTATTACTTTGTTTTGGTAAAGTGTCCATTTAATGACATGACCACAAATGTATTTGATATATACTTGCCAAAATAACCAGAGTATTGCAATATGCAAACAATGTTTCAGAAGTTTGAACAAACTGGTGGTCTTTCTGGAATAGTCCATGGGTAAGTTTAACCTCCACATTGCAATGTGTCAATTTAATTCATATTTTGATGGCATTGATTGACTGAGCAGGTCAGTTAAGAGGTTCAGACAATCAATGACATTCAAGTATGTGACTGAAATATGTAACTTTCACATTAATGATCCAGGCAAGAGAGAGGTTGGGCTGTAAGTTTCTGATAGATTCCCAGTGTTGAACAAACAGCTCAAAAGCAGTTTAACCCAGAACCAGGAGTGACACATGCAGTCTAATAGCACCAAAACCATATGTAGTGGTTATGATACCTACACTGCCCTTTTGTTAAAATAACCTACTTTTTTTAAGATGAAATTGGTTTAACTGACCTGCTCAGTCAATTAGTGTCATCCAAATATGGATTACATTTTATGTTGAAAATGTAATCAAGATAAAAATATAATACAAATTAGAATAGGTTACTTAAATAAATACATATTTACATTCTATTATATGGAGATAATTACATTAGTTTAGATGAAAGAGAGTGTTCTAACAAATATGACTACCTTACCATTCATCTTTTCAGCTACATTTACAGCCATTAAAGTATTTTCAGAATACAATCATTCTATGTTAGAATCAGTAGCAAGGCTTTGAATTGGAAGACAAAGAAAATACAAGAATGCATTCTGTAGTGCTTACATAGTTATAATAATGCAAATGCACATATTTGGGAAAAGATATACCATAATATCCAAGTGTGCCCACTTAATATTCCGGAAATGGATGATGCACTATTCCATAGAGAGAAAAAGGCTAATAATAAATACTCAGATACACATTTGTTAGATATGTCATGGAAAGAATAATTATTACTAATGAATAGACTTGTGTATTTGGTTTTCAACCGAAACATATTTTGTCTAAATTTTGGGCGATCAGCTATTCATCTGAATTTTGCAACTCTGAATTGCATATGGCCAAACCATGACACAAGTGAAATGGATGAGCTGGTTCATTTGTTTTATGATTGAGAGTTCCTTCTGTGGCTTCTTAAATGGGGAGGGAATGAACAAGTAGTTAATTCTTTTTTTGCACTGCAGTACACTCCTAGGCATATTTTTGTGCAATATTGGTTCATCCAAATCATTTTTCCTGATGATAATTGCATAGGACGTTTGTCAGGGCCAAAATGACACATGGACAAAATTTGGTCCAGTCCAACCAATTTATTTTTAAGACAGTTAGATTTGTAGAAACCAAATTCTTCTGCTATGCACACGTCTACTAATGAAGGAGCATCAGAAGTCCATGGCTGGATAAATAACAGTACAATGGTAAACTACAACTGTGTAGCATTAGTGCATATTAGAGGGTGGAAAAATGGGTTTATGGTCTGATAAGGCAAAATAAGAGGTAGTTGCTATAACTTGAATCACTATTTGATTAGACACTTTGTAGTGAAGCATTGTAATATAAACATTGACGTATAAAAATGAAATGCAATGTAGAGGATAATATCAGTGCTCCATCTGCAATGTACAAGTATGACAGAATTTGAGGACCTGAATAGTTTTGCAAGGAAATGTGTATCCTTCAAACAAATAACCAGGAAAATTATTAACACATCTATCATCAAAGTTGCTACTTACTTTCAAGTAATTCCATTATTTGTAAACCAATTTTCTTGAAGGAAAATAGTCAAGTCAAAGTAATTCAGTAATCCACTTACCTGTTATCATCTCTTATCGCTCTTCATTGAGGACTTTTATATCATGAATGACTTCCAAAGTGCCACCAGCACTTCCAAAGGTTGTGAGTGTAGGTGTGAATGCATGCAAGTGAAGAGGTCTACTGTGTTCCTAGTCCAATGTTAACAAGCATAGTAATGCAAATTGAACAAATAACAGAAAAATAAGAAAATGCATTTGCTAGTCTACATATTGTCATGCATAAAATCAGTGATGAAGGTCATTAGGCTGGTCAATGATGTGCAGTATTAGCATGTGCGTATTTATATACATTAATGGAGCTTCAATGAAAGCCTTTCATTGGCCTTTTTCTAAGATTCCGACTTAAAAAATATAAAGTTTATATTGGAATAATATTATATGTATTGTAAGCACAGTTCATACAGTTGTACAGTTTTTACTTTCATTTTTTTTCTTGTCTGTGTTACTGAATAGCAGCAGCACCTATAGAATTTATAAGCCATGGATAAGTTACAAAGCACGGTTTTAAAATATTATCTAGTTACTATATGTTTAATTTAATTAGCTTGATAAACTGCATGAACAAAAGTGGTAATTTAGCATTTTTTGATGTGATACGTTGTTATACTTGACAGTACACAGTGTTAATAGAGGACCAGGAGATATGCCTAAAGATAGACAGAAAATAACAAGCCGATTTGGGAATGATTCTAACAATAAGAGCAATAACAGAACACTTTCTGCTGTTGGGGGTGTAAAATATGTATGACAGAAACAAGAGATCATAAACATAAAAAGATGGCTTGCAGCTGTACTGGTCAGAAGAGCAGAATTGTAGTATGTACTTTATAGTACTTTGCACCAACAATCAGCATATGTTTCAAGACTAAAATATTCATCCTTAAGAGGTTTGAATGTCAAGAATGTCTACAACAGGAATAAGAGTTGATGGTATAGTGTGGTACATTTTGTACCATGTGTAATGTTAGAGATGTTGTTTATCATTGACTCTAATGACATGTTTAGGCATTTGGTAGGATAAATAAGCCTTTTGCTTGATAATTCATATTAAAAAAGCATATGTGAATAATTCAGAATCAAAATTCTATGGGAACTGTAATTCATAACATGTTAATTTACAATGTACTAGTATCCTAGAAAAATGATCACATTTTGTCCCATTGATGACTTGATGTTTAGAATACTTTACAACACTATAGAAAAAAACAAATACAATGAACTTACCCTAACGGAAAAAACCAGGGTCGGTGAAAAGGTGTCTGCAGCTAGAGTTGAGGCAGGATCGGTTCTATAAATGAGTTTTCCATAGTCGCTGGGAGTGTGCAAAAAAGTTGCAGTACAAGCGAGGCAGTTGCAATGTACAGTGGTGCCACCCTGCAATTTAAAGATGGTCAGTACAGCATACACTACATTTGCCTCTGTTGCCAATATGCTGTATTACAATCTCACTTTATTATGGAATCAAACTTTAAACTTTGGAACATGAGTTGGCAAACTTAATACTTGACTGTCATAAGTGTGCCATAGTATTGAGATTCTCAATAAAATTAAAGTCACAATGTGTTTCACTGAAAAATAATTTAATGCGGTTATTCTTGGTGAACTGGAAAATTGGTGTTCTATACCCCTGATTTATGTCTGTGTAATAAAATACACCTTTATCAACATTAATGTCTTTAACTTCTTAAGGAAAATGCAACTTTTTTTTTCCGTAGAACCACGTTAATATATCCCTCCAGGGTATCCATATAAAAAAACTGTCCATAAATGTTAGTATAGTTTACAATATAAATTGACCTGATTAAATATATTGTATAGGATATCTTAATGTTTGCTGTTTTACCCTCTTATTAAAGGACTACAGGTGATACCCTACATTGTAGCAAATCAAAGGTGACCATTCATCACAGTGGGTTTACATATGTCTTCATGCTAAGTTTTTGAAAAAGGTTTTACAATGACAAATTATGTATGTGATTTACGGTACATTTTAATTGCATTGGACCACAGAAAAGTGATTATGATTATGTTAATATTTTTACATTAGATATAATATAGAATATTCATTTAACAGTTTTGCTTTCTAGTTGCAAAAACACTAATAACTTCCTTTTAAATGTGCAAAGTCACATTTAAAAGCAAGTTATTAGCAACAATATACAGGCTTTTCTAGCTCAATGGTGAATTGTGGTGAATTGAAAATATGAATAACGTAATTTGTACCTCAATAGTTTGGACCTCAAAAGTTACAATAACAACTGTAGTGAAATTTTTTTTTCAGCGAATTAATTTTGGCGTAAAAGTTCCATTTCCAATTCAGTATATAACACTAAATATACAATGTTTACTGTAAAACAGCATGGCTATCTAAAAGCCATCATCTTTTATGTCCAAATAATAGAGATACTCATGGCTGGATTTTTCCTGAGGCCACAAACTTTGGGCAGACAGGAGGACATGTGCAGCACGGCAAATAGAGAACATGTGGTCGGCACCTTCAGTGGGTGCAAACCACGTTAAATGCTCCTTCACAGTCAGTGAATGAGTTAGAGAGCTGCCAATGTGTTACTGTGCAAACACTGTGACACCTTCAATGAGAGCCACCAGGAAGGAGCATGTATAATTGTATGCAACTGAATTAATTGGGAGCTGACAAGCAGAATCACCAGGAGTATGACCATTGCTTTTTCACTCTCTTAGATGGACCCTGTAGCATATTCGAACCAGGTGGTATTGGTTTGAATTCTTGCCCACACCAGTGTCTCTTTTAAGTGCAACTAATGCCCCCAGGACAATATGGGGATTATATCCCCACTGTACAACCAAAGTCATACAGTGTCGTGAGGTAAGCAGTAGTGGGTTAAAAATAATATTTAATTTATTTATTTTTAGGTGGGCGTGGCTTATAATGAAAAAAATAGATTAAATTATAAAATGGGTATGAAGGCTTACTTAGATAAACAGGTTGGGACCACTGGCGAACATACTGCAGGGGGCCCAGCTGCCCTGCGACCGCGCGAGGGAGCCGAACAGGAAGATCAGTGCTCCCTCGCCACCTGCAGGACCAGCCGCTGGGCAACCCCACTGGACCCCAGGGAAATTTGGAATTCCCTCAGCACTCCCAAAGGTAGGGAGGCTGGGGGATTAAATAAAAAAAATGTGAGTGTATCTGTGTGTTAGTGTGTGTGTGTGTGTCTGTAACAGTATGTTACTGTGTGTGTTTGCTACGGATTATATTAGTTGTATGTTAGTGTGTGTCTGTTATTGAGTTTGTGTCTGCTAGTGAGTGTCAGTGACTGTTAGTTTTTGTGTGTCAGTGAGTGTGTGTGTGTGTTACTCTGTGTGTGTCTGTTACTGAGTGTGTTAGTTGTGTGTTTGTGTGTGTCTGTTATTGAGTGTGTGTGTTAGTTTGTGTGTGTCAGTGAGTGTGTTACTGTGTGTGTCTGTTATTGAGTGTGCTAGTTTGTGTGGGTCTGTTAGTGAGTCTGTTTGGTGTCAGTGAGTGTGTGTTTGTCAGTGAGAGTGTATGTTTTGTAGGTGAGTGTGTATGTGTGTCTGTCACTGAGTATTTGTCTGTCAGTAAATGTGTGTGTCTGTTTAGTTAGTGTGTATGCGTCTGTGCGTGAGAGTGTGTGTGGTTAAAACCCCTTTAGCACTTACCTTTCTCCAGCGCTGGGCTGCCTTGGCGCTGAGAATCTCTCTGCCCCGATCCGCCTCTCAGCTCCGAATGCACATGCACAGCAAGAGCCGCGCGCGCATTCAAACCAACCATAGGAAAGCATTACTCAATGTTTTCCTATGGATGTCCAGCGTCTTCTCACTGTGATTTTCACAGTGAGAATCGTGGAAGCGCTTCTTGCGGCTGTCAGTGAGACAGCTACTAGAGGCTGGATTAACCCTCAGTGAAACATAGCAGTCTGAATACTGCTATGTTTTCAGCTGCAGGGTTAAAACTAGAGGGACCTGGCACCCAGACCACTTAATTGAGCTGAAGTTATCTGAGTGCCTATAGTGGTCCTTTAAGTGTATGTGTATCTGCATGCACTGGTGTACATACCTCGGTCGCAGAGGTCGCAGCCCCAGCGACCCTTGCAACTAGGTGCCCGCCGCCATGTGTTGCGGCCCCGGCACACAAAGAGTAAATGCCGGGGGGGGAGGAGGGGAACCACGTATCAATTTTCGCACCGGGGCTCCATGGATCGTGTGTACGCCACTGGTTGGGAAGTTTGTCTTTCATTTGTAACTTTTACTTGTTAATACATAGATCTTCCCATATATCTATATAGCACACGAGACAACTGGATTCAATAGCAGATGGTATCAGTATATTATTTAATAGACTACGTTGGCAGATATAGTGTCCCTTAGTGGTTTAAGATGTCTATAACACTAATTATAGAGTTGATTATGTCTAATAATTGTAAATTAGGGCTTACAGTTTTAACCATACAGTAACAATACTTACAATGATAACTAGGTCTAGCATGCTGTTATGTATTATTTATTTCTCTATAACCCGTAAGTGGTGATAGCATCCAAGATTATATTTGGTGATCTGTGCCCATAGGTCTTTCAGCAACATACTCAATAACTGTATACATTTGTGGTATCATCCTTTTGTAGTTGTTTTTAATGGTTACATGTTTTTAACTACTATTTCACTATTTCTTTAATTGTTTGCATTTTTGTTAGGGGATTAAAATGGCAACACCCCCAGGCTGCATCATTTGAGCGAGACGCCGCAATGTCGTGTACTGCCATCAGCGCGACACATGGCAGTCTCGCTCCGGCTTTTTGTGACAGTTGTACTCCTGATTGTTGTAAGTATTTGTATTAAGTTTAGGGTATATATGGTGGGGACTTCACTTGGTTATGTCTGTCATGATGAAAGCTTGAGGATGTCAAGCTGAAACATAGAATATTATGTAAGACGTTAAAAGGTACGTTTTACTGGAAAGTCCTGCTATCATCTATACAGGACTTGGTGCTGTATATTAATTGGTGTTCTGTTATTTATTTATGAAGGTGTAAAGACACCTGGTTATACCTGGAATAGCACAACATATGGCTATATATCTTAAATGTAGTGATATAGTGTCACCTTTCTTGAAACTTGTTATCTCTTTTTATACTGTAATATATCTCCATTAACATATCTGACAATTTACAACATATTTATATTATATCACCAATAAGCCTTCCAACGTAACCTGATATATAACATGCAACCCGTACAAAATATAACAGCACAGATGCAAATTAACAAATATTCTAGATCACCACCTCGGTGCCTAGCTTTACTGAAAGGGGCTACAAATTATCACACTTCATCTTTTGATTGAAATAAACAGCATCTGTTCCTTGTTGCATCATATTTTTCACATTTTGTTCAGTCAATGCAAAAAAAACAAAAGCAGCATAAAGAATGTGTAGTTTTTGTGATAATTAGCATTTTTCACTACTCAGCACAAGCTCTTTGGGTTTACTAAATTTTAAAACAATATTTATTTATGTTACCTTGCACTAGTCATACTTTAGCAACAAAAAGTTAATTTGATATATATTCATGATGTCACATGTACTGTACATGCCACAATGAATTTCACTTAGTCATGACTATTTTAACTCTACACACAAAAAACCACAACTATGTTTACATTATACAGCATATGAAGTGTACTTTATATCGCCAACAGTTTATTGAGATCTGAAAGATTTTATGCATTATTGTAAAGGGTGAAATATAACTCCTGGTAATTGCTCTCAAAGATCATTACATTTGCTGATGAATATATAACTAGTTGCAAATGAATTAACTTCACAGGTCTTCACTAGGTCCTTCATTAAAATAATGTAACTATTTTCTTGGTTAACATTTCTGATAGTCATTGAACTCACACACCTTTTAATTACTGATATATAAATAAAAATATAGCAGTATATTTCATCAATGCCTGCTTATTGAAGTCTTAAATAGCCAATTAGTGCCTAGGGTTTCTTACTAACAATGTTGTCAGTATTAAATAAAAAAAAAACTAATTATATATATATATATATATATATATAAATATATATATAATAAAATATTATATAAAAAATATATATAAATAAAAGTTTTGTTCACATTTATTGACATTAACACAATGTTTTGTGGAAATCTAGCTCTCAAACATTGTTCTAATACTAAAGACTTTGTCAATCTGACACCACCCTGCTTTTGCAGACCTAGAAACGATTGTCATGTAAATTCTAATTACATTTATATTCATAAGGATGTTTCTAAGGAGTGGCCATTGGAAAGAATACTCAGACAAGATCAGTACTACAACTACCTTGAGATTGGCTTTAAACCATTGCAAATTATTTCTAGAGTAAACCACTTTTTAATGTGTATAAACCATATATGAGCTGTTTTACAACTTTCTGCCATCCTGTTTTATAAAGTGAACAGTTCACATAAGCCCTAAACAGTTACACATATTGTTAAATGAATAATGACTACAAAACATCAACCTATGGAAAACAAACCAAAAACTTCCCAAAAAATATTTGTCACCAAATGGTTATGTAAGAAATTCCAGAAGAACAAACCATATGTCTTCTACTGTTTGTGCTGAAGAATTATTGGAGAAATATAAAGTAAACAATAGTCTTGGAGATTCGTTTGTACCCAAACTGCAAGTCCTGATCTCCAGGCTGAACTGTGCCCGAATCATAGACCAACCAAATCCCGCAATGCCGAACATGTTGGGTTTGAGTTGGGATTCTGAATTCCACCCATGGCACCATAAAAAACATGATTAATGGCTAGGGGACAGTAACTAAATATTAATTTAATTCACAAATCAAGTGAGAAGTATGAAATAGAATGAATAAGCTGTAACAATAATTATGTTTCTATATTATATATTTAATATATATAATAAATAAATATAGATTTTATTTTACAGCATCTCCTGTTTTTTCTTCCGTTGGTTACTTATTCTACTTGACCTGTGAACCAAATGGCAGGAAAATGCTCCTATCAATGTACTGTTAGATATATACATTACATTATATGGTGTGTGTATTTTGATGCACACTAACTGGCCCATTTCCTTATCAGACCCTTATTTGTTATTCTGATTTGTTTTCTGATGAGCCAAACTGACATTCAGCCTAAATTCTGGTGTCTTAAATTTTTTTTCTATTTTTGTAAAAAAATGGTTCGGCTGAGGTAAATTTTCTCATCATGCACAAGTATAATTAACAATAGATACAAAAAGCTATGCTTTTGTTAACTTGATTGTAGTGCAGCTTTGTAGGGATTCAGAACAGCATGCATATCTTGGGAGGAGACGAAAGGGAGCCGATATGTAGAATTTATTGCAAATTGTGAGGATTATTAACAAGAGAAACAAAGAGCAAATATTTTCAAAGTAAATGATAGATTGAGGTTCTTGCAGATTAGTTGAAGAAGAACTGGATGTTCAAAGAACAGATGTGTAGGCCAATTCAAGGTTCAAAACTTGTTGGAAGTCTTATGGATCAGTTGCAGGACAGGCTGGATTCAGTGAATAAATGTTATCTTCTTCAAAAAAAAAACTGGTTACAAATATTGGACCTCAGCTGCAATGAAGAGATGATTAAGGGAGCAGGGATGAAAAGTTTGATGTTCTAAAACATGTGTAGGGTTTATTGACTAATTAGAGAATTACAGTATATTAGAATCCAAATTGCTAAATGCATCCCAAATATCTGGAAAACAGAGCTGGACAAGTGATCCACCTCAGCTAAACTTAATTGTATTTTACATTTTAAGTAATTATACTATTTTTTAATACTCATATGTTTGGTTTATGTTTTGCAAATTATTCTATATTTAAGGAATGTCAAACTAAAATGGCAGGAGTTTATTGTTTATTTTTATAGCATGTTATATTGTTTATGCTTATAAACTTATATGCACTGACTTAAAATTTAAAGTGTGAAGTGAACTAAATAGTTCAGCTATTATATAGTGAGTTATGGTGGCTTGATCACTAAGCTCAAGAAATTAGACTAATTTACCTTACCTTACCTTAGTTGTGCAACTTGGTTGTAAAATTCAGTGTTTAGTGAAAAACTCCTTGGGCTATCTTAGTACATTTATATAATTTAAAATGTTTCCATTTCTCATCATATTATATCTCAAAAAATTAAGCTGATCACACAGATTGGAATAATTTTACAAAATCACTAGCTTTTTAATGGTACCATTATTTGTCTGTGATAGAAAAATAATTCAAAGTTCTTTGCTTTTACTAAGGCAAAACTGGATGTGTGTTGAATGCTTTAAGTCTATTGGTATTGTTCTCATTCCTTGGTTTTAACATAAGCTGGAAGAAAAATAATTGATTTTGATTATAAGACTTAAAAGGAACTAAGCCTGAAATACTAGATCAATACAAAGGATAATGAACCATTGTTATATTTTGTGGAATATGCTTTCTAAATCTAATACAAAATAAAATGGTACTTGCATGCATAAATATTATAAAATGGACTTCAGTTACAGAAACGGTCACATCACCTAGAATAGATAGCATTAGAAAGAAAAGGAAACTTAATGCTTAACCCCTTTGAGATATTCTCCATATAAGGTACAGCACTGCCTCAAGCAACAGTCATTGATTGACTCCAAGGCTGCCTGATTATCCTGGGAGTTAAACACTATATTTACTTATCGCCTTAGCTTTCAGTTAACGCAATGTGGTTATTATGATTGGCTGCTAGTAATTACTCATCCTGGAAGCTACTCAACTAAACAGCATTAAAATTAGTTTGGATTAGTTAAGAGTTAGTTAAATATAGCCAGGGATAATGTTAGCTAGAATTAGTGTTATCTAGTTTTAGAGTTAGCTAAGATTAGTGTTAGGATTAGCTAGGGTTTGGTAGGATTTAAATAGCAGTAAATGTGAGGTGATTAATTAAATATTACCTTACTGTCACCAAAATCGCCTCTGGACAGCAATCAAAATTAGGTGATGTCTCAATCCTATATAAGTTACCATTTTAATTAAAATGGTGCTTTGTGAATATTCAGAATCTTATACTTTATATATGATTCAGTTGTGAAAGCACGGATTTTATTCCAGACTCTGAAAGCATCTAGGTGCTTGCTATAAATTTTCTACAGATGACAATATTTTCATTTCGAAAATATGAGAATTGAGGTCATTGTCACCGTATTTTGTACCATGTAAACCTGTATATGGCATGATATTAACACACAAAATAAAAAAGCATTTTGCATTAATTTTCAACAGTGAACACAGAACAGACACAATTTTATCTATAATAGTATATCACTTGTGACGAGACCAATCTCGCCACATTGCATTGGTGAAGCCTGGTTGCTCGCCTGTTGCCTTTGGATTATGGCCCCATGTTAAAAGGCTTGATTTTCCCCTGCAAAGACATGAAAGCCGGGTCATTTGGTGCTTGCCATGTTTGAGCGGTGATACCCCAGATAGCTATGCCATGGAGCCCATTCTTATAATGAAAGACTATGGGAAAGACTTTGGCTCCATGGCAATTGAACTGTATGTGTGTGCTCTGAGCGCCATTCAGTAATAATGTGCGCTCAGACATAAGCTAACTGGGCATATGTTGCATGTCTGTATTTTATGTCATAAATGTAACCTTGTGTATTTTATTGTATTTTACTGTCTTTTTGCTGCCATGTGTTCAATGGAGTTTTGCCTCTGTCTTTGGAGATAATTTTATTACTTCACAATTATATCCAGGATAGAAGACTCTGTGGAACTGGTTTTGGGCAGAAAAGCCATGCTTCCTTTGGTCACAAAGGACTACGATCTATCTTTTGAACCATTGGACCAATTTGTATGAATTTGACGTATGTTTGTATTTGGAGTATGCTGATTCTGAAAATGTAAGTTATGTGAATGTGATGCATACTTTTCAAGTTATGAATAATGTGGAAAAATTGTATTTCTCTGCTTGTTATAATTACATTACCCATTGTGTAAGGTAATTGAATCACAGGCAGAGGGGAGGAATTTTGTGTGGGAGTGTCTGAGTGTATTGTATGTGTTTATTGGTTGTGTTCCAAAACCCTGTGGGTGGTACTAATGTGTAAGAATGTGTACATAAGCACAATAAACCCACAGCTCTGACTGTTCACTGCTTGACCCTCAACACAGAGCTTTGTCTCGTTCTTGGGGGGATTTATTGTATGCTGTTCCAGTTCGACTGCTAGGAGTGTAAACCTATTTGTATGATTTTTCCTATTCGGCTGTCTACGGCATTCATATGGTTTCCTGTTCGGCTGATTGGTGTTCTGCAGTAGCTGTGCCTGTGCATCTGAAAGGGGAATATCGCCTTAACGGTTTTTAACCTCTTGTGGGCAAAACGGTCCGTTACAATTGGTGGCAAGCGGCAGGATCATTCCTACAGCCAGAAGGACAGCTACAGGAGACACCATTTCTTTGGATTTTGCAAATTGAGGGCAACGCATGTATGAGTACAGCGACCCTAAAAGCACTAGGATGGAACCAGCAGTGGAATATGATGAGGGTGTCATGGATGACCGAGATGAAGTTTGCAAAGGCATCTGGTACCAGGCACTGGGTATTGTGGAGTACCAGTGGGACGAGAGACTCCCCAAGGAAGACCAGCGATTGCAGAAGCGACTAGCCCTGCAGATGCCCTTCCTGGGAGAGCAGCCCCTGGAGGAATGGGTGAAGGAATTGGAGCTCCGGGTATGGCAGGAGATGTGGCTGGAAGATGCATACCAGGCGCTCTGGTGGTAAGGGGCACAGTACCTGCCCTGGACAGCCGAGTATGACAAGCCAGAGGGAGAGGAGTTTTATGGTCCTGGCTTGTTATGGGAGTCTTTTTCAGAGCCTGAGTTTGGGAGCCCTACACAAGCCCGGTTCAGTGATCTCTTGGAGTGGAGGGAGAGCAGGTATGACTGGGACGACCCTCATGAGATTGAGCAAGACCTGGTCCACCTAGTGACCCGAGAGATGGAGCTGGAGCAGGGCTACCAAGATCTGTTCCACTCCAGTGAGAAGGCTCAGCAGGGAAACGGAGACCCAGATCTAGACCCATTCAGCTGGGCAGATATTGCAGAGTGTTACTGGGAAGAACCCCAGGTGGCTGGTGGAGATTGGACCGAGGTCTCTCCACCGGTCCTGCAGGGAATTGGGAGCCCAGTCTCCATTCCACAGCGGGAGATACAGCAGGGAATTGGGAGCCCAAGCTCCATCCCCCAGTGGCAGGCTGAGTTACAGGGTACAGAGATAGTTGCTTCTGTCCCCCAGCAGCAGAGTGAATTGCAGGGAATTGGGAGCCCAAGCTCCATTCCCCAGCGGCAGGCTGAATTACATGGGACAGAGATAGTTGGTCCTGTCCCCCAGCGGAAGTGTACCTTGCAGGGAGAGGAGAGCAGCGTCCTCCCTCCCCAGTGGCAGGGTGAGCTACAGGGATGCTGGGCAGTCGGCTCAGATCACCAGCAGCAGTGTGAATTACAGGGAATTGGGATCCCAGTCTCCATTCCCCAGCGGCAGTATGAGTCATTGGGAATTGGGAGCCCAGTCTCCATTCCCCAGCGGGAGATACAGCAGGGAATTGGGAGCCCAGTCTCCATTCCCCAGCGGCAGAGTGTCCTACAGGGAATAGAGAGCCCAGTCTCCTTTCCCCAGCAGCAGGACTCTGTATTGGGAGCAGAGACAGTCGGTCTCCCTCCCCCACTGCTGGAAGTATATATGGGAGAGGAGCTTGTTACCCCCTCTCTCCAGCGGCAGCTTAATGTACCAGGGGGGGACAGTAAAGCCCACAACCGTGCAGATGGGACTGTGGTCTCTGCACTTACAGCACAGGGGGTAGGGACGGTCAGTTCTGCCCACCAGCGACAGGGCTGTTTATCCAAAGGGGAGACAGTCGGTCTCCCCCTCCAGCAACCGAGCAGTGTAACCAAAGGGGAGACAGTCGGTCTCCCCCTCCAACAACCAGGCTTCAACCAGGCTACTCCCGTGGTAGCGCTGGCACCAGGGCAGAGTACCGCTGGTCTCTGCCCACTCAGAAAACCACCAAGTCAGCTTACCAGTCACCCACACAGCCGTGGTGAGGCACCTGGACATGGACAAAGTTCTCCTCTACCCAGGTGTAGTAACCATTTATTGTGGGTGGGCTGTATTACTGTTTGAGTGTTGTGGGTGGGCTGCTGGACTAACAAGGGCACTGACCGGCAGGAGGTCAGATACCCTGTTAGTCTGTTTGGAAAAGGGGAGAGATGTGACGAGACCAATCTTGCCACATTGCATTGGAGAAGCCTGGTTGCTTGCCTGTTGCCTTTGGATTATGGCCCCATGTTAAAAGGCTTGATTTTCCCCTGCAAAGACATGAAAGCCGGGTCATTTAGTGCTTGTCATGTTTGAGCGGTGATACCCCAGATAGCTATGCCATGGAGCCCATTCGTATAATGAAAGACTATGGGAAAGAATTTGGCTCCATAGCAATTGAACTGTATGTGTGTGCTCTGAGCGCCATTCAGTAATAATGTGTGCTCAGATCTGAGCTATCTGGGTATATGTTGAATGTATCTGTCTCTGACTGTCTCTGCTCCCAATACAGAGTCCTGCTGCTGGGGAATGGAGACTGGGCTCTCTATTCCCTGTATTACACTCTGCCGCTGGGGAATGGAGACTGGGCTCCCAATTCCCTGCTGCATCTCCTGCTGGGGAATGGAGACTGGGCTCCCAATTCCCAATAACTCATACTGCTGCTGGGGAATGGAGACTGGGCTCCCAATTCCCTGCAATTCATTCTGCTGCTGGGGGACAGGAGCAACTATCTCTGTCCCCTGTAACTCAGCCTGCTGCTGGGGAATGGAGACTGGGCTCCCAATTCCCTGCAATTCACACTGCCGCTGGGGATCTGAGCTGACCGCCCAGCATCCCTGTAGCTCACCCTGCCGCTGGGGAGGGAGGACACTGCTCTCCTCTCCCTGCTAGGTACACTGCCGCTGGGGAGGGGAGACGATGCTCTCCACTCCCTGCACTTCACACTGCCGCTGGGGAAAGGAGACACGGCTCTCTATTCCCTGCAAATCAATCTGCCGCTGGGGATCTGGGCTGACTGCCCAACATCTCTGTAGGGCCGGTGGAGAGACCTCGGTCCCATCTCCACCTGCCGCGTGGGGTTCCTCCCAGTAAATCTCAACAATATCTTCCCAGCTGAAGGGGTCTGGAACTGGACACCTTGCTGTCCTGCTGAGCCTTCCCAATAGAGTGGAAGAGATCTCGGAAATCCTGCTCCAGTTCCCACTCCAGGGTTGCTGGGTGAGCCAGGTCTTGCTCTACCTCATGGGGGTCATCCCAGTCATGCCTAGCCTCCCTCTCGTAGAAAATGTCCTGAAGTCTGTTCTGCGCAGGGCTCCCGAAGTCAGGCTCTGCAAAGGGCTCCCATAACAAGCCAGGACCATCAAACTCCTCTCCCTCTGGCTTGTCATGCTCGGCTGTCCAGGTTATATACTGTGCCATATACCACCAGAGCGCCTGGTAGGCATCCTCCAGCCATAGCTCCTGCCATACCCGGTGCTCTAGTTCCTTCACCCATTCCTCCAGGGGCTGCTCTCCCAGGAAGGGCATCCGCAGGGCCACTTGCTTCTGCAACCTCTGCTCTTCACTGGGGAGACTCTCAGCCCGCTGGTATTGTACATTATCCAGGGCCTGGTACCAGATGCCTTTCCTTAATGCATCCTGGCCATCCAGGTCCTCCTCCTCGTATAACGCTGCTGGTTCCATTCTGTTGCTTTTAGGGTCGCTGTACTGTGACATGAGTTGCCCCCAACTTGTAAATCCAAAGAAATGGTGTCTCCTGTAGCTGTCCTTCTGGCTGTAGGAACGATCCCACTGTTGCCACCAATTGTAACAGCACCCCCAGGCATAAAAGGGTTAAACCGCCGTTTAGTAGATCTTCCCTTTCCAGAGACACAGGCACAGCTACTGCAGAACACCAATCCACCGAACAGGAAACCATATGAATGCTGTAAACAGCCAAATAGGAAAAACCATCCAAATAGGTTTACACTCCCAGCAGTCGAACTGGAACAGCATACAGTAAATCCCCCCAAGAACGAGACAAAGCTCCGTGTTGAGGGTCAAGCAGTGAACAGTCAGAGCTGTGGGTTTATTGCTGAACAATGTTGGAGAAAGTATCACTGTGCATCTGACTTTCTCCACTATAGATTTATGCTGCACTTATACAGCTTGGCTCTTTCCTCTGCAAAAGTAAATTACTTCAATACCCTCACAACCACACTCTTCATGACCCTAAATCCACGTCCAACTACCGTCCTATCTCGCTACTGCCTTTTGCATCCAAGATCCTTAAAAGAGTTGTGTATGCAAGATTGAAAGACTTCATTGAGTCCAACTCTCTACTAGACCCACTTCAGTCTGGTTTCCACGCTAAGCACTATGTGGAAACGGCTCTGACCAAAGTATCCAATGATCTACTCGCTGCAAAATCTCGTGGTCACTACTCTATCCTAATTCTCCTTGACCTTTCTGTGGCTTTTGACACTGTTGATCATAAACAGCTTCTCATCCTCCGCAATATCGGTCTACAAGATTTTGCTCTCTCCTGGTGCTCCTCCCAGCTCTCCCAGCACTCTTTCAGTGTTTCTTTCTCTGGCTCTGCTACTTATCCCCAACTGCTCTCTGTTGGTGTACCCAAAGGTTGAGTCCTTGGTCCCCCACTGTTTTCCATCTATACTGCATCCCTTGGTAAACTCATTAGCTCCTTTGGCTTCCAATATCATTACTATGCGGATGACACACAAATATATCTGTCCTCTCCTGATCACTCCCCGTCCCTCTTGACTAGTGTCTCTGACTGCCTCTCTGCTATTTCTAACTGGATGGCTGCCCACTTCCTTAAACTCAACTTGACCAAAACTGAGATTCTGGTCTTTCCTCCATCAAGTGTTGCTACTCCTGTATCTTGCTACCATCAGCTCTACCATGCTCGCTCACTGTCTATGTGTTCTCTTTGATTCCAACCTCTCCTTCACGCCTCATGTTCAGTCTATTGCTAAATCCTGCCACTAGCATCTCAAAAACATTGCCCACCTCTGACCCTATTTAACGCCAGATGCGACTAAGGTGCTGGTCCATTCCACTGTCCTTTCTTGCTTTGACTACTGTAATCCACTTCTCAGTGGTCTTACATGCTCCCAACTTGCACCGTTACAGTCTATAATGAATGCAGCGTCGAGGCTCGTCTTCCCGTCCATGTCTCACCCTTCTGACAGTCCCTACATTGGATTCCTGTAAGATATTGGGCTCAATTTAAAATGCTGGTTCTTGCTTTCAAATCTCTACATAATGCTGCTCCCACCTATCTATCCTTGATAATACACAAGTATGTTCCGTCTAGGCCCTCACGCTCTGCGGAAGACTATCTTCTGTCCGTACTGCCACCTCTGATGCTCGCCTTCAAAACTTCTTGAGGGCCGAACCATTCCTGTAGAACTCACTTCTCTCCTCTTCTAGATGCTCACCCAGTCTCCACTCCTTCAACAAATCATTAAAAACCCACTTCTTCATAAAAGCATATTAATTAAACTGCTAATAGCTCCCGACTGATTCCTCTCTTGCAACTTTCATTAGTCTAATACTATCTTACCTTTTGTGTCATATTACCCCACCCCCTCTAGCATGTAAGCTCATTGAGCAGGGCCCTCAACCCCTCTGTTCCTGTGTGTCCAACTTGTCTGGTTACAACTACATGTTTGTTCATCCACCGACTATAAAGCGCTGCGGAATTTGTTGGCGCTATATAAATAATAACATAATAATAATAATATGAATAATTATAATAATAATAACATGTGCCTCTAGTGGCTGTAACTTGCCTCTAGCCTCCCAATACTTCCCCATCTAAAGTACTGAATTGAGTGAGATCATTGATCTCGATGATTTCATCCATAGAGGCTGCATCAGGCACATACACCAAAGCTGCATTGAAGAAAAGGGTAGAAAAACTACTTTTTTTTCTCCTTGCATGTGGGGGCTGGTCACCTACATAGCCATCAGGGAACTATACCATTCAGAATACACATTTGTATTTTAACACTATTTTATGCCTTTAAAGGAATACTAAACACAATTGTTACTCCTGGAGTGGTGGAGTGTGGTATTTTGCCATGCCTTCCAAAGTAGCCTCCCAATGTTTCTCTATGGGAAAACATTGGGTTGGTAGAGATCATCAATATTGTTTATAGAAACATAGAAACATAGAATGTGACGGCAGATAAGAACCATTCGGCCCATCTAGTCTGCCCAATTTTCTAAAAACTTTCATTAGTCCCTAGCCTTATCTTATAGATAGGATAGCCTTATGCCTATCCCATGCATGCTTAAACTCCTTTACTGTGTTAACCTCTACCACTTCAGCTGGAAGGCTATTCCATGCATCCACTACCCTCTCAGTAAAGTAATACTTCCTGATATTATTTTTAAACCTTTGTCCCTCTAATTTAAGACTATGTCCTCTTGTTGTGGTAGTTTTTCTTCTTTTAAATATAGTCTCCTCCTTTACTGTGTTGATTCCCTTTATATATTTAAATGTTTCTATCATATCCCCCCTGTCTCGTCTTTCCTCCAAGCTATACATGTTAAGATCCTTTAACCTTTCCTGGTAAGTTTTATCCCGCAATCCATGAACCAGTTTAGTAGCCCTTCTCTGAACCCTCTCTAAGGTATCAATATCCTTCTGAAGATACGGTCTCCAGTACTGTGTACAATACTCCAAGTGAGGTCTCACCAGTGTTCTGTATAATGGCATGAGCACTTCCCTCTTTCTACTGCTAATACCTCTCCCTATACAACCAAGCATTCTGCTAGCATTTCCTGCTGCTCTATTACATTGTCTGCCTACCTTTAAGTCATCAGAAATAATCACCCCTAAATCCCTTTCCTCATATGTTGAGGTTAGAACTCTATCAAATATTCTGTACTCTGCCCTTGGGTTTTTACGTCCAAGATGCATTATCTTGCACTTATCCACATTAAATGTCAGTTGCCACAATTCTGACCATTTTTCTAGTTTACCTAAATCATTTGTCATTTGGCTTATCCCTCCTGGAACATCAACCCTGTTACATATCTTAGTATCATCAGCAAAAAGACATACCTTACCATCAAGACCTTCTGCAATATCACTAATAAAAATATTAAAGAGAATGGGTCCAAGTACAGATCCCTGAGGTACCCCACTGGTGACAAGTCCAAGCTTCGAATATATTCCATTAACTACAACCCTCTGTTGCCTGTCACTCAGCCTCTGTTTATCTTATCTTATAGGAACTCTATAATGTTCCTTTAAAATAAGCAGATATAAACAAATGGTAATAAGATTTATAATAAGATAATAAGGTTGTCAAGTTAGAAACTGGTGATCTCGTTGAAGCTAATATATTTTATGTCTTCAAAAATAAGAGAAAAATGTCTCCAGTAGTTTGTTGATAGACCCATGTTATTTCAAATTGGGTTTGGCAATGAAAATAATCAACATGCTAAACAAGTAATGTTAATTGTCAGTCCACAATTCACTAATTTGTTCTCAGCCCTGAAACCAATCTTGTGCAAGATAGTGATATCAGTCTTGGTACTGTTGATGTCATCACTTGAATAACCTTGCAGTTTAAAAACATTTGCTGGCACAGTCTCACTAGTGATTATTACAAGACTAGCTTTTTTTGTTTCTGTTTGGCTGAACCGTATTTTCTGAAAATTAGAACATTTGTGAGCCACCCGAATTTTGATCAAATGTCAGTTTGGCTCTGCAGAACTTTGGTACCAAAAAACTAATTCAGGAAAAGAGTCAGATGAATCAAAAGGATGGGAAAATGAGTCAATCCTATCAATATTATTTATACATTTTACAGTACACTGAGAGAAGCATTTTTCCAGGATTTGGTTTACAGATAAAAAGAAGAAAAAGTAAAAAAGAGAGGAAAACAATGAGTGACAATTAAAATAAAAAATAATATATATATATATATATATACATATATATATATATATATATATATTAGTGACATCTTATATATTTTACTGCTCTCCTTTTCCCCCCTATATTGCTCACTTCTTGCTTGATTTGTGAATAAAATCAACAGTTAGTGACTGTCCCCTAGCCATCAATCATCTTTTTTTCCCATCAGTTAATCTCTTTTTTTAGTGCTATGATCAGAATTCAGAATCACCTATCAAAACAAACGTGATTGGCTGTGAAACAAACATTTTGGTTGGTCTGTAATTTGGCTAAGTTTCAGATCAGAGTTCGGTAATTCGACTATCTCAAATTCAGAATAATTGCAGTTTGAACCAAAACAATTCTCCAAGTCTATTAAACTTGTTTAGCACAATAATTGCTAATATTCCTAATATAGTGCAGGATGCCCGTATGATTACTGTCACACCCAGATCAAGCTATTTTTGAAGTTTGAGAATTTCCATTTAATTTCACTTTTAAATGCGGAGATCAGCTTATCTGCACAATTTGCCCAGTTTTTTCCACCAGTGATGCAGAGGAGGTCTACACATGCATAAATTGGGAAAATATTTCTAAAGTGGTTTGTTATCACTGCAATATTTTTATGCCCTCTGCACATCAGAAACATTTCAATCATGAACATTTTGAATCTGGACTGTCTCTGTGAGGGGATCAGTCTGATATAAAAATAGTGTTAGTTCCCTCTGTAATTGTACCAATAATCTAAAACGAATTTGAGACCAAAGTGGTTAACTGGAGGGCAAGCTTTCATGTTTTTGCCTACTCTGTATTCCCCTAAACGCTGTTTTTAGCAAGTTTAAAAAATGTCTTTATGTCCTTTCAGTCTGACACCATGTATCATGGTAAGAGTGAATACATTGTAAATTAACATTTGAATTAAACACTATCTGAAGTTTTATATTGTAACAATTTTTACAGTTTCCATGCAATTATGTTCTTTTGATTGTTGTAGTTTTTAAATATCTTCATATTCTCGAGTTTTCAGATACTATCTCAATCACCCAGCAAAAAAAAAAAAAAAAACCACCACAATAGATTTCCTCTAACATTATTATCTCCTTTCCTTTCTTTTTATTCTTGTAGACACGCTTTAGTTTCCTCTCAGAGTATGTGTACGGATACAAAATCCAAAGTCACAGAGCATTTTGTTATCTGATGTTTCATGTGTGACTTTTAAAATTGCACGCCATGTCTTTCAGGTTACCCCTCTTTGCTCAGCAGAACATTTTGCTGGCTATATGCACTGTCACACTGCATTCCTCCCTTTAAGTCACCTGTGCCAGTGAACCCCAGCTTTCTTTTATCTGAACAAGCTGATAACATGTTACCATTAACCTGTTACTGCCTACTGACATATTCCCGTTTATCTGTTACTATATAGGAATTACAGATGTGGCAATCCCATCAAATAAGACCAATGTTTTTCTCTTTTTCCTTTAACATTGTGTCATATGTTAGGCACTTGAAAAAGACTCTTAAAGGTCAATACATTGCAGGCTTTTAACATTGTGGTACTTCAGTATAATTCATTCAGTTGAAATAGAGTATCACATCATCCCTTACTTCTAGATGAGTGCAGTCAGAAGAACAAAAAGACACTCCACACAAATGCACACCTGCTGACAATCCACATATATGTCATTACATTTGTATATATATATATATATATATATATATACACACACACACACACACACACACACACAACACACGCGCGTTAACATTCCTTACCAATACATCCCTACATACGTGGTGAAGTATGTGAATTTTATTGCTGGAGGGCCTTGTTATGCACTCACACACAATAAATATAATATTACAGAGCTCTACAGTAATAAATTGTGAATTTTTATCTGCAATGCAAATAACACATTTTCCTGTGCCTTTAGCAAGAATGATTTCTTACCTAGTGTCCTCTAGGCACCACTACTTAACATAAAGTGTTCTCCCGAGTTAATCTCTGCAGTGCAGGGCTAGCTCATTGGTTCAGAATATCGGCTGGTCAGTCTCGGCTAATGAGCTAAACTCAGTACAACTGAATTTGACTACTGCCCTCCCGCCCACAAAAAATCACTGTTTAATAGATAAATGCTAAATAAAAAAATTGCATGCTTTTAATTGTGATTTTAATAGTATATCTATGAATAGCTTGCCAATGCTGCAGTTATCTTGTCTGCAGTCTTTGCAAGCCCTCCCCTTCTAACCCTGCCCAGACTTTCTGTGATTGTCTAATCACATACTTCCCAATGTAGCTCAATGAGAGGTCTTTGCAAGGCAGGTCCTGCAATTGCAGCCTCTTAAGTTTAACTCCCCTGAGCTAACCAAACCAGGAAGTAACAGGACCAGTTGCCTGCTTGAAAGTCAGGTGGGTCTAACCAGGTTAATTTATAAAAGTGTAAATTTCTGTTATAGTCAGCAAATGTTTTCAAAATGAAAAAAAGAGGATACCCTCTCTACATAGGTAGCAAGCAATGGTGCTTTAGTGGTCTGAAGTATCCCTTTAAATGGTGGGTGGAGACAACAGAGGACTCCTTAACATTAACCACCGTAGAACACTATGGTAGTTATGGTGTTTACAATTAATTAACTTAACAGTAATTTTTAGAGATTTGAAGACAGAAAAAGCTGAATCAAATCTATGTTTTCTTATTATTAATTTTATGTGTCAATTATCAAGTTTCTGTAATTCTGTTTAATGTACAGATCCTGATTAGATATGTGGAATAACAACAGATACCATTTCACCTCCAGAATTAAGCTTGCTGGAATGTTTTCTTTTTGCTTCCTGTGTCTGTCTCATAGTAAAATAGTAGCTGGTCCTTATGGAATAGAACCACTGCAGCAAGATTTCCCGCTGTGTTCTGTTTGCCAACTTATAATAGCTCTGTGAACAAATAGTGCCAACTTCCAAATGCCATGTCCCTTCATTCTCAAACACTGGTTCTTGTTTATCTCCCAGCCAGGAAGTCTTTATAATTGCCAGGAAAGTGATAGTAATAGAAGTGCTTGATAAATTCAATAGCATCTTTTTAACCACTTGTGTTTCTAAGCTTAAAATCCCTTCAGTGACAATGGTGTTACAATTTTAAATCTTGTTCAAAATTCATGGCAAATTTCAATAAGAAATGTTTACTTACAACATATAAATGTAGAGGCATTACTAAAATGCATATAGTCACAATGTAATGTAAGTGTGTGTGTGTGTGTGTGTGTGTGTGTGTCTGTGTCTATGTTATGTTTTGTCAATCTAATGCTTAGCAAATGTATAGAACATTGAAAACGTAAAGTTACTTCCCAATAACTATGTCCAGCTTTGACCAAAAAGTATTCACATGGACAACTCCATTCACTCGAGAAACCCATCAGCATCCTATGTAATGTATTTAAACTGTGTGAGGAGCAGGCATGTTTGGAAAATTAGTAATGATGGTACATTAAACAGTATTTGCTGTCATATAGCACAGGTCAATATGAATATTGCGGCATATTACACATGTATGCATGTGTAAAGCAATTACATTAACCCCCTAAGGACCAAACTTCTGGAATAAAAGGGAATCATGACATGTCACACATGTCATGTGTCCTTAAGGGGTTAATGAAGTGGGTAACTACAATAATTCACATGGTTGAAACTGTTTCATCTTAATATTTTCTGTTTGGTGACTGTGCTTGAATGAGTATTTTATTTAAATTTTTATTCCTCAAATTAAGTGGTATAATCACAACCCATTATAGACCCTTATAGTTCAAGTTCCAAGTTTACAAAGATAATCTCAAGCAGTAAAAATGCATCACCCTCCCATGCATGGTACTAGAAGGATGCCCAATACAACTGGTAATCAATTGCCACCAAAGAAATGTGTCAAGACATAACAAGTCAATCTGGCATAAACGTATAATTTTAAAAGGGGTTTATCTATATCAACCGCCCTAAATATGTGAATGTCTGGTGCATATACCTATATTGAAAGAAAACCTTTAAAGTAGAATAACTTAATAATAAACTAAGCCTGGCTGCAATGAATGATGCCTTGTAGCCTTCATATTCTGCCCAAATAAACATATTTCAATAAATCAATTTCCAATAAACATAGCACAATAAGGAAATCCACAAGACGCAATGGAATGGTATGGGGTAGTTTCTGCATCTCTTATTTTCTGTAAGATTTCCCAAATTTGTCCAGCAAATATTTCATCCAATAATTGGTTCTGTGTGCTCATTGATGGTCCAGTTTCTGGTCTTATGGGCTCTTTATCCAGTAGGGTACCTGCAGATGTGTTTTTTCTACAGGATACCTCTATGCAAGATGAATTGATTCACTTTGAAGCTTAGTTACAGGACTCAACATATCCTTTGCCCTATAAGCAGGTCACACAAGAAGATATTATTAGTTCTATTCACTAGATGCAAATGGTAAAAATGATACAAAATTTTAGCTATATTCAAAGCTCAACTATTTTACCCTGAATTTTGCCATTCAGATTTTAATACAATCTGAAGTTTAGAATAGTACAATTTAGAATAGTACAAAGGAACTATTTTACCCTACAGCTCTGTTCTAAACCTTTTCATGTCTTTAGTTCATGTTTACTATTGGATGTATTATCCATTCATCACAAGAACATCTTAGAGATGGGAATGTGACCTAAAAGTGGGCTTCTGAAATCATAAATTGATAGTTATTTAGTCTAGTATATGGTTTTGAAATTTATCTGACTTGCTGCTCTGTGTGTTCTTTTTTCTTTGTGATTTACATCACCCTTAAGAAAATAGAAGCGTTTTAATATATTCAGTCCTTTGCTTCTTACGACTTATCTTCACATACAGTGCTCTTTAGTAGTTGTGTGTGGTGTAGCTGTTGATGCATGTATGTGAGAGATGTATTTTATTATTACAAGAAAGGAATATTCCTTTTTTTGCTGTAATTTGAAAATAACCAAGCCATTAATTAAGACTGTATTAGCTATCCAATGAAATATAAAATGTAATTTAGAAAATTCAAGTATTGATTTTCATCTCAATCTTACAACACAGTTCAACCCAGCTATTGAAATATATGATGACCCCATGATTTGTGATCATGACAGTAAATGAGAAAGCCATGGCTTTTAACTACCATTTAAACAGCCAGTTGATAATGAGCCATTTATAAGACTTATCATCTTGATGAAATTTTAGAGATCAATGTATGAATATGACTCGGTAGCTATTTAAGTACATTGAGATAAATGAGAAAATAGAGTCTACAGCGGGATCATTAACTGAGCACTAACAGAGTCCATAGTATTGTTTTTTTTAAATATCTCTATTACAAAAGATAATTACTTATATTTTAGATTTATATATAATTATAATTACACTATTAGTAGTATTACATAGATTAAGAGTGCCAGAATAACTAAAGTAACATTTTGGTCACTACGACCAAAGCACCTTCACCAGGCTGCAATATCCCACATCCATTGTGGTTTATATACCTCTTGCTTAGAATTAATTATATAATCACATCTTCAATTACATGATTACTATGGGAAAGTCATAATGGCAATGTATCATTGCTGCATATTATGTTCAAATCCCTAGAAGCAAAGTACATATTCCCAGAACACTTATCCAATGTTACTATAAACATTCATAACTTTGGGGCTTGTTTCTGATGTTAGCAATAAAGTTAACAGATATGTTGCAAAATTTTACCAACAGTGGCAGAGAATTACCAGCAGATGTTATTGTTAATTGTTCCTTTAGAGTATAATGTAAACAGTTAACATTTAGTTATGTCCAGTTTCTGTACGTGTCACCAGTGACGGCTCTATACTTTGTGAGGCCTTAGGCGAAACTCAAACATGAGGCCCCCCTAACACCCAAGTGGAAAAATAATTGGGGTTGCATATTGTGTAGAAGATGCTGTAGTTGTATTGAAGGACAAGCTTGCAGAGCTGGATACAGAGAGCGATTCGCTGTATTCATTGTTCAGAGGCTTGCAGTGTTGCGGCTTCCTGTGCTGCTGCGTTGTGAGGTCTCCGACTGTAGTTATGGCATAATTTGCAAACTAAATTAATTTGCAATAAACACATTTAATTAGCAATTATGCTAATCATTTATACACTGTTGCAGGGTATGGTTACAGAGCCTGACAGTCATGTATACATTAGTGCTGGTGTGTGTATTTCTGAATGTGTCTCACATTGTCTACCTGTGTATGTGCCTGAAACTGTGTGTCTGATAGAGAGTATCCTTGTGTGTGAATGTTATTAGTATGTGTCAGGGGGTAAATGGGGGGTTGTAGGGGCTGTAAACGGGGGTATAGGGGGTTTATAAATACCTTCCCTGGTGGTCCTGTGGATTCCCTGTGGTCCAGTGGGTGACCTCCCTCCCCGGTGGTCCAGTTCTTCAGTCTGCAGCACCGCTGGATGTGAGCTACAGACCACATGGTAAGTCTTGCAATCTCTAGGCAGAGCATTGCCGTGGTAACCATGGTTTTATTTGACCATTTTTAGTACCAATTTTTACTGTTTTTTTTTAATTATTATTTTTAGATTTATTAAGGCCCTCTCACTATTATTAGTGAGGAGATATGTGAGAGTCATTAGGGGCTCTGGGACTCTGAGACACATGGATAGGGGGGAAGTTTCCCATTTTATTAAATGTGCACAGGAGTATGGGCATCAGCTGGGTATTATTATAGAGGTATTTATAAAGGTTGAGGAGACTGGCATCTCCCGGGTCCTATTATATATTAAGTATTTTATGCATATTTATTTTATGAAAAAACTATTAAGATTTGAGCAGGTTTGGCTGAATTTCATTAATGAAAAAAGATTTGGAAAAATTAATAAGACAAAGCAAACAATGCAAATAGCCTAAGCTGTATAGTGCAAATTATATACATAAATAATATATATATATATATAATTTACAGTACACTGATAGGCGCATTTTCAAGATCAAGGAAAAAAAAAAAACTAATAGAGGGAAAAAGAGATGGAGGTGTAACATTTCTATATTTGTACATTCATATATTATATATTTATTAAATTGTATATAAATATAGACTTATTTATTTTTTACTGATTTCAGAATCACAAATAAAAATAAACATACCTGCTCATTCGTGATTCGCTAAATTTACAGGGTTATTCACTTAATTGAGAATTCAAAGTGAATTCAAAGTAATTTTAAATTTAAAGTCAAAATAGCTGAACTGGAAAAATTCTCCAAGTCAGCTATACGGTCAGTTCAACTACTCTGGCCTTAAAATTAAAATTACATTTTCACTGTAGTAAAAACCCTGTAAGGCTCAGAGTTCTCGAATTCGTACAGACAAATTGCAGTTCATAACAATGCGAATCTCCAAGTCTAAACTATACCTCTTTATTCTGTAACTGAGCACCTTCATCTTAGCTCCCTGTCAATCACTGTTATATTTTTTTCCATATCATCCTTCATCCCGCATTGAGAAAGCATTCAGAGAAGAGCATGCATGAAACATGACATTTCTATTTCTCTTCTCTATTTGCAATGTTTGCCCTAGTTTTACTACGTCTACTGGAGTGTGATGTAATATGCTAAACTCTATATAGAAATTTGAAAGAAAATTGAGCGTCTTATTAAAAAAAGTTTAATACAAGTTATTAGAGATTTTGATCATTCCATAGAAGTGATAGTTCCCTTTTAAATAGATCCAGTTATAAGATATCTGTGTATGTTATGGGAGTAAACAGATTTTTTATTGTATTTATTTTATCAAAAAAGAAAAAACAAAAATCTATATAGTACAATAGCAATGCATTTCATTTGGAGGCAGTATACCTGAGTATGAATGAGCACAACAGTGTTCTACACATAACATATGCATAAAGCATTCAATAGTTCAATACACAAAGTGAAAATATACCTGGGCTTATGAAAGCTTAGTCATTAAAAAACAAACGTAGTAAGGTATTGATTAGATTGAACAATGCAAATGGGTTCCCTTAAGCCAATAATTAAATGTGCAAGTGTTCCTATTAATATTAAGCAGTAAGTTTTGTTTTATAAATCTGATACGATCTGTAAACTTGCTGAAAGTCCACTGGGGTTTATCACCAAAGTGAGAATAGTTGGGAATTCAAAACTAATTTCAAATGAAAGCCCAACATAATAGAACTGTGACAGATTCATCTGTATTGCTGGTTTGTCTGTTTCCCCTTTGTTTCGCTGGATTTCCTGTTCGTGTACTCCTGTTCGTGTAATTACAAACTACAGATTGAAACTACCGAACAAACGACCACCCAGGAGAGGAGTGTGCTGCTGGTTAACCTCTTGGCCCCAATTAGAACGTTGTGGTTAACCGCAGACACCTCTCCATTCCATTCGTACGGGTGGTCGTCGTTCGCATGTCGACCACGAGGCAGCGGCCATTTTGGGACACGAGGAAGCGTAGCGGTGTTCGGTACAAATTGTATGGAACTAAAAACGGACACTTTAATCTACCGAACACCGCTGGAAGCTGATGCCCACCTTCTATTTCGACGAGGCATGCGAACGCCGGTCTGTTCGGGAGTTTTATGCATTCGTATGGACTTTTACCCAGATAGCCGTCCCATGGAGTCATTCGTATACCGAAGAACTGGTGAAAGACTTTGACTCCATGGCGATTCGACTAGATACATCGGATCTGAGCGCTATTCGGTGAAAATATGCACTCAGATCCAGGCTGTCTGGGGATACGTTATACGAACTATATGCATTCGGTATTTTCCCAGTTATGTATTTTAATGTATTTTTGTTACGGTATTTTAAAATGGCGATTGTCTCTACCCTGGGAGATAATTAGGTTTCTTCCTAATTATCTCCGGGGTAGAGAAGACGGATTTATGGGTAAGATGGGAAGGGCTTATATTGAAGCCACTGCGATTGGCTACTGTACAATATATTTTACAGTCTTCCACAAGGTCCCCTCGGGGAGTGTCCACCTTGTGGAGACCTGCATAAATACCGGGCAGGTAGCCCCCATTAAACAGATCCTTATTTGACCCTCAAGACGGAGCTTGGTCTCATTTGTGGGTGAATTATTACTGGGACAGCGCTTTCGTTATTTTTAGCTGTGGAAGGCGTTCGACTGTTTTGCTGATCGGGAGTTGCCGTGTTCGTGAACTTCGTTCGGGAGTTTAGCGGTCGGCTGGATATAAACTGCATTTCTGGAGAGGGGGATTATTCACTAAACGGCGGCTTCATCTACCTGGCGGTGAGTGTCGTAACAAAAACTATTAACACAACTGACTTAGAAAAGATAACAAAATAATAAAAAGTTAAGTGGTATCATACAAATAATGTTCTGTAAAGAAACAAATGTAAACTGTCAAACAATGTAAATAAGGTCCATAATTGCACACATTTCCAGAGATACAACTACAGAAATGTTGATAGGCACCATATACAAACAGCAATTAAGGGGACTATGAATATACAGCTTTGTTTAGTGTAGGTATCTTTACCAGAGGAAGATTTTTAATGTTGAAATGTGCATTTTGATGTTTTTACTTAAAAGGTTGAAATTGTTCATATATTCTTATATATTTATTTTGCATTACTTATAGTAAGGTATTTAAGGTAGCAGATGCCTCACATTTTTATAAAGGATCCAAGAGATTAGGCATCTCCTGGGCCCTCTTGAGCTCCATCATATAGTGTTATAAAAGCCAAAAAACTAGTCATCTACTGGGCCCTGTTTATTATTATTCACCCTTCTGTCCATGAGGAGGAGGTGTGGGGATGTTATGGCCCCGGTATTATTATGGGCCAAGTGACCCTACATTTAAAAAAAATATATATACACATTTAATTTTATTTTATGAAGTGAAATGACTGAAACCAGTCAGTCTACCTCTCTGCAAGTAGAGAGTTAACAGCTCCCATTATACTATATAGGGCCGGTAAAGTTTAGTGGCCACCGGTAATTCCCTGTTGCTAAAGGTGATATTTACTAGTTGGGAAACAGTTTCTCCTCACTAACAATGCCAACAGGCATTTTGGAGAGTAGTAGGTTGCTTAAATATTAGCGACAATATAGGAAATATGTAATCTGTTTCATCACTCTTTAATAAAAGTGCATTGCGTTACATTTTCTAATTATGTGCATTAAAAGTTAAATGGTCCTGTGTTTTGTTTATCTATACTCATGTATGATTACATATGGTACAACATTTTTATGTGCTAGTATGTTAAACAAAGTGTGTGGTAGAATTTATATATATATATTATTAAAAGAGAACACCCACCTTTTACAAATACTGTCATATATGCTTTTCTAAGAAAACAGAACAGGTAGACAGAAAGTAGTGCAACAGATCATGCAGGCAAGCCTTTTCAAGCTGTCAATAGGAAAGCATTTTTCAATGCTTTACTATAGATGCTTTGGATGATGGAGGCATAATATGCCTCCAGCGTCGCAGATGTGCATCTAGTGGCTGTCCGGAAGACAGCCACTAGAGGTTGGCTTAACCCTGCTATGTAAACATAGCAGTTTCTCTGAAACTGCTGTGTTTGCATCTGAAGGGTTAAAACCTGAGGTCCTGGACCACTTCATTGAGCTGAAGTGGTCTGGGTGACTATAGTCTCCCTTTGATAAAGCACAAATTATATCATGCAATATTACCCACAGTGTCCACATTTACAAAAGGTAAACATATATGGAGTATTTAAATATGGATTTAAATGTGTCAGCTGCTAAAATGCCTACAAGTTGCATCCTAGACCTCTCTTCAATTTGCCGTTCGGTGGACAAACTGCACTGGGCAGGTTATAAATTATGGCCTGTATTATTACACAAACTATTTTGTATTCAGTAGATATAGCTGAGCACAATTTTGTATTTTTTTTTTACAATAGCACACACCAAGCTTAAAAAATAAACCGTTGAATTGCAATGTGCATGTACAAACATTTGTTAATAATACCATAAACCTTGAAAGAAATTGGTGATAAAATGGTTGTATAATAAAGGTAAAAATATACTACATTACATACGACATGGTGTCTACTTTCATAAATGGTAATTTGAACTGTCAAACAGCTATAATGACCTGCAATGCGATAAATAGTCACAATAAGTCAAGAACAAATTAATCTATTAATATTTATTTTTACAAATGATCTTTGGGGTGTAATTTGAAAAGTCAAACTGTTATAATGCTTCAAATTTAGACATAGGCCCATCAAATTCATCAATCACAACTGTAAATACTGAAATGGTCAGGTCTCTTATATGGCATTGTAACTTTACAGAATTGTGACAAAGTCATACATTGGAGACGCTGTTGTACTCAAAATATGTAGCTAAATACACAGAGTTGTATACAGGAGTAGTATACGGGTTTATAAAATACACATAAAAAAACCTTGTTATATCTGTTATATGTCAAAAATTAAAACTAAGAAAACACTTTTACTAAAATATTTAGCAGATATTGACGTGGCTACATAAAAAGGTGTTAAATACTCTTACATAAATAGCCCTGCAAAGTCTACTTATATATGATTTACTCTGTAAATCAGGATAAACAAATAAATGTATTACATTACATTTATTAAAGGAACACTATAGCTAATACTCCTTTTAAATACACTGTAGTTTTTGCATGCCATGTTCAGCAGAACTGGAATCCTCACTAGCTATGGAACATTTCCTGGATCATTAAATGGCAGTTTTTCAATGAACAATTATCTAAAACTAATTTACAAAAAATATTGACATCTGTATATTGGATGCAGCTCAGGGTTAATTAATGAGATGATGGAAGTGAGAGTGTACCTGTGTAGCAGAGGGGTAATTAAATAGACATGCATCACTTGGAAATTTATTTTTAGCTGGCAAGCTTTTAAATAAATAAACAAACCAAAATAAAGCTAGAAAAACACTGGAAACATTTTATAAACCTTTATAAACATTCTATAAACATGGTCAGATTGCATTGTTGGGGTTATTCCTCAGCTAGGGGGCTTTCTTCAGCCTCCCATCCTCCCTCTTACACACCTACTAATCCAGTCCAGATTGGTCCACTAAAGACAGAAACAAGACATATTTATGTAGCAGCAAGCAAGTTCCTATTCTCCCTGCACTAACACAATAGGAAGAGAGTAACCCAACACTGAAGCTTGCTCTGCATGATTCACACAGATCAGACTCCCTCTGTTCTCACCCTGTCAGGATTTTGCAAAGTGAATTTTTTTCTACTGCATATATGTGACTCTGTCATATATGCACAACACATTTTTTCAGGATTCCTAGGGATAGGACACTGATTCCTTGGAGTGATTGATTGAGTGACTAGGGAAAGCATAAAAAAGGAGAAGCAGATAAACTGGAAAATAAATCATATTTACCTGTTTTTTTAGCCTATTAACCTACTAATGTAATGGACAAAGGTCCTCTGTAATGGAAGAAGCTTGGAACAAATGCAAATTGGATGAGCACATGTCCTCTGAAATAGAGAAAGCTCGGTAACAACTACCAATTTGGTGAGTACATGACCTCTGGAAAAGAGGACACTTAGTAACAAATACAAACTGGATGAACATGTGACCTCTGTAATAGAGGAAGCTCAGAAAGCTCTGTAAGAACTACAAATTTGATAAGCATGTGATCTCTGTAATGGAGGAAACTTGGTAACAAATGCAAAATTTGATGAGCACTTGATCACAATAAATGAGGAAGCATGGTATTAAATGAAAATTTTAATGAGCGCATGTTCTCTGTAACAGAGAATGCTTGGTAACAAACTGAAAATTTGATAATCGTGTGACCTCTGTAATAGAGGAAGTTTGGTAACAATTACCAATTCAATGAACATGTGACCTCTGAAAACAAATTTGGTGAGTGCTGAACTTTTCTAATATAGGTAATTATATATAATAATAAATATAAATTGGATGAGCGCGTAACCTGTAAAACATAATAACAAACTATTTAACCAAGAAAGGCACATTCAGATTGCTCTGGTTTTCAAGTACATCAGGGGGATATTACTATTACCCAAGTTAATGGTACTCATTTTATCTACCTCAGAAAGATGAAGGAGTGAGTTAACCCTACTGGGATCTGAACCTGCGACCCAAGGGTTGAACAGTTTCTACTGATGATGCATTAGCCCACTGAGCTATCTCACTGGCAAATATAGGTAGTGTTGTAGCAAATACAAATTTGGTGAGTGCATACCTCTGATATAGAAGAAGCTCAACAACAAAATACCAATTCGAAGAATATGTGACCTATGTAAGAGAAGAATCTCGGTAATTAAAACAAATTTGATGAGCACTTATCCCCTATAAGAGTACCCATGGGACATATAGGCTGGACATCTGGAGACCAGCACTTTAAGAAGGCCCAATGCATGCTACTTTTATTGGGACTTTCCAATATATTTTCTGGGTTAACTTCTAGTGATGAGCTTACAGACTTACCTTGGCAATATACTCACTGCGTCTTAGCCCATTATCCAGTAATGTTATTATTTTTATGTTCTACTAAGTGTTTAAATAAACAATTCCTTATTTAATCAATCCGGAGTCCTGTATCGTGCTACAGGGTGAATATCTACTGTTCTGGCAGCTTGGAGCCTTTTTACAGAGCCTAGCCCAGGTTTGAGGTATGTGAGTAAAACTGCACCCATACTCTTCACTTTATATGTTATACAGTTTACACTTTGTTATAATTTCTTGTATTTATGTTAGATACTCTGTTTTGAGCCCATGTGAACACATCTTTGGACAATTGAGTATGAAATAATAATTTAAAATTTAAAATTTAAACAGCTAATGTAGAGATAAATGACTAAATCCTGAGAAGAAGAAACAAGACAAGTGGTTTTAACAGACATGGAGAACCGTAGACAGACAGGAAAAAACATGGAGAAAAAATACAGTTGATGAAGTATGCTGTGAAAAGGGTGAGACCGAGAGACTAAGGAAGCAAATGTGAGAAATAGATTGGTGAAGAAAAATGAAAATACTGTGAGAGACACTAGTAGTTGTGATGATGTTTAAAGAGATTCCAGGAGACAGACAAAATAGGATAAAGGGAGGTGAGAAAATGTGATTGTGGTGGGGGATGTAGGACAGAGGGAACACAACATATAATTGGGTTTTGCTTTTGAGAAGCAACCATTCCTTGCAACAGCCTTTCTTTCAAGAGGCACTTTTATATACACACAGTTGAGTTCTAATATTTGCCCATTAGCCAAGGCAAAGCAGAACACAATAAGACAAAGTACTGTAGCTGGCATTATACAATTGGTTGATATTGTTATTAATGGTGTTTTCCATTGGTTACCAGTACTATTATTTTTGCACCTTATTATCTTCACACAGTATGCACTGACCTATAAATTCCTACATCACTTGACCTTGCACCAGTAGACAAGCCTACTTTTCTATTAGTTTCATTACTAAATGTTATATTGTTCTGAAAAAGAATATTTTTATATTTTCTGTCACTGAATATATATGTCAATCACATTAATGCAGGTACTGTTTTTACCACTTCTTCAGATATAAATAAACATAAAATTTCCATTTGCCTTAAGGATACAAGGAGTAATTGAATTAACATATAAGAAAGCTGTAAATTTGGGAAAATCTATACCATCCTTCAATGGAAAAAAATATTTTACCAGCTATAATGATTTTAATTGTTTTGATTTCTGAATTAAATGTATCCATGTGCAAAGATAGGGTAAGGAAACCTACTTATTCTTAAAAGAGAACAATAGAACATTTAATGGCATTGAAAATTATTTTGAGCAAAATCGAAATTTTCAATTTAAATGTAGTTTTAGTAATGCTGCTCATGAATTTCCATTACTTTCTCTAAGGAACAAAGAACAGAATTCATTATTGACATGCATGTTTATTGATACTAAATAGAGGGAAGTGTTATACTCCTCTAAGCCACCTGAGGGAGCTCATTATAGCTGACAACAGCAGATATGATTGACAGCATATCCTTAAAAAAAATCTGACAGCTTTATTATTGCATCTGTTTAAAAGCTCTATGAAATAAAAATTAAAGAATAAAAAATGATTAAAGCATGGAGCCCTCTTCACCCAATTCATTAAAGGATTAAAGAAAGAAAACTAAAATAATTCTATAGGAGAAACTCATCATTCTCCGAAATATATTTGCATAGAAATTAGTGATTTTCAGAATATTTGACATTTGCCTGCTTATTCATTATACATTCATTCAGCTGACACCACCCAAATTGATTTTTTAACCTAGTCTAGCTAGAAAATGGTCTGCTGTGAAATTTCTTATCATCATACATATCAATTCACATACACCACAGTAGATAAAATGATAAAAACAGTAGATTCAGAGCACTTGATTCCCTAACTTCCCTTTGTGTATTTGTCCCTCAGCCCTTTAAATTGTAAGGTCATTTAGACAGGGCCATCTTCACCTGCTGTTCCCAAATAACATTCATATTTTGTTAGAGTTAAATGCTTGTCTTGTTTACCTGTTGTACAGCATCACAGGATAAGTTGGCACTATATAAACTAGTGTAAATGTAGTTGTAACCAGAAAAGTTGGACACACAGGAACAGAGGGGTTGAGGGCCCTGCTCGATGAGCTTACATGCTAGAGGGAGTGGGGTAAAATGACACAAAAAATGTAAAGATAGTATTAGCCTAGTGACAGTTGCAGAAGAGGAATCAGTCAGGACCTATTAACAGTTTAATTCATCCGCTTTTATGAAGAAGTGGGTTTTTAATGATTTTTTGAAGGAGTGGAGACTCGGTGAGCATCTAATGGAGGAGGGAAGCGAGTTCCATAGGAATGGTGCAGCCCTCGAGAAATCTTGAAGGCGAGCATCAGAGGTGGGAGTACGGACAGAAGATAGACCAGCAGATCGTAAGGGCCTAGACGGGACATACTTGTGTATAAGGGAGGATAGATAGGTGGGAGCAGCATTATGTAGAGATTTGAAAGCAAGAACCAGAATTTTAAATTGAGCTCTATATTTTATAGGAAGCCAATGTAGGGACTGACATAAGGGTGAGGCATGGGAGGTGCGAGTGGACAGGAATATGAGCCTCGCCGCCGCATTCATTATGGACGGTAACGGTGCTAGTTGGGAGCACGTAAGACCACTGAGAAGCGGATTACAGTAGTCAAGGCGAGAAAGGACAGTGGAATGGACCAACACCTTAGTCTCATCTGGCGTTAAGTAGGGGCGGATGCGCGCAATGATTTTGAGATGGAAATGACAGTATTTGGCGATAGATTGAACATGAGGCTTGAAGGAGAGTTTGGAGTTAAAGAGAACACCTAGGCAGCAAGCCTACGTGGTGGAGCTGATGGTAGCACCATTGACCTGGAGGGAGACAGACACAGGAGTAACAACACTTGAGGGAGGAAAGACCAGTATTTCAGTTTTGGTCAAGTTTAGTTTAAGGAAGTGGACAGCCATCCAGTTAGAAACAGCAGAGAGGCAGTCAGAGACACTAGTCAAGAGGGACGGGGAGAGATCAGGAGAGGACAGGTAGATTTGCGTGTCATCTGCATAGAAATTATATTGGAAGACAAAGGAGCTAATGAGTTTACCAAGGGAGGCAGTGTAGATGGAGAACAGTAGGGGACCAAGGACTGAACCTTGGGGGACACCAACATAGAGGAGTTGGGGAGAAGAAGCAGAGCCAGAGAAAGAAACACTGAAAGAAAAATGTCAAAAGCCACAGACAGGTCAAGGAGAATTAGGATAGAGTAGTGACCACGAGATTTTGCAGCGAGTAGATCATTGGATACTTTGGTCAGTGCCGTTTCCACAGAGTGCTTAGCGCGGAAACCAGACTGAAGCTGGTCTAGCAGAGAGTTGGACTCGAGGAAGTCTGTCAATCTCGCACACACAATTTTTCATTTTTTCATATAACCTATCATCTTGAAATTGCCTTATCTCCACATCATATATTTATCAAATTTAATCTTAGATACAAACACACTATATATATATATATATATATATATATATATATACATATATATATATATATATATATATATATACAGGGAGTGCAGAATTATTAGGCAAGTTGTATTTTTGAGGATTAATTTTATTATTGAACAACAACCATGTTCTCAATGAACCCAAAAAACTCATTAATATCAAAGCTGAATATTTTTGGAAGTAGTTTTTAGTTTGTTTTTAGTTATAGCTATGTTAGGGGGATATCTGTGTGTGCAGGTGACTATTGCTGTGCATAATTATTAGGCAACTTAACAAAAAACAAATATATACCCATTTCAATTATTTATTATTACCAGTGAAACCAATATAACATCTCAACATTCACAAATATACATTTCTGACATTCAAAAACAAAACAAAAACAAATCAGTGACCAATATAGCCACCTTTCTTTGCAAGGACACTCAAAAGCCTGCCATCCATGGATTCTGTCAGTGTTTTGATCTGTTCACCATCAACATTGCGTGCAGCAGCAACCACAGCCTCCCAGACACTGTTCAGAGAGGTGTACTGTTTTCCCTCCTTGTAAATCTCACATTTGATGATGGACCACAGGTTCTCAATGGGGTTCAGATCAGGTGAACAAGGAGGCCATGTCATTAGATTTTCTTCTTTTATACCCTTTCTTGCCAGCCACGCTGTGGAGTACTTGGACGCGTGTGATGGAGCATTGTCCTGCATGAAAATCATGTTTTTCTTGAAGGATGCAGACTTCTTCCTGTACCACTGCTTGAAGAAGGTGTCTTCCAGGAACTGGCAGTAGGACTGGGAGTTGAGCTTGACTCCATCCTCAACCCGAAAAGGCCCCACAAGCTCATCTTTGATGATACCAGCCCAAACCAGTACTCCACCTCCACCTTGCTGGCGTCTGAGTCGGACTGGAGCTCTCTGCCCTTTACCAATCCAGCCACGGGCCCATCCATCTGGCCCATCAAGACTCACTCTCATTTCATCAGTCCATAAAACCTTAGAAAAATCAGTCTTGAGATATTTCTTGGCCCAGTCTTGACGTTTCAGCTTGTGTGTCTTGTTCAGTGGTGGTCGTCTTTCAGCCTTTCTTACCTTGGCCATGTCTCTGAGTATTGCACACCTTGTGCTTTTGGGCACTCCAGTGATGTTGCAGCTCTGAAATATGGCCAAACTGGTGGCAAGTGGCATCGTGGCAGCTGCACGCTTGACTTTTCTCAGTTCATGGGCAGTTATTTTGCGCCTTGGTTTTTCCACACGCTTCTTGCGACCCTGTTGACTATTTTGAATGAAACGCTTGATTGTTCGATGATCACGCTTCAGAAGCTTTGCAATTTTAAGAGTGCTGCATCCCTCTGCAAGATATCTCACTATTTTTGACTTTTCTGAGCCTGTCAAGTCCTTCTTTTGACCCATTTTGCCAAAGGAAAGGAAGTTGCCTAATAATTATGCACACCTGATATAGGGTGTTGATGTCATTAGACCCTTCTCATTACAGAGATGCACATCACCTAATATGCTTAATTGGTAGTAGGCTTTCGAGCCTATACAGCTTGGAGTAAGACAACATGCATAAAGAGGATGATGTGGTCAAAATACTAATTTGCCTAATAATTCTGCACTCCCTGTATGTGTACAAAGTGTAATACACATATATCAAGACATACAGTCAGGTCCATAAATATTGGGACATTGACACAATTCTAATCTTTTTGGCTCTATACACCAACACAATGGGTTTGAAATGAAACAAAGTGTGCTTTAACTGCAGACTTTCAGCTTTAATTTGAGGGTATTTACATCCAAAGCAGGTGAACGGTGTAGGAATTACAACAGTTTGTATATGTACCTCCCACTTTTTAAGGAACCAAAAGTAATGGGACAGATTAACAGTCATAAATCAAACTTCCACTTTGTAATACATGGTTGCAAATCCTTTGCAGTCAATACAGTCTGAAGTCTGGAATGCACAGGCATCACCAGACGGTGGGTTTCAAGCCTGGTGATGCTCTGCCAGCCTCTACTGCAACTGTCTTCAGTTCCTGCTTGTTCTTGGGGCATTTTCCCTTCAGTTTTGTCTTCATCAAGTGAAATGCATGCTCAATTGGATTCAGGTAAGGTGATTGACTTGGCCATTGTATAACATTCTACTTCTTTCCCTTAAAAAACTCTTTGGTTGCTTTTGCAGTATGCTTCGTGTCATTGTCCATCTGCACTGTGAAGCGCCGTCCAATGAGTTCTGAAGCATTTGGCTGAATATGAGCAGATAATATTGCCCGAAACACTTCAGAATTCATCCTGCTGCTTTTGTCAGCAGTCACATCATCAATAAATACAAGAGAACCAGTTCCATTGGCAGCCATACATGCCCACGCCATGACACTACCACCACCATGCTTCATTGATGAGGTGGTGTGCTTTGGATCATGAGCAGTTCCTTTCCTTCTCCATACTCTTCTCTTCCCATCACTCTGGCACAAGTTGATCTTGGTATCATCTGTCCAAAGGATGTTGTTCCAGAACTGTGAAAGCTTTTTTAGATGTTGTTTGGCAAACTCTAATCTGGCCTACCTGTTTTTGAGGCTCACCAATGGTTTACATCTTGTGGTGAATCCTCTGTTTTCACTCTGGTGAAGTCTTCTCTTGATTGTTGACTTTGACATACATACACCTACCTCCTAGAGAGTGCTCTTGATCTGGCTAACTGTTGTGAAGGGTGTTTTCTTCACCAGGGAAATAATTCTCCGGTCATCCACCACAGTTGTTTTCCGTGGTCTTCTGGGTCTTTTGGTGTTGCTGAGCTCACAGGTGCGTTCTTTCTTTTTAAGGATGTTCCAAACAGTTGATTTGGCCACACCTAATGTTTTTGCTATCTCTCTGATGGGTTTGTTTTGTTTTTTCAGCCTAATGATGGCTTGCTTCACTGATAGTGACAGCTCTTTGGATCTCATATTGAGAGTTGACAGCAACAGATTCCAAATGCAAGTAGCACACTTGAAATGAACTCTGGACCTTTTACCTGCTCCTTCTAAATGGGATAATGAGGGAATAACACACACCTGGCCATGGAACAGCTGAACAGCCAATTGTCCCATTACTTTTGATCCCTTGAAACTGTACAAACGGTTGTAATTCCTACACCGTTCACCTGATTTGGATATAAATACCCTCAAATTAAAGCTGAAAGTCTGCAGTTAAAGCACATCTTGTTCATTTAATTTTGAATCCATTGTGGTGGTGTATAGAGCCAAAACAATTAGAATTGTGTTGATGTCCCAATATTTATGGACCTGACTGTAGATAAAATATAAATAATAAAGGAAATGAATAATACAATAATAGTGATAAATTATGTGATAATGATATGGATAATTCCTAATTTATGCACTCAGATATATCCTTTCACCCCTTTTTATTCCTTGCCCTTCATTTTCCATGATTGATATGGTGATTTTTGCCTCTAAATTGAGGCTTACAAATGTGCAGCAGGTCTGGAGAAGGTGCTGGGTCTGCTGCTGCTGGATGCAAGTTCGGTGGTGCACAGCCTGATTGTGACGTCGCTGACACCATAACCTGTAAACTACTCTACATTTTAAAGATTTTAAGTGTATATACTACACAATGGATGTTTCTCTGTTTATATTATTGTTTTGGAGGAAACGTTAATAAGAAGGAGTGGTGAGATGCTGCCCTACGAGCGTAAAAGTTAATCTTACAGAGCCAATATTTATAGGCTCCACTATATGTGAGTGACCTGGTTTTATATTTAAACATTTGTTGAATATGTTAGTACCAGCTGCACTATATTTTGTCCTTTTTCTTTATCTTTTAATTACTTAATGTACACCTATTGCATATCAAGAATACATGGGGTAAGTTAAACCCTTTCATATAATAAATTTATAATAGTGCCACTAAGGTGTAAGTTTGACTTATATCATAAGAATGTTTGTATTGATTGTGGAGAGTGGGGGAGAGGTTATCCCACACAAAGTGCAGGCAACATTGTTGGGTTCATGGTCAACAAAAAAGCTTTTAATAGGTTTTATACATGTGCATGACGAAAAAAGTAGTTTGAAAGAAAATATTAATATATTTCAGCATGGCAGAATTTCATTCATGTGGTAGTTCAGCTCAGGAAAACAAATCAGATGAGCCAATAGAGTGGGAAAATAAGTCAAGCACTGTACTACAAAATATATGCATAGTAAAAATATTTTGCATATATTTTGCAGTAGACTGATAGATGCATTTTCCCATTATTAGTTCACGGATCAAGTGAGAATAAGTAACCAATAGGGGGAAAAAAAGAGAAGCAGTTAGAAATCTATATTTCTATAATTGTATTTTCTGCATTTATTTAATATATAATAAATAGATAAATAAATCAACATTTAGTGACTTTCCAACAGCCATCAATCATCTTTTCCCCATCAATCATCTTTTTTTTGGCACCACAAGTCATGAATCAAACTAACATGCTTGTAATTGTTATTCAATTATTTCGTTGTATGGCAGCTTGGAGTTTGGGAACCCTGATTATCACCTAATCTGTCAAAACTTGGATGATTACAATTTTGGACAAACCATATCTACAAGTCTAGTTGTTTTGTCCTGCCTGGCTTTGTTTTGCTGTGAGGCTACCTGCTACCTGCACAGATGCAGTTGGTATGAGCTAGTAGGTCACTATTTCTTCCACACTAAGACGATCTTTCAATCCAGCTTTGTTCTTATCAGGGTTAAACCGCTGAGTGGGTTGTCAATTGTTTACTCACTTTTTCCTTTTTTTTATACTTTTTTTTAAAAATTAATATTACTCCTGGTGCAGTTCCTCACCTGTTTTTTTTTATTTTTTATTAATTTACAAGATTGCAAAAGGCAACACAATCATTATAATACTCAGTTCAGACAATATATTTTTAATACAGATGTAAATATAATTCTGATGATGTCACATCCTGTTCCTCGCTGCGAATCATTCTGGTGATGGCTTCTGGTATCCAGTACTCTTTTTTTACAATTCTTGTTTAGTTTTTCTTGTTTTTTCTGGTTTTCTATTCTATGTCTGGTTTTCTTTATGCTGGGTTTTTATGGGTTCATTCCTGTGATCCGTCCCTGGAATTCCCAGCCAGGTTTCCTTTAAATGTTTGTTTTATTTGCCACACCCGTTTGTTTTCCATCATTCCTTTTGTTTCAGTGTTCCTGCAGGCAGCTGCTCAAGTCTTCTGCCCTTTCTTGCAGGTAAGTATTATGTGTGTTTTTCTTTGGTTGGTTTAGCTTACATTAGGCAGAGTAGGACCTGCCAGATATGGGGTACATTGGCATTGTTGGCAGGCTTATGCAATGTATGATCATATAATGTAACTAAATCCCCATGATTTTCATATATAGTGCTTAGTTATTTATCCTCTTGTTTTGCCTATCTTATCTTGTCTTGTTTTAGTTTGTATACCCAGTTGTTATAGTCGTGACTTAAATATGAATATTAATTTAATAATTAATATATAATAATTAAGCAACAAATAACAACATTAATAGAGTTCGGTATTATGGTCGAATATATAATAGGAAATACACAAAACATTGTAGTATTAAATGTATATTTAATATAATTATAATAACAATTAAACAAATGCTAGCAGAATGTCAATTTACCACAATAATAACACAATACAAAACTACAACATATTACTTACAAAAGGCTATAACAGTTGCTAGCTGTTATAATAGATTACTTACACGGCTCCAGCCTGTTTGGCTGGAGCTATACACACAGCTACATGTTCAATCAATGCAAGCAAAGGAAAAAAGGAGGCTCAAAATCCTTCTACTATTTGGTTTTATCCAGTAAGTAGGCTGGCCTGTGATGTCACTGCCAGAAGCACATGAGTTAGCACACTGACCCCTAGTGGTGCCTCTAAAGCATTAAGCTCATTATGCTTTTTTATGACAAAAAGTCATTAATTAATAAATACCATTATACCAGTCCATGTACAGTCCTGTACACTCATGCCCATGTTATGTTCATGTTTCCCTCGTGTCTTGTGTACATGTTCTGGGTTTAGCTTCCTATCCTTCTCCGGTTCTGGATTCTACTAGTTTTGTCTTGTTTTCATGTTTGGTTCCTTTTCTAGCCTTGTCTTGTTTCTGGGAGGTCTGCTTTATTCCTGTTCCTAGTTCCTGGGATCCGCTGAAGCTGAATCAGGGTTCTGGTATGTGGCAGCACAAACGCTGGTGCTCAACACCAGAGGGCGTATGGTTACACTGCACCAGGCCCTGATAAATCCACTTGCATGCTTAAGACTCCCATCTCATCATCAGGAACTCAGGGGTCCCGGTTTCCGTGCCGCCACCCGTGACAGATCACACACAATTGGCATCGCAAAAATGTCTCATATTGTGTATCCATTAGGCTAGGCAATATTTTAGCTGTTTTTGCACTGCGATATACTATAAAAGGCACATTTTCTTGCCATTTAGGGTAGTCTGCACCAATTTTTTTCCCGAAATGACTGCATTGACAAAAATTTGTCCGAATCAAAATGCCACATAGATGAAACATGGTTCATCCAAACCTATTTTTTTTTCCAGATCAATCTGTTCAGACAAATCAAATATTTTTGTTATGCACACGTCAAGTGACAGCTATTTTAACAAACAGTACCTAGTAAGTAAGGTTTGTAATACTGGAAATGAGCTTTAAGAATTTTGTTTGAATTATTTTTATTTTGACATTAGTTCTGTTTTGCATTGCTTAGCTCATTGCAAAACCTTTATTATGAGGAGTGGTGTACTACTGTTTTACACTGAATTTGATGTCCTGTCGTGTGTAACCCACCTACAAGTGAATTAAAAGTAGATATTAAATATTAAATAATAGCACTTGTTTTAGTATGTATTTCCTTTTTTATTTAATTGGTTAGCCTTTAAAAAAAAAAAAAAAAGGCTTACATATGTTTAGATTTGTTTTTTGCAATTTTCTTAAAATTTCTTGATTCTTTATCCTTAAGTTCATCATATAATACTCTATTCACTGAAAAGAACCTTAGGAGTTAATCACATTACATATTCAGTTTCCTATGTTAATTTATTTAACAAATATGGTATTCATTTTTTTAAACTAATGCTACAGTGAACAATGTTTACAAACTAGATTACATGCCGCCCCATGCTTTTCTAAAAATTATTATGATAAAGACAATATCCAAATGGTACATTTCACAGCTTTAATACAGATATTCATACTTTCAATTATAGTGAAAGCATATTCTACCTGCAAAATGTCAATAATAAACTAGCCATACGCATGAAATAAATATTTCTACACATTTTCCATTGTAATACAGAGATGAAAAATAATCTATGTGATCAAACTAATCCAAAAATAAAATAAAGTAGAATCTAAATAGCAATGATACTATATCTTAGAAGAATTTCAATCTGTCCAGCCTACCAGCAGCCCACATAGCATGGTGTCATGACAGAGTCTAAAGTACATCAGTAAATACTATTAATAGAATTGTAAAATAGTTAGGTATGAACCGATATATAGGCCTCATATATTAAGCTTTTAAACAATTTAATATTGTTAGAAATACTTTCCAAATTTTATGACATGACAGGAGGCTTTCTATTTTGCATTAACTCTCTTTACGAACTCCACAGCATCAAAGAAAAAAGTATAACAAGAACCATTTAAAATGCAGTAGGAGGTATAGTATCCACAGTGAATAGGCTCCTCCTTCTCTTTCTTTGCTGCTCCATCAGCAGACAGGTCATAGTTTTTGGCTCTACTCTGCGTTTTGATTACATTTAATCCTTATCCATATCTTCTATTTTAAGTTTCCTATTTGCTCTTACAAATCTGTCTATCACTTTATTTACTACTACTTGCTTTTTCTCTAGCTTTATTGGTATTGGTGTATTTGCTGCTATTGCACCCCTTCTTGCGCCACCCCGAACCCGGCGGTGGGACCTCTTACCACCAGGGGGGATAGCTCCTATCTGGAACTGCTCCCTCACAGCTTCCCAACTGCATGCATCCACATGCCTGGCGACGGCCGGATCGATCCGTCACGTCGCGAAATCCGCGGCCTCCATTTTCGGAGTTTCGAGTGCCATTTTTCCCCCTTACTACTGCAGGTATTACCTCTGGATCATCGATCAACCGGGCAGGGGTCTCCACAGGTCAGTCACAACTTGCTGCTGTGGTATGTACTATAGGGGTCAACACCCTGTGCATTCTGGGGTGAGGCCCCTTATTCTGTGCTGCTGATCAGAACTCTGCTTTAGCATACTCTGTATACCTGGGTGAGGCCCAGATAAAATCCTAATCAGACCAACTACACCTTGCTGGGGTTTTATATTAATATATAGTACTGCTGCTACAAAATAAAAATTGCCCTAAATTGGTGGAGAGGGGATTCAGAGGGGCTCAAGACAAATTATTGGATGCCACCGGACCCCTCTCTCGCATCATGTACCTGGCGGATGACGCCTTCCAGAGTGCTGATCAATTCGATGCCAACACGGTCAGGGAATGGGTGCATGATATATGAGAATGGTTTTAAGAGGTTTCTGCTTTCTGGGAAATGCAAACGTTGCCCTCTCGTCTGAGAGGCGTAAAGCAGCACTACTCCGCATAAACGGAAAGTTAGTGGAATTGGGCACCAAGGAGCTTGGATCTCTGGCACAGGGCAAACTATTTGGGGAAGCTTTCCTCAAGGAATTAAACAGACAAGTTAACATCTTCACCTCGTTGAGCAAAGCACAACCCCGGAAGAGGGGTTTTTGGAAGGGCTTGCTGCCAAAGGAGCTGTGCTGTCAGCTGATTAGGGCCTTCAGGCCCCCATTCATCAAGACCCCAACCTTTCTACCAGGAGGTGGGATACAGACAACCATTCTCCTACTCCAGAGGATCGGATAGAGGTCACGGCCCACGCATATGTGGCAGGGCACGTTTCGCGACAGGTAAGTTACCGTTCTCCTCCAGTTCCTGATGTTCATGGTGAAAAAGAAAACTGGGGACTTCCGACCCATTATAAACCTCTGGAAACTCAACGCCCATGTGGTGTATCATCACTTCAAGATAGAGGGCATTCACCTCTTACGAGAACTCCTTCAAGACGGTGATTGGTTCACGAGGTTAGATCTCACAGACGTTTACATTTCAGTACCTGTCCTCTCCACCTGCAGGCGTTTCCTTCGATTCACGTGGAACAACCAACCGTGGCAATTCACATGCCTCCCTTTCAGCCTCAGCTCGGTCCCATGGTGCTTCACCAAGCTGCTGAAGGCAGTGGTTACTCATCTTCGAGCAAGAGGAATTCGCTGCATTATATACCTGGACAACCAACTTCTATTCTGCTCCGACACATCCAGACTAGCACGACACACACGATTTACCATGGACCTTCTAGAATCACTAGGCTTCATGGTAAACCACCTGAAGTTGTCTACAACCCCATCCCAAGCTGTACAATTTCTAGTCTTCGAGATTGACTCCAAATCCAGCACACTTTGCCTGCCGACGTCAAAGATCTCAGCTATAAATCATTGGGCAAAAGGGCAGAGATTTCAAAGGCTCAGACAGGCAATAAAACAAGTTATAATGATCCAAAACCATTACTACCATTTAGTTATGGCATTATAAGAGGTCAAAACGATAGTCTATGTTGAACTGCAAGCAATGAAAAGTAAAATCTGGAATAGAGATTCCCAGGAGTATACACACTGTAAAACACAGCATGAGTAAGTAAAAGGCAAAAATGACATAACAAGTTCACAGATTTCAGAGGTTACATAAAATAAAGTGATTGCAAATGTATATTTAAAGCAAAGATACAACCTGCATATCAAAGCACCAAAACTATAGGAAGAAACGCCCGATGTGTGCTAACATTCTCCATGTCAAGTTCACTTTTATATGTTGTATATTTGCTTTAAAGAACAGAGAAATTAAAATAAATACAGTTTATGTTGGAAGAGTTGACCTTGTACAATTACACTCCTCTGGGTAAACAAGTTGCAGTAGAGTGTAATATTAAGGGATAGGATTTTTGAACATCTAAAATCACATGGATTTCAAGATCAGAGAAAACATTTTACTTTGGGGAGATCATGCCAAACTAATCTTATTGATTTTTTTGATTGGGTAACTAAAATAATAGATCAGGGTGGTGCAGTAGACATTGCTTACCTAGATTTCAGTAAGGTTTTTGACACTGTTTGACACATAGAATGCTCATCAATAAAATGCAATCTTTAAGTTTGGATTCCAATATTATTGAATAGGTAAGGCTGTGACTGAGTGACAGGCAACAGAGGGTTGTAGTCAATGAAGTATATTCAAAGCATGGGCTTGTAACCCATGGGGTACCTCAGGATCTGTACTTGGACCCATTCTCTTTAATATTTTTATTAGTGATATTGCAGAAAGTCTTGATGGTAAGGTATGTCTTTTTGCTGGTGATACTAAGATATGTAACAGAGTTGATGTTCCAGGAGGGATAAGCCAAATGGCAAATGATTTAGGTAAACTAGAAAAATTGTCAGAGTTGTGGCAACTGACATTTAATGTGGATAAGTACAAGATAATGCATCTTGGACATAAAAACCCAAGGGCAGAGTACAGAATATTTGATAGAGTCCTAACCTCAACATCTGAGGAAAGGGATTTAGGGGTGATTATTTCTGATGACTTAAAGGTAGACAGACAATGAAGTAGAGCAGCAGGAAATGCTAGCAGAATGCTTGGTTGTATAGGGAGAGGTGTTAGCAGTAGAAAGAGGAAAGTGCTCATGCTATTATACAGAACACTGGTGAGACCTCACTTGGAGTATTGTACGCAGTACTGGAGACCGTATCTCCAGAAGGATATTGATACTTTAGAGAGAGTTCAGAGAAGGGCTACTAAACTGGTTCAGGGATTGCAGGATTAAACTTACAATAAAAGGTTAAAGGATCTTAACATGTATAGCTTGGAAGAAAGACAAGACAGGAGTATATGACAGAAACATTTAAATACATGAAGGGAATCAACACAGTAATGGAGGAGACTATATTTAAAAGAAGAAAAATTACCACAACAAGAGGGCATAGTCTTAAATTAGAGGGGCAAAGGTTTAAAAATAATATCCAGAAGTATTACTTTACTGAGAAGGTAGTGGATGCGTGGAATAGCCTTCCAGCTGAAGTGGTAGAGGTTAACACATTAAAGGAGTTTAAGCATGCATGGGATAGGCATAAGGCTATCCTAATTATAGGGTAAGGCCAGGGACTAATTAAAGTATTTAGAAAATTGGGCAGACTAGATGGGCCGAATGGTTCTTATCTGCCATCACATTCTATGTTTCTATACGGAAGGAACGTATATCATCTGCTGCCAATCAGTTCCACTCCACGGACTCGCTCGGATAGTGGGCCTCCTGTCCGCATTGACCCAGGCCATCTTTCCAGGACCACTCCACTACAGGGCGATGCAACTCCTAAATGCCTCATTCCTCCATCAAAACCCTTCCTACAACCAACCAGAAGAAGTCAGGGAGGAACTAAGATGGTGGCTGGACAGCATGCAGGCGTGAAATGGTTGGGTCATTTTCAGAGACATGCTGGACTTCATACTGGAATCGGACACCAACCTCTGGGGCTTGGGACCGACTAATGAAGGCATATCGACAGGAGGCACCTGGACTTCACAGGAACTCATCTTACATATCAACTGCCTAGAACTCCTTGCGGGATCCTTTGCCATACACAGCCTTTTATTATTACATCCTATTCAGGATGGACAACGTCTCTGCAGTCCGCTATATCAACCGTCAGGGCAGAGCCGGCTCACGACTCCTGTCAGAACTAACAAAAGATATTTTAAACTTCTGCCTTACCTGCAACATCTCACTAAAGGCGGAATACCTGCCAGGAGAGACGAATCTCATGGCTGACTGATTCTCCCGCCATTGGTGAGATGGCAAGCTATAGGATGCTGGACCCCAAGATCTTCGACACCCTCTCACACCTGAGAGGCCTGTTTCATCAGGATCTGTTTGCATCATGCAACAAAAGAATGACTCTAGACTTCTTCAGCTGACTCCCAGACCTGGAGTGCAAAGCAGTGGATGCCTTCCTACAAATGTGGCCGCTCACCGGCGCGTATGCATTTCCCCCATACGCTATGTTAGCAAGGACTCTCCATTATCTGAAGGTCCACCAAAAAGCTCTACTTCTAACCACTCCCCTATTGCAGAGCCAACCATGGTTCCTGAATCTCCTGGCATTGTCCTACGCAGACCCACTCCTACGACTGTCCTACCCAACACTTCTCACTGACCCAAAAGGGAACCCTCATCCACTGTTACGTGACACTTGTCTGCCTCTGGTGGCTTGGATTCTTTTTGGGCACCTGGCAGATCGATGAACTATCGCAGATTGCTAGGGACTAGTGATGTCGCGAACCCGAAATTTTCGGTTCGCGAACGGCGAACGCGAACGTCCGCAAATGTTCGCGAACTGGCGAACCGCCCGAAACGCCATTGACTTCAATGGGGAGGCGAATTTTAAAACACACAGGGACTCTTTCTGGCCACAATAGGGATGGAAAAGTTGTTTCAAGGGGACTAACACCTGGACTGTGGCATGCCGGAGGGGGATCCATGGCAAAACTTCCATGGAAAATTACACAGTTGATACAGAGTCTGGTTTTAATCCATAAAGGGCAGAAATCACCTAACATTCCTAAATCACAATGAATATGGATTGACACCTGACATATGACATATTGACACCTTGACATATGGATTGACACCTGTCCTCAGAGCCCCTGATGCACACGGACACAGAGCAGAATAGAGACTGGCCCCCCTACATCGGGTCACTTGGCAGATATGGATTGACACCTCTCCTAAGGTTCCCTGATACACACTGACACAGAGCAGAATAGGGACTGGTCCCCCTACATCGGGTCACTTGGCAGATATGGATTGACACCTTGTTACAAACTGCTATTTGTAACGGGCCTTTTAAATGGCAAATTGCCCTGCTTCCCTGGGTTGTGGAGAAGCCTACTTGCCAGCCTCCTCCCGCATGACTACGGCCCCTGGGAGATTGTGAAAATGTATGCACTTTTATTTGGTGTGTATGGCCCTTTAAGACTGTCGGTGGGCATATTGGGGCTTATGGACTCTTTATGTGACTGGTGCTGGCCCTTTAAACACCTTTTTTGGGACATCAGGAAGATTGGGACACTGCCCCTTTAAGGCCGTGTCCCCAGACTTGTTGGGGACACGGCCCCTTTAAGACGGTGTCCCCTGTGTCCCCAGACCTGGTGCAAACCCTTTGTGCCTGCCTTGCTATTTCCCACTTGGTTCAGTAAATGGGCTTACCGGAACCAAGTACCACATTGGTGCGACCACCCAGAAGTGAAGTGTAGAGGCAATTTACTTGAAGCTGGGCGTGCGTTAACCGCAGCTTAATTGACAATGCTGGGAGGTCTTTGTTCATTTGCTAACATACGGCGAAGCGGCTATCTTGATCATTCGACAGCAGTCAGCGGTATGTGTAGCCAAATTCATGGAACTAAAATCGCTACACATTTCCGCGAACACCGCTGAGCTCTACCTTCTCCCAGTACTGGTTTTACAGGCTGAGACCACCAAGTCCCATTCGCATGGGACTTAGCCAGTCGCTTCAGCCTGAAGAAATCGATCACCTCGCCAAATCTATGGAACTGTTTTGGGCAGGAAAATGTGCTTGCGGTCGGTCATAAAGGGACCTCCAGCTAACTTTTTAACCCCTGGAAGTATTTGGCTGATTTTTGGTTATGTTTATGTTTTAAGTGTGCTGATTCCAAATATGTAATTATGAAGATGGGATGTGTAGTTTTAAAGTTACAGTGTATGGCTAAAAACTGTATTTTACTGCCTGTGTTTAATTATGTTAATCTCTTCCCAAACGTCATTTCGTTCAAAGTGGAGAGAATGTTAAAAAAATATATTTTTGTTCGGAGTGTGAGAAATGCTTTTCAGCCGCTTCTAATCTTAAGCATCATTTGAGGAGCCATACAGGAGAGTAACCTTATATGTGGTGTGTTTAGTATTGTTCTGATTTAATACCTTCTGCGTCTCCTATCAGTGGACGTGTATATGGCAGCCATTTTAGGAACCGTACACCTGGGACCCGAGCAAGGTCACCTCGTTCAACAGGCTTGCAGCGTATCCTCCAGGAAGAAGAACCTGAACCCTTACCGGCTGCACGTGTCTTACCTGTACATGGAAAGCTGCTCTGGTTCCTTGATGAGCCAGCTGCCCGTGAGTTAACATGTCCCATGGAGAAGCACTCTGTCCTGTAAAGCCTCACCAAAAAAAAAGGAGTGGTGTGTTTAGTATTGTTCTGATCAGTTTAATACCTTCCGCGTCTCCTATCAGTGGACGTGTATACGGCAGCCATTTTGTCAGATTCAAGTTCTTGTGCCCCACAGTTCAAAATAACATTCAAATGACAATTCATTACAGATCACACAAGTGAATAGCCCTGCCAACGTCTTCTCAGAATTTTTTCGTTTTCTATGAAGAAATAGAAATGCAAGAGCAGAATAGAGACTGTTCAGTTTAATACCTTCCGCGTCTCCTATCAGTGGACGTGTACACGGCATTGATTTTTGTAACAGGGAGATGGAAGAAGAGGCTTGGTCAGTCCTCTTACTGTAAATTTGGGGCACTGCGCGGTCAAGCTAATGTGACACCAGATAGGAGTGGTGTGTTTAGTACTATTTTTATCAGTTTAATACCTTCCGCGTCTCCTATCAGTGGACGTGTACACGGCATTGATTTTTATCTAAGCCGTAAACATTTGCACAGCGAAGTAGATTCACTGCCATTGAAAAGGAGTGCATGGCGGTGGTGTGGGCCCTCAAAAAGCTGCAACCTACTTGTATGGACAACCGTTTACCTTACTCACAGATCACATTAAATTTGGGGCACTGCGCGTGCTATCTAATGTGCCACCAGATAGGAGTGGTGTGTTTAGTACTATTGTTATCAGTTTAATCACTGTTACGTCCCCTATCCATTGATGTGGAGCAAGACGCAGCAGCAGAAGAGGACTCACCAACTCCTCTGCAGAGCCACACATTCCATGCTTGGCAGCCGTCAGCAGGTTTGCCCAATGCGCAGTGTAGGTGATATACCTGCCCTGACCATGCTTTACACACCAGGTATCAGTGGTCAGATGGACCCTTGCCCCAACACTGTGTGCCAGACATGCCATTATTTCCTTTTGCACAATCGAGAACAGGTTGGGGATTGCCTTTTGTGAAAATAAATTTCGTCCGGGTACCAGTGAGTGAGTGGTGGCACTGGGCACAGTATCCACTGTGAGCCTGACACACCTGCTGGCAGACAACTAACTGCTATTCAATCTATAACAGTGAAAAAAGTATTTTTTTTTAAATGCAAGCTATTGTGACACCAGTGAGTGGTGGCACTGGGCACCGTATCCACTGTTAGCGTAACACACCAGCTTTAAGGACACTGACTGCTATTCAATCTATAACAGTGAAAAAAGTTTTTTGTTTTTAAATGCAAGCTATTGTGACACCAGATATGAGTGGTGGCACTGGGAACCGTATCCACTGTTAGCGTAACACACCCGCTTTAAGGACACTGACTGCTATTCTATCTATAACAGTGAAAAAAGTTTTTTGTTTTTAAATGCAAGCTATTATGGCACCAGTGAGTGGTGGCACTGGTCACCGTATCCACTGTTAGCGTAACACAACCGCTTTAAGGATACTGACTGCTATTCAATCTATAACAGTGAAAAAAGTTTTTTGTTTTTAAATGCAAGCTATTATGACACCAGTGAGTGGTGGCACTGGTCACCGTATCCACTGTTAGCGTAACACACCTACTTTAAGGACACTGACTGCTATTCAATCTATAACAGTGAAAAAAGTTTTTTTTTTTAAATGCAAGCTATTGTGACACCAGTGAGTGGTGGCACTGGGCACCATATCCACTGTTAGCGTAACACACCCGCTTTAAGGACACTGACTGCTATTCAATCTATAACAGTGAAAAAAGTTTTTTGTTTTTAAATCCAAGCTATTGTGACACCAGATCTAAGTGGTGGCACTGGTCACCGTATCCACTGTTAGCGTAACACACCTGCTTTAAGGACACTGACTGCTATTCAATCTATAACCGTGAAAAAAGTTTTTTGTTTTTAAATCCAAGCTATTGTGACACCAGATGTAATTGGTGGCACTGACTGGGGAAATGGGCACAGTATGCACTGTGAGCCTGACACAGAAGCTGGCTGCAGTGGCAGACAACTAAGTGCAATTACATTACATAGAATTTTTTTTTTTTTAAAAGCATACCCTAACCCTAACCTAGCTATGCTTTTCCCTATCTAATGAACAGCAGCTACACTTTCCCTCCTCTCACTAAACATGCAGCTTGAGAATGAATCTAAAATGGATGCCTTCCAGGAGGTGGGAGGGTCTGCTAGGGAGGGTGTGCTGCTAATTGGCTGGAATGTGTCTGCTGACTGTGAGGTACAGGGTCAAAGTTTACTCAATGATGACGAATTGGGGGCGGATCGAACCGCGCATATGTTCGCCCGCCGTGGCGAACGCGAACATGCTATGTTCGCCAGGAACCATTCGCTGGCGAACCGTTCGGTACATCACTAGTGCTGTGTGATCCTCCTCCTCCGTCTTTGTCAGCCATTCATTGAATCCTATGGGGTTCTAGCTGATGCTGGAACCCCAAAGTGGAGTTAACCGTGCAATGTAATTATTGAAGTTTATCAGTAACTGCAATAATAAAATTGCAGGGTTAATCTCACAGGGGCACTGCACCCAGACCATGTCAATGAGCTGAAGAGGTCTGGATGCCTATAGTGTCCCTTTAAGTGTGATAAAATAATATATGCCAACACACAGAAAATAAAATTAGTAGAACACAGAGAGAGAATCATCAATGTGCATTT
>OW240912.1:307780047-307801454 GCA_933207985.1 Pelobates cultripes | reverse complement strand
AAGTGTTGAAATGAGGAGTGGGTGGGAGGGTCATTCTGATGCTGACCTCAAGCGATATGAGTCAGGTAAGGGGTGTCCCTTATATAGGGGAGTGAATTAATTTAAGCCCCTCCACAAATACAGGCCAAATGGCCTTAAAACTTGTGTTCGGGGCAAATAGCCGTATATGGAGTAAGGTTCCAGCATAAGCGTAGGATAGTATAAAGGGAGCAAGTCGGTTGTGGTGTGCCGAGACCGACGATACGGTAGGCCTGTAAATAAAGAGGGCAAAAAGAATAATCAAAGATTTAATACAGTCAACAATATATACAAATTAACCAGACATTTCCTTAAATGCATCACGGTATTTAATTCCTTGAAGGATTTTGAAGGTAGGAATCTAGGACCGCAACTGGACACCATTTGTTGTGGGTAGGATAGTATGTTATCTCTACTGTTGGTGCGTGTTGACTCGTTTCGGAATGTGGTAGAGCCAATAGGTAATGATATATGTGTTTACATACGTGGGATTGTTGAAGACAATGATCTGTCTGAGTGGTGGTTATGGTAGTGGATTCTCTGGCCTGTGAAAGGCATAAAAGGCAGTGTGCATGGCTGGTATGGCCGACTTGGTAGCATAATTGAATGGTTGTAGCTCTAATAGGTCCGATAAGGATTGAAAAGTTGGATGGCTATTGGTAATCTCTGAGAGGAACGTGGGGGGATGGATTCCTGAAAACCTCTGAGTATATTCTTGTCTGGTATGATAGCATGAAGTTATGGTAGTTTTGGCCATAGGTTATCCTGTGTTGTTGAATGCCTGTAAAATATATAATTAATGGTGTGTGAGATGGTTTTAGTTTAAGGTGGCAAAAAATGAAGCAAAACCTAGGAGAAATGTTATGACACAGGTTGAGCTATGTCGTGTTCCAATGAGATTCTTTAAAGCCAGGTGAATAGGTGTTATGCGTTCTACAAGTATGGGATGAAAGTGCTAGGTGGGATAGTGCATGCTATGCTGCATGAGTATGTCTAATCCATGATTTTGTCTCTGGAACGAAAGAGTGGCCGTGACTGTATGGGCGGCTGTAGGAAGCATATGATGAACATGCCTGGAATATAAATGAGACAATTGTCCGCAGGGATGTATACCCCCGCCTGGTACATGAAAGTAAAAGAAATGTGGTAAGTGGCCAACCAAGTGAGTTCCCCAGCAATACCATGCGTAACAACGGATTGATGACCCTGACCATGATTTACCCCATGCCACAGCAGCTGCTTTTAGCGGGGAAAGGATTGCCCATTTTATGCCATGTAAGTGCCAGTGTGTAGGGTAGATGGTAGCTGTTTACTGCGTTGATGATATTGGTCTTACTTAACCAAGCTTCAACCCATGCTTGAGTGATAGCTGTAAAGGTAGATCAATGGTGTTGTATAGTAAGAAAAATCCTCGGAGGGTATGAGGGAGTTGAGACTTGGGGTAGCGGAGGTGTGTGGTGCCAATAAGTCTATGGTTAGTCTTTGTTTAAGGGAAGATTCCTTGTGACAATACCAATGTGTGTGTATGCTGTAAATGGTGGAAATTGGAAGACCCCTCTGCAAATCTTGGCTATGAGTGTGTTTACAGCCAATGGTTTTGTTGTGCTGACTGTAAGTGAGGGCATGCTATATTCCTTGAAGGTGTGTTTATGATAACTGTATGGGAGCCCTTTGAAGCTCCAGAGCTTTAGTAAATCTACTACAAGTCTGGAAGGGTGATGAGTCAGTAGTGTTGAAAATGCATTGGTGTGTACAGATGGTGAATACGTTATTTGTAAGTTGTATTGGGACACATGGTTTGTCATGTGCCCTGAACTATTTGAACATATATGCAACAGTCTGTATGCAATGCAACTACTCATATCAGTGGTCTCTGGTAGTTCAGAGGTGCTGGTACCTGGAGCCTGAGAGTGCTCGTCCATTTGTTTGGGACAAAATCCCTTCTGTATGGGTACCTGCACAAATAAACATCTCCACATATTCCAAATGCCAACCCAACCAAGGGATGGTCAGTTCCCGATTTACCTGGAATCCCTGGATCTGACCATCACAGATACATCATCATACATATATATGCCTTGCTTCCCCAATGTGCTGGGATCATACGTGCAGGTTTAACATCTTGTGTGTCATAAGAATTGATTGTACCAGGTAACAGAGTTTCGGTTGGTGCTGGTTGTACAGTAGCGTGAGGCCCAGCCTTGTGAGGGCTGTGGTGACCAACTCGAGATTGCCAGTCTGTCATAAATTTTTTGGCTCATGAGTTTATGAGTGAAGCTAGCATAGCCTGGGTGTCACCTGAGTTGATGTAGCTGGGCCTTCCCCTGCCTCCGTGTTGTCCGTTGATGTATAGAGGAGTTTGAATAACTGCTTTCCTTGCTGTAGCAGGGTAGGGGATTTGTCACCTCCTTAGGTCGGTGGTAATGTGTGGGATCGTCCAGGATCTGATTGCTGCTGGACTAGCAACATCTCCTCTGCTTGAAGGTGTATCAATTCTAGCCGGGGTGCTAGGAAGAGGTGATTATTCACCATCTTTTTGAGAAATACTTAAATAACAATAAAGATTGCAATTATTATTTGTACCCAGGGTTCTTGTACTGGCTTGCTAGCTAAGCCGTAAGGCGAAACGATTAGGCTTTGTGTTTTTTGGTGACTGGTGAGGCCCTGCTAGTTGCCAAGTGGCTTGAGAGGCTCTATCTATGCTTGGCGCGAGGGGATTTTGTGTGGCCACCGAACGTTGTGGCAGGATGTTGGCCTCTCGGTGACAGTAACCAGAAAATAGGAAGGGGAGTGACAGGTGAGGCCCTCTATGATACAATGCGAGGCGGCTAGCTCACGAGTGGCCCGAGGGGTGTATGCCTCCGAGTGTGAGGCGGGGTGTTGGCCTCGCGGGACCACTAACCGAAGCATAATGCAGAGAAAAAAGGGGGTAATACCTATTGGGCCCTAGAACCCTAATTGCCAGTACACTATTACTATTCCAGGGAAGGTAAGAGATGGATAACTACGTGAGCAGGTGTATGTACCTGGTAGTATGGTATTGAACCTGACAATCCGTATAGGTTTTTTAGTAGTAACTGTAACCTGAATGGATAAAACCGTATGGCATAAGGAAATATGGCATAGACCAAGCTTATCTTAATACGTACAGTATATGTGAAAAGTAAAGTGACGTGATGTGTAAATATTAAACATCGTAGCCATACTGGTTAAATATGTATCAATCTTAACCCATTAAGTGCCGTATGTACAAGTGAAAATGTGGTCTGTCCCCACCTTGTATGTTGTATGTCCCCTTGCTAGGGGAAGTCTGTTGCGGGAGCAGCGTGCTGTGAAAAATGTATGTGAACTATATTACCAGTTACATATATACAGATGCGTCTGCTACTGTGTAATAATATGTGTATTTATACCAGATGTTGATATAGTGCTTGCTATGTGAATTGTTGTATGTCTTATTGAATGGTAGGGGTCAGTGAACATGGTGTTGCAAAATGCAAGTGCACTGGAGATCTGCCGAGTGCCCTATAGGTGGCAGTGTAGTTGGATACTGATTGGTATGTGAAATGTTGTTTGTCTGTTGACCTATAGGTGTCAGTGTTTTGGTGTTTGTAAAACCCCATGAAAATTGTCAATGTACTTGACAGACCTGTAGGTGGCAGTGTTGATAGAACCACTGTTGGTCTTGATGTGAAATGTAAATTATTGTGAATTAAACCTGAAGTTGAGCCCGTGCTGGAGTTTAATTTATGGTCTATAGTTATGTTTAAAACAATCTTATGTGTAATTTATATTGGCTGGTAAATTGTATATGACATGTGAAGACAGTTTTGCTGTTGACCAGTAGGGGTCAGAAATGCTGATTGTATGTTAAAATACCCTTTAACCCCTTAAGGACCAAACTTCTGGAATAAAAGGGGATCATTACATGTCACACATGTCATGTGTCCTTAAGGGGTTAATGCTACCATTTGACAGATAGAAGTCAGTATGAAAGCGAAAATGCTGTAGTTAGTTTGTTTGCTTATGAAGTGGAATAGAATCTGAGAAGCCTGTAGTATACTGATTGACCGGTAGGGGTTAGCATGTAGGCGAAAATGCCGTGGTTAGTTGGTTTGTACATGAAATGCAATAATGTCTGAGAAGCCTGTAGTACACTGAATGACCGGTAGGGGTCAGTGTGTAGGCGCAAATGCAGTGGTTCGTTGGTTTGTACATGAAATGCAATGTCTGAGAAGCCTGTAGTACACTGAATGACTGGTAGGGGTCAGTGTGTAGGTGAAAATGCAGTGGTTTATTGTTTTGTACATGAAATGCAATAATGTCTGAGAAGCCCGTAGTACACCGAATGACCGGTAGGGGTCAGTGTGTAGGCGCAAATGCAGTGGTTTGTTGATTTGTACATGAAATGCGATAATATCTAAGAAGCCTGTAGTACACCAAATGACCAGTAGGGGTCAGTGTGTAGGCGCAAATGCAGTGATTCGTTGATTTGTACATGAAATGCGATAATGTCTAAGAAGCCTGTAGTACACCAAAAACCGGTAGGGGTCAGTGTGTAGGTTAAAATGAGGTGGTTTATTGGTTTGTACATGAAAATGCAAAAAACTTCTAAGATGCCTGTAGTACACCGAATGACCGATAGGGGTCAGTGTGTAGGTGAAAAATGCAGTGGTTGGTTGATTTTTTACATGAAATACAATAATGTCTGAGAAGCCGGTAGTACACCAAATGACCGGTAGGGGTCAGTGTGTAGGCGAAAATGCAGTGGTTCATTGGTTTGTACATGAAATGCAATAATGTCTAAGAAGCCTGTAGTACACCCAAAGACCGGTATGGGGTTTAAACGAATGATTTTCATGAACATGCAATGGTTTTAGAACAGACATAGACAAAATGCAGCCGTAAAGTGAGGACCTGACCCTTACATAGTGCCGTGGGACTGATGCCTGGCGTAACGGGTAGGTCGACTTACGGTTTGTGAGTCACTTGGACACCATCCACGGCGATGGATTGAAGAAAGAAGGTGGTAGGCCGGAAAAGCCTGTGGCTGGATTCCTGACACAGCTCTGCTTAGAAAACCTCATGGAGTAATCAGGTAAAATGGCGTCTGGATGACCCGGAAGTGGAAATCATTCTGATGCTGACCTCAAGCGATATGAGTCAGGTAAGGGGTGTCCCTTATATAGGGGAGTGAATTATTTTAAGCCCCTCCCACAAATACAGGCCAAACGGCCTTAAAACATATATAAAAATACAATACAAAAAAAATGAAATTTCCCCCGCACTCACGCTTAGTAGTATCCAATAATGCCAGGTGCCATAGCCTGGACTCCAAAAGTACAGTGTGCCAAAGGATAGCTGCTCACCGGTCTTTAAAATTCCAATATTTCATTTTGTTCAAGTTAAAATCAGAGACCCTTGGTCTCTGATTTTAACTTGAACAAAATTAAATATTGGAATTTAAAGACCGGTGAGCAGCTATCCTTTGGCACTAATATATATATATATATATATTCTAAAATAATTAAAACATTTTATAATATATTATACATATATAATGCGTACATATGATTTCATAAATGTACTTTGAGATATATACACATATATCTCAAAATACACTTATAATAAAATCATATATATGCATTATATATGTATAATATATTATACAATGCTTTAATTCTAATATATTATACATATATAGGAAATAAAAGTTTGTGTATGTGTGTGTGTGTGTATATATAAACACACACACACACACTCATACCTATTATATACCCACGTATTATATGTGTGTGTGTATGTGTGTATATATATATATATATATATATATACACATATATACACACACATACACACACACACACATACAAACATATTATATGTATGTGCATATATAAATTTACATAAACATTTATTTTTAAAAAAAAATGTTTGTGACTAAGTGGCTACTACAAAAGACTGGAAATACCCCATTTGGAATACCCTGGGTTGTCTACATTTGAAAATGGTATGCCATGGTTATTTCACATTCGTGGTCTACCATATGGTCTCAAAAGGCAACATAGACCCAACAAACCAATCTAGCAAATTTCAATGTGCAAACATGGAAAAGGGGAAAACCCCACATTTGACCCCTGTAAGTTTGCAAAAACCCATAAAACCTGTACACTGGAGGTACTGTTGTAGTCAGGAGATGTTGCTGAACACAGATTGGGGTGTTCTTTGTCAGTAACACATAACAGGAACTAAGAATCCATGCCTAAAGTACAATGTGAGAGAAAAACACAAAAAATGACTAACTAAAAGTTTGACAAAAACTGCTGGTAGAATTAGTGCATGGAAAGTGTAAACATACCACCATTTGAAATACCCTAGGGTGTCTACTTTTCAAAAATATATAGTTTGATGAGGGTAAATTACATTGGCCGGCATCAAAAATGTTTCATATAGGACATGGGTGCATGATGACCAGCTGAGAAAATTCCAAGTTTCATAGTTACATAGTTTCATAGCTGAAAAGAGACTTGTGTCCATCAAGTTCAGCCTTCCTCACATATGTTTTTGCTGTTGATCCAAAAGAAGGCAAAACAACCGCGCTTCCAATTTTGCAACAAACTAGGAAAAAATTCCTTTTTGACCCCAAAATAGCAGTCAGATGTCTCCTTGGATCCAGCAGCTATTACCCCACTAATTAGAAATTATATCCCTGTATGTTATGTTTTTGCAAGTATTTTCCAATTGCAGTTTAAACATCTGTATAGACTATGACAAAACCACCTCTTCAGGCAAAGCATTCCATATCCTTATTGCTCTTACTGTAAAGAAATCTTTCTTCCAGCCTAAATGTGTGACCTTGGAAAACTTGAATGTGCACCCTCTAAATAAGGACTTTAAGCCCCCAGACAACCCGACACACCTATACATGGGGGAGTATCACTGTACTCAGGAGATGTTGCTGAACACATATTGGGGTGTTCTTTAGCAGTAACCCTCAAAGTTCTCTTTACATGTATTCTTAAATTGCTATGTGTGTCAAAAAAATCAGCAATTATAATTTTTTTTAAATTTGGTATAGGTTGGTGGTAAAATGGTTGTATGAAAAGTCAAAATACCCCAAGTTTAATACCTTAGGCTTTTAAAAATATATGTATGTGAAGGGTTATTCAAGGATTCCTGACAGATATCAGTGGTACAATGTAACACTGTAATGTAATGGTTTGGAAATCGCAAAGTGCTACTTGTACTTATAGCCCTATAACTTTCCAAAAAAAACAACCTAAGAACATGTTAACATTGGGCAGTTCTAAACTCAGGACAAAATTTAGAAACTATTTAGCATGGGTATTTTTTGGCGGTTGTAGATGTGTAACAGATTGTGGGGGTCAAATTTCGAAAAAGGGCATTTTTTTTTTTTACATTGTTCCATCATATTTTATAAAATAAATTATAGTAAATTACATGATATGATGAAAATAATGGTATCTTTAGAAAGACCATTTAGGTACAGTAAATGTGTAAAAGGAAAATTACACTTAAACACAAACACAGCAGAAATCTAAAAAGAGCCCTGGTCCTTAATGGTAAGAAAACTGAAAAATAGTCTGGTCACTAAGGGGTTAAAAGAGACTATAGACACAGATTGTTGATCGAGATTATTATTTTCACAACAGTTTTTTAACCTGAAAGGGGAAATAAAAAAACAGGGTGAGAAAATAAGTCATAGTCTTTGTTGTAACCACCCTATACCATTTAATTTTTTTAGATGTATGTACCAGCAATTACTATTATTATTATTATTATTATTATTATTATTATTTCATGATGCATTTATCAATGTACAGGAATGCATATTTTCTGTTGATTAATATTCTTTAAAAGAAGAAAAGCTTTAAAAATCTGGTTTATCTCAAACTTTGAGTCCCAATAGGGAAAGAAACATTGATCATGCTACAACACACTATTTAATAGCATATCACTGTGTCAGATAACATTTGAGGTTTTTCTGTTTTTTTCTTTTTTACGTATTACCACATTTGAAACTTGATTCCTGTTTGTCTTTCTGTTAATTATTCAGTTATGCCACTACTTGTCTTTTTGTAGATATGTTATTTATATAGATATTTATGACTGTATGATATAATAAGTCATAAGTGTAAAATGTAATGGGACATTTTCCAACAGATTGAATACAATACAATCATTTATGCTTTTAAGTGAAAAGATGTTTAATGTTTAAATGCTCCTGTGCATCAAACTTGTCTTGTTACAAATACTGGTAGTCTACAAATGGAACAGCACTGCAGCATTTGTTGTTATTTGTATTACTTATAAAGCACCAATAACAAAGATAAGAATAATTCATATTTTTAACCCCTTAAATACTGAGCCAAATGTACAAGTTTTGATCAAAATACAACGTAAACAAAACTTGGAATTTAACTCTGTCTGTTCAACCATAATTCACCTCTTAAATATTAAATGCACGCACACTTATTATATATAATTTTATTCAGGAGAAATAGGGCTTTCATTTAACATCAAATATTTGGGTATGAATCATAATTTAATATGAATAAAATATAAAAGAATGTGAGAAATTAAGAAATGTTGTTATTGGTTTTAGTCCCGCAGGACATTTTAACTGTGAATGTTATAATACCGTTTGCTTTTACAGCAATAAAATACACATATTTGTATTCAGCTATGGCTCACATGTAAAACAGTACCCTCTATGTACAGGTTTTATTATGTTTTGGAAAGTTACAGGGTCAAATATAGAATGTTACATTTTTAATTTTTTTCACATTGAAATTCGCCAGATTGGTTACGTTGCCTTTGAGACCGTATGGTAGCCCAAGAATGAGAATTACCCCCATGATGACATACCATTTGCAATAGTAGACAACCCAAGGTATTGCAAATGGGGTATGTCCAGTCTTTTTTAGTAGCCACTTAGTTACAAACACTGGCCAAAGATAGCGTTAATATTTGCTTGTGTGTGAAAGATGCAAAAAACTAATTAATATTAAAATACACTTAGACAGTGTATGTGTATGTATGTGTAAATATATATATATATATATATATATATATATATATATATATATATATATATATATAATTTTAAACAGTTTTAAAACTTAAGTTAACTTTTATTTCAGGCAGCAGGGGGACTACCTGTTATTCCAGGCACTCCCCCTGCTGGCACTGCTATGGACGGCTATTTCGTCCATGTGATCGTGAGGTCCTCGCAATCACATAGCTTAAAAGGGCTGGATCAGCAGCAGGGGGACTCCCTGGGATGCCTGGTAAGTCCCCTCATCGCAATCGCAGGCGGTGGATCGCCAGTGAGCAGGTAAGTCCCCTGGGCGGCGTGGACATGCTATGTCACCCACCGGCATTTAAGGGGTTAAAAGCAGTACTTCTAAACCAAAATTGATCCATGCCAATAATGATCTGGCTGATAAAACATAAATCAGTTGACTGTCGGCACATATCTAAGAGAGCAAACTTTATAAAAGAAAAAAAAGAAAGAAAAAAATTATAATAAAAATACTACCTGTAAGTCTTAAGTCTTTCCTGTAGAGCTCATAAACATTGTTGGCAATGTCTAATTATTGGCAAACTTTTCCATTCATACCTGAAGGATGTATTTCAGAGGTAGGAACTTCCTCTCTTTCTTGTTTTGGAAATTGCAACAAATGTTGCATAAAATAATATAGTGCGCTTGAGTTGGAAAAGGGAGGGAGAATTTAAAAAAAAAAATAACTGTAAAAGAGGAAGGCATGAGGGAGCACATATTGGGTGGGAGGGAGGGAGAAAGGGAGAAGACAATCATGTTTGTTGCCAGCATGCTGTACGCACTGATCACAGATGCAAACTATGCACAGAATTGACATTGGCAGCCAGGAATAGATTTCTAGGCTGCTAATATCACATATGCTTGGGAGCAACTATCCACTTTGCACATAATTAAGACTATATCAGCACAGGTAATATTTCAAGTTAAAACACTACACATACATACTTCTACCACCATGACCACTTGAAATTACTACGTTGAGGTAACCTTCAACTGATAGAAGAGAACATGAATGCATGTTGTATTATTCTATATTAAAAGTTGGCAAACTGTGTTAATATACTCTCAACGGAATTGACATTCTAATTGTTTTTGTTTTTTTAATTAACAAGGAAATGATTAATTTAATTAAGTGGGAATAGGCTTTTTGCTTATATGCTGATATGAATGATACATGTATTCTTGTTGGCTTAGTGCTTTTCCAATCTTGAATTTAGATTAACTAATGATGATACATTGATATGGGCAAATGCAAATATTACAAATTTTAGAAAGAAATGTTGTATTTCTTAAACTGTGTACTTTGTCTTTAAGAGATATTGCAAACTGACAAGGTGTTAGAAATGGAACATATTGTTTTTCATAGATGTTTCTTTAAGCAATAACCTCAGTGCATAATTGCGCCATTTTGTCCCAGACGAATTACAATAACAATAATGCATAAACAAGCTTCAAGGCTATGCTACGACTCTTTTAGTACACAATATACTGTGGTAACCCCAAGTTAATGGAACTTCCCCAAATCCGGGAATCTCCCACGACTGTACACTTATGACTTAGTATAAACAACAGATAACCTATTCAGACTTTAAGATGCCATCTTGAACTAAGTCAGGAAAATTTCCATGACCTTTGCACCCTTTAGTTATGGCCTTGTATGTTTGCCAAATTAAGGGAGGTCCTAAAATGAATAAAGTAAATGAACTACGGCAACCCTAAAATGGAGACACCTAAGGTATAAAAAGGTGTGCTTTTAAATGTTAAGACACAGAGGAGAGACTTGGAGACAGACGCTGCTCCATCTTAAAATGACAGAGAGGTTGACATGATGACATGTTCAGAAGGGTATGTTAACCTATTAATGATATTTGCAAGCATGTAATTTAATCTTATAAACTCTGCTATAATGGATTTTATATTTATATTTTTATATAATAAATATCCAAAAAGACAAAACGATTGCTTCCAAGACAATACTTATTTTATATTGTATTCTCAAATATTTATATATGTTAAATAGAGGATCTCTTACACTATATAAAATTATGGCTAAGATATCTGTATGGTTAGCCCTACTAAGTTCTATGCTTTAAGACATTATAGTGGTATATAAGGGAACCACCTGCAGTTTCAACATAGCATATATATTACATATTACTTTTTTTTTTACTGCATTTACTAAACTGTATAATCTTTTTTGTTGATGGCAAATTAGAGCCAAAGGAGAAAAAAAATAAGCAAATGTGTGAAAAACATTTTTATTTCTCATGGTATAAAATAACTTCACAACAAATAATTCACCATGAAAACTATAATGTAATGCCTAAACCCTTCTAATTAAAAACACAGACATCACAAATTTGCAGTGATGTCTCTCTCTCGATATAGATATAGATATAAATATAGATATAGATATATTCATATATAGGCCTTCCACTAAAAGCATTCATTTCTCCTTAATAAGATATATTTTGTCATTGTTAGTTTCTTAATGGATCTAATTGAATGGATCTAATCACAAAATCATGCCATACATCAAACTAAAATACTGACTAATGTTATAATATACTATACTGTATACTATCAGTGACATTTGGATTAACATATTTTATTTTGGTGTATGGCAGGATTTGTGATCCATTAGATCCATTAAGAAGCTAACAATGACAAAATATATTTTACTATGGACTCTAAGTTAATAAGAGTAACATTAACACCTCTGACTTTTTAAATCTTCTACATTACATGTGCAATGATAGATGCTTGCATTTGTTTATGTGTTTGGGTATCTATGCTGTATGGTGTTTGTTTAAGCATAAGCTAAAACTGAATTGCAAAATATATGATAAATAAGCATGAGCGTTTAAAAAGGAATAGGAGATCTGTGAAAATGTAATTTTTTTTAACAGTTCTTTTAAATATAACACAGCTGCATAGAAAATAAGAGCTTTCTGGTTGAGCAGAAGAACAATCTTGAAATTACAATATATTTATATTCCAGAAATTGTAAACTGATATTTTACCGCTGTCTTTGTTGAGCAGGTAGAGAAAATTATTTAGCAGCAAATTTCTTATTGCCTTGTTAAACATCTGTCACTGTTTTCCAGTGTAAATTGGTATTCATGGTCAATTCCACCATTTGTTTATGGTTTGTTTGCCTACAGTTATTCAAATAACTCAAAAGAATATGTATCTAGTTTTTTGTTTTTTGTTCAGACATAGAATAAGAAAAGAAAATATTCTGTTTGCATGTATAGAGCAGAATCAACAATGAGTTTAAACGATAAGTTTAAATTTATTTAAAACATGTCAGAAAAAAAAAATAACCTTAATGTATAGAAAAATATTTGTTATTTCAGTAATGTTTAATTGGCCTAACAGAATAGAATGTACTACGGAAAAAGTGTTACAGAACATTTTAGAGACAATATTGCTCACATACGTGTTATCTTAGAGCTTTAACCATTAACATTTTTACTGAACTGAATTACTGAGTGAATAAGACAATGTTATATGTTTCAGTGTATGGTGTAAAATCATTATATTATTGTTGATTATCATTATCATTATCATTCTAATAAGTTTGAACTTACCTCTTGTGAGATGGGTCAGTAGTGAAAGCAGTTACATTAACTTATACCACTCAGCACATAAAGTATGAAATTAGTGAAGACCACTGAACAAGGATCCCATGTTAGAACAGATTTTGAGGAGCATTGCATATTTTATTAAGTCTTCTTGGCACACATATTATGGCATTGGCAAAAGAAGCTGTGAAACACTAATCTTAAAGGGACACTTTAGTCACCAGAACTAGTACAGCTTAATGTAGTGGCTCTGGGGCAAAAAGCCTGTCCCTGTTGAGAAGTGTAAATGCTGTCTCTTATGAGAAAATGCATGGTGCTGCCTAATGCCAATTCTAGTGGTTGTCACGTAGACAGCTACTAGAGGGGCTTCCAAGATGCGGTCCTACAGATACTGCTGGATAGGTGTCCAGTGGTTCTGTGTTTCCACACTCTCCATAAAGATGTATTGACTTAATGCATCTATTTGAGGAGATGATTACTGGTGAGTAATATATCAAAATAAAAAACAAATCAACATATGAATTAGAGTGGAAAGAAATAAGGAAGACACAATAAAGATGGGCAGGCTTTAAGGTTTAATTAAATATCTCTGTGGTCTCTTTATTAAATAATTGTTTCCAGTGCCAGATTTCCCACAATACCACCAAGGTCAAGGCCTTACAGTGGTAGGCGGGTCTCCCTTACTGGCCAACTCATTCCCCTGCTGTATGACCTGCAAGGCCGGGGCTCAAATAGAGAGCCTGTAAAAGGTTTCCCTCACCTGTACTATATCACAGCATTGTTGTGGTTTACTATGGCAATGCTCTGAAGATTCCCAGATGCCTGCCGGATAATGTATCTGCACCAACTGAGGGTATATACATGTTGCACCTCCCATTGGACCACCAGGAATCAGGAATCCCCACTACATCTACCACAACTGATACTTTCCCCCACTATAGCCCCTTTCCCCCACTAAAGCCACTGCCCTCCACTACACCCTCTACATCTCTACTGCAGCAGCTACCCCTTACTATAGCCACTATCCTTCATACTACAACAACTATTTCCACACTACAAGCTCTATAGCCGCCATATCCAACACTATAGCCTCTATAAATCCACTAGAGCCCCTATTCCACTACTATAGTCCCTGTCCCTCACTGCACCCATTATTCTTCTCACTACAACCCCTATCCCACTACATAGCCTATCTTTCACTACAGCTTCTATCGCCCACTAATTCCTCTATCCACCAATATAGTACTGTGCATCCCGCAATGATCCCCATCCTTCCACTATCTTCCCACTACAGCCACAATAGTCTCTATATTCGCACTATAGACCCATACCACAAACATTATCTCCACTCCCTCTCCCCCACAATAGCCTCTATACCCCCACTACAGCCCCAAATACAACATAAAAAGCTGTCCTTGGGGCAGCAAGGAGTGTAAACCCAGCCCTGGTTGTCACAATATATATTTAAGGACCCAGTAGATTTATTTTGAATACTTTTTATGCAGGGAATGGATGTAAGAGCAAATGGACATCTAAAGAATGTGGATTGCGGTCATGTTTTTCTCTCTTTAGCAGGGATAAAGGCATATATAGAGCAGCATAATAATTCATAATAAAATGCGCAGCTGCCTGTACTGTTTCAGATATTTTTTTTTCAACCTACAATGTTTTCACACCAGCTCAAAGCTAAATAACCTAAGCTCCTGCTATTTAAACTCATTTTAACCTTTAACAACGATTAAATATGTTTCAATATTATTGAATTGGCATTTGTGTCAGTATCATGTCTTATTAGCTGACACTAACAGAACATTGCGAACACTATTTTTTTCTAGATTGACAAAGTGTTTACATTTTGAGTGTGTTTGTTTTTTTATTCTGCAAATTATATGAACATCCTTATTAAAATAATTTCTTTCGCTCTAATAAGAAGCAAAATGTTTGCCTCTAGACACAGAACAAATGAAATGTTGCAAATGAAGCAGAATTAAAAAGGGGTGTATGATTTTTGTAAGTCTTTTTATTAGTCATGGACAAGCTCATTCAATAGTCATAGTAAGTTTTTCTAGGACTGCAGCCTCAAACCTTTAGTAAGATGTAAACAATTATACAATATTATTTAGGCTACCATATTATAACAAAATATATATGATGATTGTCACTACAAATCCAATGAAACAGAATTGTGGGTCAGTAATTGATTCTTTCTCTCTACTACTCTATGTGTAAACTAGAGATATGGTTGACAGATGTGAAGAGAAATCCCCCTGTTATAATAAATCTACATATCAGACAATACATATCTATGTAGTTTGTTATTATTTTACAGGCCCAAAGATTTACTTCATTGTGAACTGAAATTCTTTCAAATTTGGGTTCGTTGCGTGATCATTCTAATTCACAATTCCTGAACCGTGATATAGACTGATCTCAAAATAAATGACTCACTCAGTGGTTAAGCCAGTTCATTTGAATATATGATTCGTTATTCCACCTGTTGCAAGAAAAAAAGATTTGATTGATGAAAAAATAGATGATCTGGGTAAGGGACAACAATCTGTTGCTTTCATTCACAGATACAGCGAAAAGTGACCAACAGAGGAGAAAAAAGAGGTGCAGTAAAAAATAAATATTAAAATGTTATATAGTTAACATATAATACAAAAGAATGAAATAAAGATTTTACTCCTCTTATTTTTACCTGTTTTTCTCACTTGATCCGCGAGCCATATGGTATGAAAATGTGTACTGCAAAATATATATCTAATATTTATGTTATTCTTATATTTTGAAGTGCACTATTTCACAAATTTTCACACCCTCTTGGTTTGACTGATTTTATTTACTTTATTCTTTAAGAAAAGGCAGAAATTTGTATGACCTGAAATTTTTTTTTCACCATGTACAAGTATATTCTTTCATTTTTTGTATACAGAAAGTCAAAAGTGTAAGGAAGTTTAAGTAAAAAAAAAAATACAGTGCATAACATGGATATCAGATGTGTGCAGCATATGCAAAAAACATCAGTTTTAAACAATGGAAGGTCTAACATTTTGTATGGCATTGCAGAAGCCAAACAACGTCTTTACGCTTTGACATCATGTATGTGCTCTCATATGTACAAAAGATAGTCTTTTCGCCAATTTAAGGAGATCTGTAACTCTAATGATTGAGTTAGTACTTTAGAGAGGCCCACTGGCAGAGCCTGAGTTTTTACTGTGTTCAGTTTGTAGTGCAATATCATTACATACTCCTGTAGCAAAGGTCAGGGAGTAATATTAGACATGGAATGGAGAATATTATCTGCAAATAGTTTCACTTTGTGTTCCTTATTGTGCAAAGAAATTCCTGAAATATGTGGGTGATGGCTGATCTGGGATTCTAGGGGTTCTAGCAATAAAACAAATAGAAGTGGTTGTAATACTTATTTAATTGGAACTCAACTGCAGAATTTCTAGATGCAGAAAAAATGGTTACTGTATCTTTAAGTTCATATGCAGGAAGTTAATTGATTGAAGATGAGTTACACAAGCCACTTAATTCCCATATAGAATTAATGCAGGAAAATAAGCAGAAATAGATTCCAACTTAATTGATATAGAATAATTTATAAGAGAGGAATGAAGCAGGTCAGGTTACAATTAGTAATAGTTTGATTATAGCAGATAGAATTAGCCTTGGTAATAGTGCCTTATGAAAAGAGGAATAACTTGACAAAATTGACACTGTAGTGAGTCTTTAGATACAGTGTAATATAAGTAATAAGAATTGGCTTGTTTGGCAGAAGAGAAACTTAACTTAAAAAGCAGTTCTGGCACTGGAAGGGTTAATTCACCCAATGGAGGAGAAATTAGAAGTCCGTTCTTACAAGCTGAGGAATAGGAGTGGTGAATGTGGAAGTCCGTTCTAACAAGCCGAGGTCTAGGAGAGGAGAAGGTAGAATCCGTTTACAAGCCGAGGTCTGGGAGTGGAGAAGGTAGAAATCCGTTTACAAGCCGAGGTCTGGGAGTGGAGAAGGTAGAAATCCGTTTACAAGCCGAGGTCTGGGAGTGGAGAAGGTAGAATCCGTTTACAAGCCGAGGTCTGGGAGTGGAGAAGGTAGAATCCGTTTACAAGCCGAGGTCTGGGAAAGGTAGGATCAAAGTAGAGCAGCTGATCTCTTTGCAGCCTCTGTGCAAAATAATCCAGCTCTTTGAATCTGGCGCGGTCTTCCTAAGTATCGTGGAAGGACTGCGTCAGAAAAAGGGGCGGGGCTAAGCGCCGCGAACCCGGAAGTGGGTTCCGGCGGCGGCATGTATGCCAGGGTATACCTGACAGTGGTGACGGGGGGAACCTTAGGTAAAATTTTATATCTATTTTATTCGGGCATTGGTTGCATTTCTGTGGGTTTTTCTAAATATAAATATTTGCATCTTCAGTATTAAGTGATCCCCATCCTTCCACTATCTTCCCACTACAGCCACAATAGTCTCTATATCCCCACTATAGACCCATACCACAAACATTATCTCCACTCCCTCTCCCCCACAATAGCCTCTGCATGATACACCTTCATATTTGAGGGACACTTTAAATGTTATCAAGTCTGTTAGAGAGAAGTATTGGGACTACTCATTTGTTTTTGTTACTTGTGATATGTCCTTCTTGTACACCTCTATTCAACACTAAAAAGGTTTTATGGCAGTTCACCAATATTTGATCAGATCAAATCTAGAAATTTTGCTATGCAACATATTGACTTTATAGTTAAATGCATAAAGTGTTTTTTAACAAATAATTTTTGTTTTACCTACCGATTTTTTTTTTTTTTCTACAAATTAAAGCCATAGCTACAGTGGCTAAGTTTGCTTCAGATATGCTAATCTTTTTATGGATAATTGGGAAGAGATGATCATATATAATGGTCAAGATTGGGGGGCAAACCTGGTTTCCTACTGACACAATTTTAATGACCTATTTGTTTGTTTTTGGTGGGTGGAAGGGGGGGGAGAGAGAGGTCTCCACAAGTATTTTAGAAGTAAACTTAACAACAATGATTGGAGTATCAGACTAACTAGCATTTATAGCAGCCACTCAAGCTAATTTTTTTACTTAGACATTTATTTTAGAGACAAAGTGATTAAAATTAATCATTTTAATGATGGGAATGCCAACAATTATGTTCCATTTAGTAGTGGGCATTTCAAATCATGGTTGGAAAATATCACAAAAGGACAGTTCCAAAGCATTTGAAGGAATTTTATGAATGATAAGATTTTTAGGGAACAATCAATGGTTCTTTTTAAAAAGGTTGAACAAAAAATTATATATATTAAGTCGAGAGTGCTTTTAAACAGGTTGAGAAAGAGTTTGTCAGTCTAATTATTATTATTATTATTGTGACAAAATACTCTTTAAGGGATGCAAGTACTGAATATAAAATCTAAATAGTATTTAGTTTTAATGTTAATGTGATAGAAACTATAAATGTAATTGAGAGACATTGGGATCTGTTATTGAAAGATAGACAATTGTCTAATATTTTACCAGATGATAATTGTATTATGTTTAGAGGGGCACGTAACCTTAAGATCATTCTAATTAGTTAAGGACCATCTGGTTAATTTTTTTAATGAAAGAAAATTATTTTTTTCATGCAACAAACATCATGGTTGCAAATACACTAAAAATAAAAATAAAACACTAAAAGGAGTTATTGAATTTTGACCTACATTTATTAACAGAGAGCTTAGTACTGAAGATTTTATAACATGTTTTACTAGAAATGTTATTTAGCTTTTAATTTGTCCCTGTGGGCTTCAATATATTGGGTGTACTATTTTCTTCTATATAAAAGAATATAGAAAACGGTTAATAATATTTTAAAAGGCTAGGAACAACATAGCTTGTCAGCCCATTTAAAAAAAATGTCAATAATAATGGCCCTACAGGGCTAATTTTCCTTGGTATAAAAGTGGGTAAGAAACCTTAGAGAGGTGGTAATTACATTATAAATATTGATAAAAAAATGGAGCGACATTGACGTCCCAAAGGTGTGCTTATTTGGGGCCCTGTGGTCATCGTAGACGAATGCCTCTCAGTAATCGACATACTGTTGGGGTTCTTCGGAGTCCCTTGAATTGGGACATTCTCCGCAGAACTCACGGACCGAACCATGTTAATCGACCTATAAGATCTGCCGGAAGAAAAAAGTGATGATAAGAAGTTCAGAATGACTGATAGAGGTTGCTGTAAACTGATTGAAGTTCCATTCCATGCACTAAGTGGACCAAGAGTCCCATGCAGAGAGGTAGCATCATCTCGTCCAGAGTGCCCATGAGACCCATAGGAGGTCCCTAGTAGTGATGTACCGAACGGTTCGCTGGCGAACGGTTCCTGGCGAACATAGCATGTTCGCGTTCGCCACGGCGGGCGAACATATGCGCGGTTCGACCCGCCCCCTATTCGTCATCATTGAGTAAACTTTGACCCTGTAACTCACAGTCAGCAGACACATTCCAGCCAATTAGCAGCACAGCCTCCCTAGCAGACCCTCCCACCTACTGGACAGCATCCATTTTAGATTCATTCTCAAGCTGCATGCTTAGTAAGAGGAGGCAAAGTGTAGCTGCTGTTCATAAGATAGGGAAAAGCATAGCTAGGTTAGGGATAAGGGTATGCTTTTTTTTTATTTTTATTTTCTATGTAATGTAAATGCACTTAGTTGTCTGCCACTGCTGCCAGCTTCTGTGTCAGGCTCACAGTGCCCATTTCCCCAGTCAGTGCCACCAATTACATCTGGTGTCACAATAGCTTGGATTTAAAAACAAAAAACTTTTTTCACTGTTATAGATTGAATAGCAGTCAGTTGTCTGCCACTGCTGCCAGCTTCTGTGTCAGGCTCACAGTGCATACTGTGCCCATTTCCCCAGTCAGTGCCACCAATTGCATCTGGTGTCACAATAGCTTGGATTTAAAAACAAAAAACTTTTTTTACTGTTATAGATTGAATAGCAGTCAGTGTCCTTAAAGCGGGTGTGTTACGCTAACAGTGGATACGCTGACAAGTGCCACTAATTAGATCTGGTGTCACAATAGTTTGGATTTAAAAAAAAAATAATCTTTTTTCACTGTTTTAGATTGAATAGCAGTCAGTGTCCTTAAAGCGGGTGTGTTACGCTAACAGTGGATACGCTGACCAGTGCCACCAATTAGATCTGGTGACACAAAGCTTGGATTTCAAAAAACAAAACACTTTTTTCACTGTTATAGATTGAATAGCAGTTAGTTATCTTCAAGCAGGTGTGTCAGCCCTACAGCGTGTACAGCGTGTACTCTGCCAGTACGCTGCCACCTCCTCTACTCCTCCTACTCCATCCTCTTCCATAACCATAAGTGACCCTTGGCTTAGTCCTCTTCTGCTGCTGCGTCTTGCTCCACATCAACGGATAGGGGGCGTAACAGTGATTAAACTGATAACAATAGTACTAAACACACCACTCCTATCTGGTGGCACATTGTTGATCAGATTTACCTTGTAGCGGTGCCCCAAGGCCCCTGTTGTGATCTGTAGGTAGGTGCTTGATTTGTCCTTACAAGTAGGTTGCAGCTTTTTGAGGGCCCACACCACCGCTATGCACTCCTTTTCAATGGCAGTGAATATACTTCGCTGTGCAAAAGTTTACAGCTTAGATAAGCCCCGGGTTGCTCGCCACCATCTGCTCCGACTTGGCTCAGTACTGCTCCCAATCCAAGCATAGAAGCGTCTGTATGGACGAGAAAGTGTTTGGTTGGATCAGGAGAAGAAAGTACAGGTGATTTAATGAGCGCCGTCTTGAGCTGTTGGAAGGCCTGTTCACACTCTAGGGCCCATACTACTATCTTGGGGAGGTTTTTACACGTTCCTATATGGCACTTACTGGGCTTTAGGGTCAGTCCGGACTCCCTAATCCGGTCTATTACGGCTCCTATGTGGGTCAGGTGTTCGGGCCAGGAGCTGCTAAAAATGTCCTATACCATCCAGAAGTAGGTGTATCAGTGTGTGATAGGGATCCTTGGGACAGGTGTCAATCCATATCTACTTGAAGTGACCCGATGTTGGGGTAACATTCCCTATTCTTTCTGTGTGTCGAGGGTGTGTATCAGGGATCCTTAGGACAGGTGTCAATCCATATCTGCCAAGTGACCCTATGTTGGGGTAACATTCCCTATTCTTATCTGTGTCAGTGTGTATCCCGGGGATCCGCCCAGGACGGGTGTCAATCCATATCTGCCAAGTGATGACCCTATATTTGGGGGTAGCATTCCCTATTCTGCTCTGTCGAGTGTATCAGGGGGCTCTGAGGCAGTGTCAGTACATATCTACCAAGTGACCCTATGTTGGGGTAACATTCCCTATTCTGCTACTGTGTCAGTGTGTATCAGGATCCTTAGGACAGGTGTCAATCCATATCTGCCAAGTGACCCGATGTTGGGGTAACATTCCCTATTCTGCTCTGTGTCAGTGTGTATCAGGGATCCTTAGGACAGGTGTCAATCCTTATCTGCCAAGTGACCTGATGTTGGGGTAACATTCCCTATTCTGCTCTGTGTCAGTGTGTATCAGGGATCCTTAGGACAGGTGTCAATCCATATCTGCCAAGTGACCCGATGTTGGGGTAACATTCCCTATTCTGCTCTGTGTCAGTGTGTATCAGGGCTCCTGAGGACAGGTGTCAATCCATATCTGCCAAGTGACC